>JAJHJA010000330.1:0-488738 GCA_021202915.1 Heliconius himera
TGTAAGCTTGTAGCCAGCATTAGAATTATTGAGAATATTGGATAAAGGATTTAATGCAAGACAAAACCATAAAGGACTCAATGAGTCTCCCTGAAATATGCCGTTTTCAATTGCGATTTGCTCAGTTTTAATTATTGTTTGGTTATTACATATATACAAATAAGTTTTCCACGTTTTCATAACATTTTTCAAGAAGTTTATAATTACTGGGTTAATTTTATAAATTTGTAAAATTCTAATAAGCCAGGAATGAGGTACACTATCAAAAGCCTTTCTATAATCAACATATGCTAAATTTAGATTTCTTTTGTGCGTAGTTGCATGTTTCAGAATTACACTGTCTATGACAAGTTGCTCCTTGCATCCTCTATGGTTCTGCCTGCATCCTTTTTGCTCTTCAGATAGTATATTGTTTATTGAAATATGGTTATTTATCTTTACTGTAATGCATGAAGTTATTATTTTATAAATTGTTGGTAAACAAGTTATAGGTCTGTAGTGAGATGGATCCTCTGTTGTGCTACTTTTAGGTATCATATATGTGATACCTTTTGTAATGAATTCAGGCAAAATTTCTTTAGATTTTATTAAATTTGTGATAATAGTTGCCAGAATGCTGTGTATTGTAGACAGTTTTTTAAACCAGAAACTATGTATACTATCTACTCCAGCAGCTTTCCAATTTTTAGTTTTTGTCAATACATGCTCTAAGTCTTTGGTTGTTATTTGCAAAAAGTCCATTTGTTCTATATGTTTCCAATGTTGTTCTTCTTTGTCTATCCAGTTAGCGTTGTTGTTATGATATTCTTTGGTTTCCCATACATTCATCCAATAATTTTTAAATGCTTCCACAGTAGGTAAAATTGTTTGTTGGTTTTTAGTTATGTCATTACTCAAAGTTCTATAAAATCCTTTTTCATTATTAGAGAATAATTTATTGTCTTTTTTGCGTTTCAGTGATTTAATGTATCTTGCTAATCTTTGAGATTTCAGAGCCAACTTTTGTTTTAAAGTGTCTAAAAATTATTCCGGTTTAACATTATTTTTTTCATATTTTGAATGAATTTTTGTGTTTTTAAATATTTGTTGTACTTTTTTTTCTAATTTAGTAGATCTATTGTTATTTATATATCGTTGTAATCTGCCAATATCAGCCCTTAGTTTCCTAATATCTTTTTCTATTCTAATTTGCCACGCTGGCTTTTCACGCTTCATTGTATCATTAATATCACTGCTTTCATTTTGAGTTTTGATTTTGTATCCTAAGTTACGAGAAATAACAATTGCACTACAATATACCAGCGTATGTAATTCAGTTATCGTTAATTCTATGGAGCAATAGCCATCTAAAATATTATTATTAAATATATGAACCAATTTATACAGTTTTTTATTTTCTTTTAACCTCGGCAATTTTGGTCTTGAAGTTGGATCTGTTCCTCTATATTCAGCAAGTGCGGTTTCAAGTTCGTTTTTAAGCTTTTCTATATATTGAGGGTCAATTTTATCGGATGATGTATTTTCCTGCGTGCTTATGGTATATAGAGAAAGTGTGGTTTGCGGTGGAGTATCAACGTTTGCAATAGCATGATTATTGATAAATACAGTGTCAGTTTGATTACTGGGATTTTGCAAAATAGAGTTAGAGTCTTCTTCTAAAATAGGTGGTAATACTGGCTCTAAATTATTTGGCTGTTCATTGCTGTCTGATTTTAAAAGTAATGCAACTTCACGCTTTATATTTTCAAGAATATTTTCAGATAATAATTTATTTCTAACAATAACCCTACGTTGATCTGCAATTCTTTGGGAAGATACTTTAAGGTGTGGGTATTTTTGTACAAAATTGTCATAAAGTTTACTACAGTACATAGTCCTATCTGTATCAAGTTTAGTTATGTAGTAATAAGTGCGCATGATAAATATATTAATTTCTTCATCCCATTTCATACGCTCCCTTGGTTTACCAGTTTTAGTGGTTGCAAATTGGTTGGCTCTTGCCTCTTGCAAAACATCATCAACTGGTGTTGCTGTTCTACTCCTACTACTTCGTCGTCCGACTGTAACTTCTGAGGACCTTTCCCCAACCCCCCTGTCCCCGGCTCCCGCCCAGTCGGAGTTACGAGAGTCACTGGCTAGCATACTGTCACGCCCGTGGCCAGCTGCAGACGTGCCCCGGCGATCACCCCCGGGAAGCGGCCCTATACGTGAATTCCTATTACGTGTCTCCATATTGATGGGTCACCTTTACCTTGTTAGCCGTGTAAGTTTTGATTGTACACGTTACCGCCCCCCACGTTAGCAAGATGTTCAGCTAGGACGTAAGGTAGGATTTTAGGGGGCTTATTATTATTATTATTATTGTTATTATTATGTTATATAAAAACTGATCAATCCGAAATAAAAATTGTTTTTCAGGGTTCACTTCAAAAAAAATTAAATCCTTGAATAAAATATTCCAATTTTATTATTAGTCTGTATCTCTGTCCGTGAAATCATGTTTCTCAAGAGCTTATAGAGACCCCTTAAGCTGAAGTTAACATCAAATATTCAGGCTAGTTCTTTGGAGCACAAGAAAAATGGGAAACTATTGCTAACTTTTATATTACGCTGGCACACTAAAGCTTATAAACTTGTATAAGTTCTACTTCTTGTTGACTTGTTACGGAACCCAAGGTACGCTAGTCTGACTCGCACTTGACCGGGTTTTCTAAAGGATCATTTACTATTTGTAAAATATAACTTTAATCCTTGCAAAGTGTGGCATTAAGGTCCTCCACTCAGCACACAATGACTCCAGAATTCGGCGGCTGGTGGGGAACGGAAGTAACCTTAATGGGAACAGACTGTCTTAACACAAGGTTCCCAGGTTCCCTCTGTCTACCCTGCTATGTGCGGGACAGAGCGTAAAGATAAGAAAAGAACCCGTTATTTTTAATACGCAACAGCTACACAATGGCATACCTCTCTAATGATTACAATACATTCTCTCGGTGGTAACGAAATCATGCATTCTACTACTGTTCCATTATTATGTTATTACTTTTTGTTTTTTTGTATATTGCATATTATGTAAGTTAAGATTTTTGGTGTATTATTTATATTTATTATGTGAATATTCGCTAGACCCTCGCGACACAGTGGTATAAATCTGTCTGTAAATGCGATATATTTTGAATTCTATTTCCACTCTATATAGTCGAACTATATACATGATGTTAAAGTTGGACAACGGCCTCTTTAGTGACGATTTTTAATTTTTTTGTAATTATTTTTATTTCACCGATATAGTAATATAAATCGCGGTGTTGAGTTCCACTTAATGTCTCGCATTTAAACGGATGTAGCGAACCAAATGTTTTTCAATTTATAATCACATCTGTGTCACTCCGCTACGATGGCCTACATTCACTATGTTTATGTATTATTATATAAGGTATAAATTGAGGTGACTAACCTATCATTGAATATATAATAAGCTTTTGATGTTTAGCCATGGCATAACTTGAAGGCTTAAAAGTGAAGGTTTTTGCTGCAACTACTTTGCTATTTGTGCAGATATAACCCTTCTAGAATTTTACAGGTACGAGGGGATAGTGTTAAGACACTCTGTTCCCCATTCTGGCACTTACGTTCCATATTTTAAACCGAATTCTGGATGCATTGGGTGTTGAGTAGTGAAACTTAAAACTGCGCTTAGCCTGAGCTAAATAATGAAATAATAAAAATATTTAATATTTAATTTGTTCGTTTGGGAATCGAACCCACAACCATCGCGTTTACTGTCGGACGCTGCTCCCTGACTGCCTCTATTTTTTATGTAAATCCACACCAACCATCCTGCATCAAGTCTTCCGACACTGCCCCACTGTACCACAATGGTTTCTTGTCAACCTGCTTTAGTAATTTTCCATTATTGATTAAATTGCAACATTCTATAGTTATGTACTAACCATAGAAGTGATTGAGTCGGCCTTCAAACGATACTGAAATAAAATTATTTTATTGTTATTCGTGTACATAGGTACTGTGGCTGACTGTAAACGCGAGGCTCGTGGGTTCAATTTCTACTCGGAGAGAATAAATTATTTTAATTTTTATTTAATCGTTCTGGTCTGTGTAGAAAGTGGGGATTGGAGTGTCTTAACACTAGGGTCCCTGTGCCTGCTCTGCTGTATACGGGATATATCAGGGAGAAATTCAGACATCAGACAGTATGAAGTTAAAAATCATACACACATTATGTAATTGTACTAAATACTACATTTTAAAAATAATTAAAAATAATTTATTTAGTAATGAGTCCCCGTAATTCTCCGAAATTAGTCATTCTTCTAATGTCGCTCGCTCCAAAAACCTGTTTTCATGATCATTCAATGTATGACTCGTTAATGTTTTACGTTTAATTATTTATTTTAAATATAAAGACATAATAGTGACTAAATTCTCTTTCTGTCTCTCTCACTTTCTATTTATCTCTGTTGTACACGCTTCGTCTTATTTCTTATAATGAATGATCTACTAGGTTGAAAGAGTCGAATGCAACTAAAAGCTTTCATTGTTTGATTTATTTTTTTTTACTTTTATTTATTTTATTTCTTAATAATTAATTATAATTTGTATATAACACAAAAATTATAATGATCAAAAAGAAAGAAAAAATAAGAAAAGACATACACAAACATAATATGTATATAAACATAATAGGATAGGTAAAGCACAAAAGGCAGCCTTATCATTGGTTTCTTCCACCTACTTCCTGAGATTTCGCAAAGTGTGAATGACGGAAACCTAACGCTGCACCTTAGCAGAGCGGCACAACAAAATAATTTGAATTTAATCACTCCTCGATTGAGTATCGAACCCACAACCGTCGTGTATATAAACTAAGCACGTGTCAGAGACTGTCCCACTTCGATACAGTGGCGTCATCATTTATATTAGCATTAATTTTGTAAACATGTTTTGGCAAGTTCCAATTTCTCTTTTATAAGTCGATTTATATTCTTTCTGATATAAATAAAGTTGGTCAATATTATTCATTAAGTATTAAGGGAGTGTTATTAAATTTTAATCATTTCAAGCAATTAACTGTAAAATAAATATCAGACAGTGCTCTACATTATTTAGACGGAGGCCGCAAGTTTGATTTCATAATTTGCGTTCAACATTTCAAATGTACGTGCTGTTGATTGTAAATAAAGAATTGTGAAATAAAAAAGACCTGGCAAGAGTGACTCGGATAAACATCGTTGAGCGAAAACAGCAGGGGAATTGAATAGGTTCACGTTGTATCCCACATTTTACGACAAGGTATTAGGGAGGCAGGGAGACACCTCAAACTCTATATTACATTAGAGGGCCGGGGCCTATGAGACCAAAGAAAGAACCATATAAATACTTAAAAAATACTCTCTTGATTTATACATAAAACATGTATAAATTGGTTAAATATTCTTATTTTACAATCAGCAACCTTCATTACTAAATTTATGACGGTTCTCGAAACGTAATGTATAACATTTAGGTATATTATATTTTAAGTAGTATAAAACGCCACCGTTGAATAATTGATTATTGCTCAAATTTCAAATATAAATTAATTAAAACATTTTTTTATCTTCACGCCGTTTTCCTCACATACATTCTCGCGTGGTACACAGAGGGAACCTGGGAACCTAGTGTTAAGACAATTCTATTCCCCACTCTCCGCCGAATTCTTAGGGCACTGAGAGTCGAATAGCGGAACTCAACACCTCGTTACCAGAGCAAAGAATGTAAATTTTAAATATTTCATTCCTCAGAGTAGGAATCCCCCTGCGTCACGACGGCCTTATTATATAAATAAAAGACATATTTACAATAATTATAATAAAGACTATTTTTCTTGTATTACTGCATATTTACACTGGATACGTGAATTTGCTGATATCTAACATGAAAATCAAGCTATCGTGGCGCCGATACAGGGGGCCACACAACATGCAATACCTAGGAAAATCGAGAACGAAGTGTCTTACCACTAGGTTCTCTCTGACTACTCTGATATATCTAAGAAACAGCGTGAAGATGCTCTAATATGAAAACCGAGCTTCACATAGGTTCTCTATTTCATATTAATTTTGCCTCTTATACAGAATCAGACGGAATCTCCACATGCGAATAAAAACAAATATATTTTTTTAAAATCAATCCATACAAATTAAAAAGAAACACTGGAAAAATTTTCCAAAACCACTTTTCGTGTACAAAAACCGACCAACCCTTCTCTTTAGCAAAATTCTTTCAACTGCATGTTCCGCCTCATTGTTTGACGAGGCGACCACCTGCGCGGACGCATAAACAATTGCATTTAATATTTTATACAAATAAAATAAATATAAATAAAGTTTTATACTGTGATTTGTGTGTGCTGTGATTATCTATAGTAAAAATTTTAGGTAAGATTTTTATATACACCATTTTTACAAAAATAACGAAATATAATGTTATAAAAGATTTTTTTTATTTATAGAGAATATTTAATGATATTATAGAAAACGTATAAAAAAATTCATTCATTCAACAACGAGATTTGAACACGTGCCTTTAGAAAACCTTGTCAAAAAGACGCGCGTTTAAATCATACCTACGTTGTTTATTTTCTAAGTTTTCTAAAAAAATTACATTTCTCCTCTAGGTATAGAATACATCTTTGAAAAATATTTTAAATATTTAGTGAAATCATCCACCAAATAAAAATTACTTCTTTCTAACAACATAATATACAAATAATAATTCTCTTACAGTATAATGAGAGTCACCCTCTATTTTTTTTAATCCGCACAAAGCAGGGTCATAATGGATCTGGGCAAACAGTGTTAAAACACTCCTGTCTCCGTTCCCATTAAGGCACCTCTGTTTCCCATTTTCTGCAGAATTGCAAAAGCATTTTCCTATTGAGTGGTGAAACTTACCGCCACACTTTGCCTCATTACCAGAGCGAAAAAAGAAAAATATTAAATATTTCTTTACCTCGAGTGAGAATCGAACCTACATCCTGTCGCGTTTACAGTCGCACGCTTATGCGTCATGACTGGCCTCTACTACTTAAAGTACAAGAATGTAAATTTTATTCCTCATACACGATTTTCTATATCACATCCGTGTAAATTATAAAAATTACACGCAATAAACTTGTTTATAGATAGATACAAAAGATAAGTATTGTTCACTATAATTTTATTTGTAAATAAGCAAAACAAACACGTTTACTAAGCTATTCCCTCTTACTGAAGATAAAGCAAATTATCCTGAAAACAAATCACTTCGACCCAATAAGGACACTGTATTAGTAAATAAAACATTAACAAAAAATCCAGTAGATAAATTCTATATATATATATATATAGAATTTATCTATAAACACAAGAAAACTACAAATCAACTCTATGAGGATATAACCATGTATTTGCATTTTTAACTGACTAAAAAAAAAACAAGGTAAAAATAACTTAACGATTGTAGATCGATTGGATTATTTTCAAAATAAAAAATAAATTCAGAAGAAAGTGGAGAACGGAGGGCCTTCTTCCCTGTGTTGTGGTTTTTACTATAATAAAGCTGAGGAGTTTGTTTATTTAAGCGCTAAAAGATCTCTGGAACAACTGGTCGGATTTGTAGTTAACCTTTAATAACGAAATAACAATAATTAAGAACGCCATCGAATGACTTCAGCTGCATGCGCTAACTATTTGTTAAATATATATAAGCAAAATGTACTACAAAATCACTAGTTACGTAGGCTGCAATTGGAGGGTTAAGAAAATACGATTTTTATATCTTAAAATTATATTAATAAAATTATTAATTAAAATACATTAATTTTATCTAAAACTAAACTATATCTAAGACTACTGCCTTCAATGTTGGAAGAACAGTAATCTGTTTAAACCTAAATTAATCTAACTTATATATAATTGTTATATAATATTGAACCTAAACCTAACTAAATCTAACTTAACCTACGACTTAATTACTCCACGATGGAATAATAAGTGTGGGAAAAGAAGAAATTCCTTTCCCACCGGCGCTGTTCACCCGATCTTCTCCTTTGTCAGCGTTTTCGGGCGCTCGGCCGCCTATCAGACGGACACATTATAATATTAAATAAGTTTTCCGCCTGTGACACCGAGCGCTATATAACATCTCCCTCCGCAGATCAGCAACTATTCTTGAAGAGAGAGTTGCTGAGATTTTCTTGATATCAACTATAACTTCATGGGGGTTAATTGCAGTATCCATTTCGTGTTCATTATTTTTGTCTGTTGCTTCGTGTGGCGTGGTATTTTTTGAGGTTTGGAGCCGAAATCGTTCATAAGCAATTCTAATACCAAGTACACTTGCAATACTAAGTAAATTTGAATCGTGGTATGATATATTATATTGTGGTTGACTTTATTTAATTCAACTGGTGTCTGCAGGGCCAATCTTGAATTAATTGAGTGAAGTTTCCGGAGGTTGATAGAATTTAATACTATTGCTGATGTTTTTTTCTCTCTTTAGTCTGGTTTATCTTGAATTATGTACGTAATTGATACATTTTTACAGAGGTATTTTTTTAAAATTTTCCATATGAAATGATCTTCGGGCATTCAGCCTCTATGTACAAAGAATTCTTCCTGGATATTGCTTAAAGGGATGATTTGGAATTTATTACGAAAAAATTATAGTGGTCAAAGGACTAAGGATAGGAGAACGGCGATATTACCTTTAAAATGAAAATAATTTAATTTTTTTTAGAGAACAATAACAAGCTTAACACGCCAGTAACTTCTATTACATCGCAAAAAATATGCCTGCGCATATTTAACGAGTGTTCCAGTTAATATTAAGAATTTATAGATTTCTTTATTGTTAAGCAAATAAAAATGTAATTTTAGGTTTAATAAATGGAAGTACAATTTGGAATTGTGGCCTAGCTAATTTCGATCATATTTAATCTGATTTCGATCATATTGCAATCGTTAATATACTTAGTTATATGTTCTCTCATTCTATTACCCAATTTTAATTAATATAAAGTTCAAAGATTGGAATAGGTGGGAAACGTGGAATAATTAATTAAAACTAACTTAATAATTACTACTAATCAAATTTTAATTGAAAGAACTGATTTAAAACTTTACTTAAAAGGATTTACTTAAAAATAAAAGGAAAGCAACTCCAGAAAAATTCTAAAGTACTTAATAAAAAAATCGTACCTCTTTTTGTATCTATGTCTTGATACGCCTCCCGTTGCACCACGATGTAGATCCGAGATAGCCGACGTCCTTGAGCAATTCAGTGACTTATATTTCGGCTATCCTACCGACTGCGCCAGTTACGTAGGCTGCAATTGGAGGGTTAAGAAAATACGATTTTTATATCTTAAAATTATATTAATAAAATTATTAATTAAAATACATTAATTTTATCTAAAACTAAACTATATCTAAGACTACTGCCTTCAATGTTGGAAGAACAGTAATCTGTTTAAACCTAAATTAATCTAACTTATATATAATTGTTATATAATATTGAACCTAAACCTAACTAAATCTAACTTAACCTACGACTTAATTACTCCACGATGGAATAATAAGTGTGGGAAAAGAAGAAATTCCTTTCCCACCGGCGCTGTTCACCCGATCTTCTCCTTTGTCAGCGTTTTCGGGCGCTCGGCCGCCTATCAGACGGACACATTATAATATTAAATAAGTTTTCCGCCTGTGACACCGAGCGCTATATAACACACTTATAAACAAAAACAAATAAATGTAAATATCAATTAATATTCCATTTTCCATTATTCGGAGGCTAGTCGTGGCTCAGAGGCACAAAGTGTAACTGTAAAATCGACTGGTTGTGGATTCGATCCCCACTCGAGGAAGTCAAATATTTATTAATATTTTCATTTATATTTTAATTTCTTCGCTGTGGTGTCGAGGCAAAACGCGGCGCTGAGTTCCGCCACTCAACACGCAATGCCTCCAGAACCCGGCGGAAAGTGGGGAATGGAGTGTCGTAATACTAGGTTCCCTCTGCCTACCCTGCTGTGTGCAGGATACAGCGTGAAGCTGATTTTTGATTTATCAATTAATATTTTATTTGATTTCCGAATATTTCCATTACAAGTTTTTCTTGAAGTAGCATATGTGTCATTTCTTGACAGACTGTCGGTAATACACAGGTAAAATACCGTAAAAAAAGGTTCTTTACCTAAAACGATGGTGTTACTAATCACTTGTGGTTAACTTAAGCTTTGTACGTATTTATTATTCGGAGGTGACGAGTTCAATGCCTTAATGAGCATATAATATTATGCCACTCAACACGCAATGTCTCCAGGATTTTGCGGAAAATAGAGAACGGAGTACCTTAACATTAGGTTTCCTCTGCCAACCATGCTATGTGCGGGATAGAACGTGAAACTGATTTTTTTTCTTCATACAATATATCCCTGTATGCCGCTCAAATATATAACAGGAAAAGACTAAGAGCTGTGGACGACACATGTCACATTTTAATAGCACGTGATAAATCTGACCATATGTTCAGTGAGGTACATCGAGACGATTGACATGGTGTAATATGGCCTAAAGCCTTCCTCGATCAATGGACTATCCAACACAGAAGGGTTTTTTATTTGAAACTAACAGTTCCTGAGTTTTGCGCATTCAACCAAACATACCCTTACACCCCTTCCCCTCTACGATAAAGATTAGTAGAAATAGATAGAAAACTCACTCACTCACTTTGTACAAAACTGTGAATTGTATAAAATAACCGAATTTACCAAAAATCATTTGAAATTAATTAAATTCTTTATCGCGCGCTTAATTACGCTATTGTAGACAATATTAATGTAATGGATATATAATTATTGTAAATTAATATATGTATAATTACATATTGATTTCTTATATATATTTAAATAATAACCTTCGAGATAGGGGCGGGGCACAAGCGTCCGACTGGGTTCGATTCCCACTCGAGGAAATAATATATATAATATTTTCATGTCTCCGCTTTGCTATCGAGGCAAAGCGCGGCGTTAGCTCCGTCGCTCAACACTCAATGCCTTCAGAATTCGACGGAAAGTGGGGAGTGTCTTAACACTAGGCTCCCTTTGCCTACCGTGTGCGGAATACAGCGGGAAGTTGAAAAAAAAATACGGACGATAGTGAAAATTGCAAGCGTTTTTCAAAATAAATAAAACACGCTAATATTAATATAACAAGGTTTTTTAAACTCAGTAGGTACTTAAGTATGTATCATTCGTTTACACATTGTCGATACAATACATATAATATTCTAAAAACCTATTTCTTTCTAAGAACGGTACTTTTCCTCAATAGATGGTATGACTAATAACTTTACGTAAATAGTTCATAAATTATTTATAGCTACTATTTATTAGATACAAGGGATATTGTAAACGTGACGGTTTTGGCTTCGAATCCCACTCGGGGGGAATTAAATATTAATATTGTCATTTCCTCGCTCTGGTAACTCGTTAAGTCGCATTGCTGAATGCGGGTAAAAAAATAAACTACAATTTTTTGAGGTTTCTTCAGCTTCACGCTGTATTCTGCATATAGCAGGGTAAGCAGAAGGAGAAACCAGGGAACCTAGTGTTAATTAGGACACTTCCGTTCCCCACATTCCGCTGAACTATCGAAGCATTACATATTGAGTAACGTTCAACGCCGCATTTTGCCTTGTTCCCAGAGCGACAAAATGTAAATAATACATATTTCACTCTTCGAATTTGAACCCATAACTTCGCGTTTGCAGTCGCACGTTCGTATCTCTGCGCCACGACGGCTTCATAATAAAATTTTAATAATATAATATTATAAAATCAATATTACTAAGGATTAGGTATTGAGGATATAATAAATAGCAGGAAAATAATAAAATTATACATTATATTAACATAATATTATAATTTTTTTTTAAATAGAACCTCAGTATCACGATACACTTTCCGCCGTAAGAGGTGACGGGGCCCAACGGTCAAAGTTCCTCCTGATTAGCGTAAGCAAAGCATTCTCCTGCGATCGCCAACCCTTCACGAGCGTCTGTCAAAGCTCGTACTTTTTCTTCAGGGGCGAGCTACCTTTGGGCGTCCCCGCTCGGTGACGCTGTAAAGACTATCCCAAGTCAACAGCAGTTTAGCCCTTTAAAAAAAAGTCAGAGCATTTCTAAATCAACCTCCCACAACCGGCGTAGAGACCAACAAGGCCAACAGCATACTACTATACATTCTGAAAAAATTATAATATCAGCATTTTCCCGTATAACATAGTATGCAGAGGGAACCTAGTGTAAAAACACGCCTTTCCCCACTTTCCGACCAATTTTAAAGACATTGCGAGTTGAGTGTAGGAACTCAACGCCATCCCTAGTATACTAAAACGAAGAAATGACTATAATTTAAAAATAATCGTTGCCGTAAAGTCAGACGATAGCCCTCTCCACCACGACCGCCTTATCTCCATATCTCTATATATAATAAAACAGTAAAAATATTTTGTCTGTACATTTAGTAATTTTGACTGAAATGGATATAGGGACACTTAAAAAGAATAATAGAAGAAAAATAGTAAAAAAATCATATTAGAATATTCTAATATGATTTTTTACTACATTAATCTGTAGATTAAACTAATAAAAATCATATTAGAAGTCATTATAATTGTAAGTCAATTCTGTATAATAAATCAATAATCATGTAGTTTTAGCGGGCGAAGCCGCGGGCAGGCCGCTAGTGTAAAATAAAAGTATATTATCTAAAGATATTTCTGTTGATTAGTATTTTTTTCAAAATGTATGTGCTTTTGTTTACCACAGCGAAGATATTAAAAATAGCTTCATCTACCGAATGGGAATCGAACCCTTGACATCGACTTCAACCTCATGTCATGCAACAGTGGACAAAATTAAATTATGTAATCAAGACCTTAATAAAAGAATGTTTGTTACATTATATTTCGTATAAAACGTTATTGACACTCTAAATCTGCTTAAGTAATACTAACGTACATATATGGCTAGGTGTTGATGAAATTGTATTCCATTTCTGATTTTGTTACCTTATATGGTTATATAAGTTATGCAAAACAATAACTTAAGTAATCTCAAAGTACTTTATATCTTTGCCCATTTTCAGTATAAATTTTATCATCAACATTCTATTTTACAAAGATAATTATTTTTTTACTGTTTTAATATGTATTTTTCCGAAATTTTAAAAATTGCTTTAAAGTATAAAATTTCAAGTTGTCAGGTTCACTGGTAACAAACGAGCTTCCGTTTCTTGGTCAATCAATCAATCTCAATTGCATCGAGATTGTAATTCAATAGGGGAATGATTATATATAATAGTATATGAAAACTGAAATTGATATGTATTTTAAGAATTTTTTTGTGTCAAGAAACAAAATTAGAATAAATATAATGAAAAAACATAGAAGTAAAAATAATATCAATTTATCTTAAGCTCAACGCCACGCTCTGCCTTGACAGAAAAGAAAAATTTTCAAAAAATATTTCTTCCACTGTCCCAATGCGACACGATGATCTACGGATTTGTGATAGAAATAACTAAGAAACAATAAGCGTAAGTTATTCAACTGAAAAAGTTTGTTTTCATTCTTACCAGTAGTTTTTGAGATTGAGGCCAGTCGTGGTGCAATGGCACAAAGTGTGACTGTAAAACCGACTGGTTGTGGGTTCGATCCCCACTCGAGGAAATGAAATATTTACTTAAATTTTTATTTCCATTTCTTGCCTCCAGAATTCGGCAGAAAGTGGGGAACGGAGAGTCTTAACACTAGGTTCCCCCTGCAGTGTGCGGGATACAGCGTGAAGCTGATTTTTTTTTTTTGAGATTTGTGCGTTTAACCAAACAAAATCTTCAGCTCAATTATATAAAAGCATCGAAGATAATATTTTAGATGCATCTATAAAACAACTTAATTTATCAAAAATGAAAGGCGGAACTACACATAACATTTTGTTATTTAACAATCATTACTGTTCTTAAATCGTACGTTACGTAAAGACTTTTTGACTTTTTTGTAATTTAATAATTGTATTACATTTTAAACACTAACACATCTGGGATTAATAATATTTATAAATCGTAAACTGTTGTCCATTTTACGTAGCATCACGCTGTATCCCACATATAGCAGGATAGATAGACAAAGGGAAGGAATACTAGAGTTAAAATACCTTATTCCCAATGCAAGTCAATATTTTAAAATATTGTGCGTTGAGTGCCTTAACACCGCGCTTCGTCTTTTTACCGGAAATGAATGAAATGAAAAGAAAGTAATTCATTCTCAAGTAGAATCGAACTAACAAATGTCGCATTAAGGTACTGTACTGCTGAGCCACGACGGCTTCATCGTTGTTTAAATTTATTAAATTGCATTTTTCTATAAAACTTCTTTACAAGGCAAGGGATAGAGGTCATAATTTTGCAAAGATATAATTTAGCAATAATTTAAAAAATACAATTTTTTAATTACAAAGTTATTTAACCAATTAAATCTTCCCCCGGATAAAATGAAAACAATCCAATACTCCAATAATCCAATGAGAATCGAACCCACAACCGTCTCATTTGCAGTCGCTGTGTCGCTACGACACGATAGTCTTTTTATTATTTTTTTTTATTTTATTATTATATCTTATCAATATCACATCAATATAAAATAATATTTTAATATAAGAAATGTGTATTGCAGTTTTATTTATTTAATTATACATATTATATAAAGGCCGCACTTTCCCGTTGCCTCAATCTGCTCGCCTTGTGCCAGATCGATGGAGGTCGTTCAAAATGACTCGTCGCCAATGTTAATGCCATTTTTGATGACAAAAGTGTTATTGAGGATTGGCAAAGGTGGAGGTTGACGTGGGTTCAATCACAATTTAGGGAAAATAACATAAATAATATAAAATGCCGATGTGGCACAGCGCTATAGCGGTTTGTCGAGACGCGACGGTTGTGGGTTCGTTTTTAACTCGAGGAAATTAATTATTTACATTTTTCCGCTGTGGTAACACGATAAAGCGTTGAGTTCCGCTATACAAAACACAATGTGTCGAAAATTGAGTATTGGAGTTTCTTAGCACTATGTTCCCTTTGCCTACCCTGCTATATGCGAGATAAAGCGAGAAGCCAGAAAAAAAATAACGATTTTATATAAAAATAAATTATTTTCTAAATTATACCTACGGCATGTGTAAATAAAAATATTGACTGGCAATAACAAAAATAAGATAATAAAAGATAATTATTTTTTTACGACTTTTTGAGCAGCTGGCACGTCAGAGACGAGTATTTTTAATTTATTTTATTTTATATTTTTATTTAACTTTACATTCAAATACATATATTAATTTTAATTATATCACGATTGAGAAATAGGTGATATATTAATCGCTTAGTTTAATTAAAATACTATCAGTTAATAAACTAAATCAACATTCCAATAATATTATAAGAATATAATTTATTTTATAATAAAAAAGGCATTGCTAAACGTAGTACTTAGATTAGCAAGATGACAAGATAAAGAAAAAAAATATAAATTTGAAATATAATATGAATATTCATTATAACTTAAGCGTTTATTTGGTTAAATCGTAAGAATTTAAAATATAAACTGAGCCCACTCAATCAAACTCATAACCAAAATTGATCCAAATTTGTCTCAGATTTATGTAGGAAGTGAAAAACGAAGTGTTATGATGCTAGATACTTTCTTTCTCTTCTCTTTCTCTCTCTCTCTCTCTCTCTCTCTCTGCCCTGCTATATCCAGAATCAGCATGAAATTGACAAAAAATGTCTTTAAAAATGTTTACAATTTAATAAGGTCAGTCGTGTCGCAGCGACACGAAGTGTGACTGTAAAACCGACTGGTTGTGGGTTCGATCCCCACTCGAGGAGATGAAATATTTATTTAAATTTATATTTCCATTTCTTCGCTCTGGTGTCGAGGCTAAGCGCGGCGTTGAGTTCTGCCACTTAACACGCAATGCCCCCAGAATTTGGCAGAAAGTGGAGAACGAAATGTTTAACACTAGGTTCCCTCTGTCTACCCTGCTGTGTGCGGGATACAGCGTGAAGCTGATTTTGATTTAATTTTAAGAAAATTGAAGTTTTGTTGTATAATACAACCTCTTTCTATGTTCTCCATATAGGGTGGCGAAGTGATTTTGTGCTCAACTGACACGCTCGAAACGCCATAATTAAACAATTAAACTGAACTTTTGTTCTCTCTAAATATCTCAGTCTTATCTCATTGTGGTATTGTTTAACAATAAACCTTTTTGGAGGTTGTCGTATCACATATAATGAATAATAATGAGATCTCTAATGACAGCCACAGCTTCGTCATCAGAGAATCAGTCATAGTGTATGAGAAGGCAAAGTTGAAGGTTAACATTCTAGTAAAATAAAACAAATATATTTATTATTAACAAAACAAAAAAACCCGACAACATAAATTAAATTAATATATCCAGTAAGTATCCTTCAAGCTAAATCAAACGAGGCATCATTTATCAAAATCAGTATACTGGTTTAACATTTACAAGGGATCAAAGATACGTACATATATACATATTTATGCGCTAAAACATTACTCACCTTTTAGGCCTCGCCACAGTCGGGTAATAACAGCAAATTGACCCGTTTGACGTGTTTTTTTTAAGGATATTTGAGCAGCAAATGTTAATATACTTACTAACAATCCGCAATACATCGCCATACTTTGTATTGCATCGATTTCCATTTGCATGGGTCTGTCATGATAAAAGTAAACACTATATTGTAAGAACAAAATGTGTTTTTTGTAAGCTTCACGCTTTTACACGCATATATGTTGCAAGATAGGCACAGGGAACCTAGTGGAAAGTCACTCCGTTCTCTGATTTCTGCCCAATTTTCGATACTAATGTACTGTTTAAATCACATTTCATTAGTCACTGGCTAAACCCGCAGAGTGGAGCTAATAAAATTTAAAAAGATAAAAAAAAACTAAGGAGTTATACATAGGTATAACTAATTCGTTTTGGTTTTTACGATTATTATAAAAAGTTGAACTTGCTTTACGATCAACCTACGTCCGACAATCACCTAATGTATACAACATGTTTATATATTTTGTAATATAAATATTTAATATAATATATAACATAAATATATAATATAAATATTTAATATATATTTTTTAATATAAATATTTAAATACTCCTTTTTGAACCGAATACAATTAAATAAAATGGTTTGCCAATAATAATTTTCATCAGAGTTGAGGCCGTCGTAGCGCATAGTGTGGGTGTTGTTCCAACCCGATAGAATGAAATCCCTAGCACTGGTAAATAAAGAAGCAAACCACACAACGCAAAACGCCACCAAAATTCGGCGGACAAAGGTGAACGGAAGAGTCTTAACACTAGGTTCCCAAGTGCCTTTTATCTATCCTTCTATATGCGGGATACAGTGTAAAGTAAAAAAAAAAAAAAATATCTGAATATAACAGTAGACCTACTGTTATATTCAGATATTTTATTTAAGTACCTGTACTTACTTATGAGTTATTACTCTACTACTAAAGTTTTTGCACGTTTTCAAATATTGCAGGAGACGCAACCAAACTTTGTAAACAGTCTTTCCGCATAAATTGGCATACTTGAAATAAAAAAAAATGCAATTAAGTCATTGTTGCACCAAAGCGAGCGTTATACTAATAACTGGACTCTTTTACGGCACAAATAAATACCTATACTTATGCATTTTATAAGACAGCGTTTATCTAAGTTAAAAAAATATATATATTATTAAAAAATATTATGATTCATTTAATAACAATACAACCGGATACAATCAAAAAATACCATTTAAACCAATATTCTTCACCTTGATAATTAACATGGTGGGATTCCCATAAATGATTTTATTTTATTTTATTTTAATTTATTTTATTCAATATGGGTAAGTAAAATAGCGTCAGGCTTTCCTCTTACAGGTCGAAATTTAATAATATTCTTCTAATTGGAAAAATATTTAACGTTGAATAACCGCATCGCTGTGGTTTCAATACCTATAGGTACATTACGTATTCTTGAAAAGTTTTATCTGTCAGGTAAGCTTAAGGAAATTCCAAGCCACATTATTCTCCTCTACGTACGGTGGTTACTAGATATTCTTATTTTTTATTTATAACTTCTCGCTTCTTTTATTTTTATAAGAATAGACAAAAAGCATATTGTGTTAAGACCCTCTGTTCTCCACTGCTTATATTAGAGCATGATGAGTGGCGGAACTTAACGCTGCACTTATCTTGTTACCAGAGCAAAGAAATGAAAATAACTCTTTTGCCCGAGTGGGAATCGAACTCACAACCGTCTTACGTTTATAGCCAAACATTTAATACTTATAACATTCGAACATGTAGGTAGCACTCAAAGAACCGGATCTGTTCGTACCTTCAACAATTTTTTGTGACGTGTGTATAAAATGCGATTGCAGTTTTTTAAATCAAGGAAGGTAAATTGAATCTTTAATATGTTAAATATACTACAGCGTCTGACTGTAAACGTGATATGATTATCATTTTCCTCGATATGGCAGACAAAGTGCGGCGTCAAGTTCCGCTACACTCTACAAGCAATGGGGTCAGAATTACTAGGTTCCCTCTGCCTACATTGTATTTCTCCTATGAGGGAACAAACGCGAAGCTCTAATATTGCACTTTCTTTTTGACGCTCCGTACCTGAAAACGAAAAAAAACGAATAATCTCAGACTAACCGATGATTTCTTACAAAAATTAGAGGTGTCGAGCTCCTACAGCAGGGTAAGACACTCCGTTCCCGACTTCTAAAGGCAGATTGAGTGGCAGAACTCAACGCCGCGCTTTGCCTCGACACCAGAGCTAAGAAATGGAAACATAAATTTAAGTAAATATTTCATCTCCTCGAGTGGGGATCGAACCAGTCGGTTTTACAGTCACACTTTGTGCCCATGCACCACGACTGGCCTAAAGAAAAATAAAAAATATATATTTTAGAATTTAACAGTATATAGTTGTCAGTTTTTTTCCTGAATTACCTGTGGCTGCACAATTTCATAATTCTAGATCAACCCGAAGTATCCTATTAATTTTGATTCCCTTTAATAGTGTCGAATTACGCGTTTGTTGCAATATAAACGATCATATCTTCTTTTTACGTAAATGTCGAGATAGGTTTTTTTCAGGAAATCATGAAACCGTAGATCCCAGTATACGGTTTGAATTTCAACTCGATATCTTCAAGTGTTCCTGAGATAAAGGCTCTTGACATACATACATATACACTCGGGCAACAAAGTCATCTTATAAGGGTTCCTTTTTTCCTTAAAAGGTGCGGACCTCTAAAAATATAACCCTTTTACAATCGATCACTTTGATATCCTGACGTACAGTCCGTCTGTCAAGAGCATTTATCTCAAGAACGTGTGAATGTATGAATCTGATATCATTTTCAAATGTTCTGGCTCATAGTCCTTGAAATTGAAGCACAGAACTCAATCAAAAAATAGGAGCGTTTATGCATCGTTATTAGTGCATTAGATACTTTTGAAATTTGCTACGAAATAAAAATTTGGCAAGTAAGAACTTGCAGTACAAATAAAGAAAAAATCCAAAATTCTGTGTTTTTTGTTACCAGAGCATGGAAATAAAAATAATTTCTACGAGTGAAAAACCAACTCAAGCGCTTTGGTATAATCTTTGTAAAAGAAGTAAAATTAAGGCAAGTATAATAAAATATATAACTTATATTAAGTAAAATATGGTAACAATCAGCAATATGTATAAAATTATAATAATAATATGCTTAATATTACACTTTAATTCAAAGAACAGAGTGGCATTAGGCTCTTTCTCCTTACCCTGCATACTATGGGAAATATCGTGGACCTAAAACGTTTTATTCATAATTTTGCAAAAGCTTCAGTATTACAATATTAAAACCTCGAGAACAACTTGAACAAAGGAATTAAAACATATATAAAACATGGCACGTTTCACTGCTATCAAGAACAGATGTTGTAATAAATTATATTGTAAGAACTATGAAATGTAGTTTAAATACTTAAATATTCTATAAGATTTACTAGAATAGCTTTTACAGCTGTTTTCGTAATCTATGTGTATTTTTTTTATATATTGAGGCCGTCCTGGCGCAGGGCTACGAGCTTGCGACTGTAAACGCGAAAATTTTGATTTCGATTTCCACTTGAGGAAATGGGATACATAATATTTTCATTTTCTCGCTCTAGACTCGAGACAAAGCGCGACTTGTTAAGTTTCGCCACTTAACACACAAAACTTCCATAATCAGAAGGAAAGTGAGGAATGGAAGTGTCTTAAAACTAGGTTCACAGATTCCCTCTGCCTGCAGTACCATTTGCGGGATACAACGTCAAGCTAAAATACTTGCTTAAATCTCTCGGGGCGTTAAATACTCGCGCACTAAACGTCGAATCCCGGAATTCCCGTGGGATCGGAAACACAGATTTAAGCACTCGTATTTATTTAGTTTCAGACCAAATTATTATTTAATTTTAGGCTACTTCTACGCTACTTATAGCTTGTCTGGCAAATAAGGCTATCCGGGACTTTATCAGCCAGTGGTGAAACTGGCCCTTAATCTCGCGTCAAACTTTAAAATCACATACATTTATAAATATATAGAAGACGAAAAATCGTGGGCTCAAATAAAGAGAGTTGAAATATGGTCTACGAAATCGTTTTTTTTTTTCAATTTTAGAATATTATAATTATAATTATTCAGCTCAATTGACAACCTGGAACCGGAGAAAAATAGTTTTAAATCCTTTAAGCGATATAAATAATCCATTACAGTTCTAGGAAAATAAAATATGTGACACCACGTTGTCTAATGATTTTTGCATTTTTTGCTTTACTTGTTTCGATGTATTTTAAGTTTTTAAGTTCAATTAACTTAACTAAGTTTGATATTTTCAACGAGTACTGCTTGTTAGGTAGGGATAGTAGGGATATTTTTCTCAGTAATCATCTATTTCAAAGAAGTGGATTTTATAGAAATTGAAACTATTCATAAATTATGGCAAAGGTAAAAGAATCTCATTTTTAATGTTATCTATTACTATTAATTTAGAGAGGTAAAAATTACTGTTTGTGTTAGACTAGCCTTCACCTGTGGCTTGCCATATGACTCATTACACAATCTACGTTACGGTTTACGCTACGGTTAACAACTCCTGTGATATTATGTAACCTTCCTCGGTTTATATTATTTGTTATTGAGAACTAACGCAGTTCAAACAAACTTTAAAGAGTTTGTTAAACTCTAAAGAATTTGTCTGGTTAAACCAAATAAAGCGTATTGTGTAATATTCAGTTCAGTTCAGTTCAATTCTTAATTTATGGCGCTTCGAGTGTGACAATTGTGTAATATTAGAATAGATTTTAAAACTGAAATTCATAAGAAATACAAAATTGAGTCATTTTTCTTAAACTAACAATAACTAAAAGATGTAAAGATATTTTAACGTGTAATTGACGTTTTAATTGTAGATAAAAGAGCCGTTTTAGCTATAATTTATCTTGTAGATAAATGTCTTTATTACATACCTAGAGTTTATATGAAGCAATTTTAATTACACTCATAACATATCCTAAGGCCTTGCCATAAATATTGCTTACCAAGAAAAATAACATTTTTCTATTGTACGTAACAGTTGCTACGATTACAGTGTGTTAGTTTAGTACATTAATATAAAACAATAAAATATATATATAACTTATATTTTATTTCTTTAATGTCAATCGTATGGATTGTTTTATTAACTCAAGCATTACTCTCTAAAACTGACCATATAGTCCACTGACTGCACTGACTGCTGACCACATATCCAGTGGATTTAGATCAGGACTAGATGACGGCCAATCTTTAGTGCTGACAAAGTCCGAAACGTTTGTTTCTAATCAAGAGTAGGTGAGTCGAGATCGAACGGACCATTCTTAGTTTTTGAACATGATATTGTTGTTAACTACCTTCTAAAGAATGAATGATGTACTACGGGAAGAGTTCTTAGAGCTCAAGAGCTTATCAATTAAGAAATAACCTGATAAATACGCGACATGGTTCTAAATGTTATCTTCATTTCTTCGAATTCTTTCCTTTACTGTTTTGATCGCCTTTTCCATACGAATTCTATGTAAATAGCCAGACCTTTTTCTCTCACAAACAGAGGAGGTTTCCTATTAATAGCCCGGTACACAAACATTTCACTAATATAAAGTATATGAGGGATTTTAAAAATTGTATTTGGTTCCATATCTACTTTATGTATTGCAATGACACCGATTCGGTTGTCTTTATCACTCCACTCCATTTTAATATCATAAAATATTTTACAATATAATAAGAGAGCACAATGAACAATCGTATAAAAATGACAGATTCCAAATTCAAAAGATTTTTTCTAGCATCACGCTGTATCCTGCACACAGCAGGGTAGCCTCTGCCTACCCTGCTGTGTGCAGGAACCTAATGTTAAGACACTCGGTTCCACATTTTCCGCCGAATTTTGGATACATTATGTGACATCTAAACACCACACTTAGCCTCGACACCAGAGGGAAGCAGTGAAAATATTAAATATTTTAGCTTTAATTCCCGACTGCTAAGAGTAATTCTTCAGTCAAATAATTCTTAACCAGGAACCATAATTTAAAGAGGTTTCAACTGCATTTCGCATATGCATGCAGTCGAGGTTTTTGTTTTTTTTTATTATTTTAGTGTTTAACTGATATTTCTAACTTCTTTCTAATTTAAATTCTAATTTAAATAAATTATGAAATTAGATAATATCGCATATTACATACCTTTTGTTTTCATCCTTATATGACTCATTCTAGTGTAAATATTTTGATAATATTTTTCCTATAAAAATATATAACAACGTGATTTATCTTAAAAAAGGAAAAATAATATTTCTTTGATATCACAAAACACATTAAATACAGTACAATGAACACTTCGTACATGACAGAACGCTTTTATTTTATATTATTCTTCGTACTTTGAAATATTTTACGGAATAGAAAAATATTCTATATAATTATGTATTTTATATACTACTCTTCCGTTACCCAGTGAAACTACAAGCAGAGTAGAGCGCTAAAATTATATTTCTTGGGGAATGTGGAAGAAGATTTCTCAAAATTCCTGCGGGTACGAAAGTAATGGTAACATTTTATAGTTTACGCAAACGAAGTTTCGAAGGAGGCTTGAGGCCATCGTGGCGCCCCACAGGTGCCATGCGTGTACTGTGACTGTAAACGCGATGGTTGTGAGTGTGAGATTTTTACTCGGGGAAATGAATTATTATGCATTTATATTTTCATTACGTTGCTAACAACGTAAAGCGCGGCGTTGGCTTTCGCCACCCAACACGCAATGTCTCGAAAATTCGGCGGAAAGTGGAGAACGGAGTGTCTTAACTCTAGGTTCCCTCTGCCTACTGTGCTCTATGCTGTGTACAACGTGAAGCGGAAAAAAAGTTACGGACGGGAACTTGGGTAATAGAACGTAAAACTATCCCAATGTGTAAAATAAGTAAAATCTGGAAAGAAGTTTCTTAAATTTATTTTTACTTTAGTTTAATTTTAATTTTCAGTTTATTTATGTGTAATGAGACTAATAAGCATTATAAATAACCATGAAAAACATAAATGTAAAAATGAGAGCCAAGTTCAAAATTAAACCTTCACTGTCAAAAGAATTAGTTGTAAATAAGTGACAAGCTGTGTAAATTTTTACGTTACTTAAAAAAGTCGTAACGAAATATACGCCAGCAATTTCATTTGATTGTACGAGATTATGCATATACAATATTATCTTTATACATTTTATCACCATGTCAATAAATGACAAAAATAGATTTAATGTTTAAGGTAACGAATGTATTTACGACTATAAGCATCAAGAAATCATCATCCAGCATCGGAGAAAAGGCTAAAATACCATAGTAGAACAGTCGAGAGATATCTGACTGTTTTATTCAATATATTTCCAAATAATTAATAATCATATATAATAAGTAACAATAAAAAAACATATTTAAATTTGAAGCTTGAGTTTTAGGTATTTGTTTCTTACATTGGATTTATTAATTATGAAAAACTGAGGCAACTTAGCTACGACATATAGATTTGAGAGTTTTTAACATTAGCTTCACTTTGAGAGTAGTTTGTATGTTGGCTGTTAAACTCTCGTTTTATATCTAACTATAACATAATATGAACATAAAATATCTTTATTTTAAACTAAACTAAACCAATTATGGTTATGTTTAAAATATAAATTATTATAGGTTAATTTTGTTCTTCTTGAAACCACAATCATGATTTATATTAGCCGCTTTTCATTCTGATGAAATCATTCTTTTAATATTTTTAGAATATATTATTCTATTCATTCATAAACACACACACAACACTTAAAACTATTCAGTGGTAGATCATTTTATTTGACGTGAAGCCACAGCTGATTGTAGACGTTGATAATAAATGAGCCTTTCTCTTATCAAATTGTTGTAGTGTACTACTTAAAATAAGGTAAGCCTTGTTTAATTTTTTTGTTTTTCTTAAACGATCTTCTATTAATTTTTTTATTATTACAAAAATGGTTTTTTCGTTTTTTATTTCTTATTATTTACATATATATTTATTAAATAGATTATTGCATACTCACACACAACACACACACACACACACACACACACACACACACACACACACACACAAATCACACACCTTTACTTATTATACTCTTAGTTTTTATTTCATTATTATTATCCTATATTTTTTTTTTGGCTCGCGACAATAATATAAGCTTATGTTTAAAACAGGGAAGTCACTAGCTTCTAAAACACAGTTTATGCTTATTTAGGAGTTAGTAGCCCATAAAATGTATAATTATGAATGTTGTCAATAAAAATACTTTTTTTTTTTTTTTATTAATTATAAAAATTAAAATGATACACAAAAATATTTTGAAATTTTAAATTACAATTCTAAAATCCATAGCAACTGTGGCGTAATTGAAATGTGTCTAGCTCTATGTAATGCACGTAAGGTCAAATCTCTTTGAAAAATACTGGAGGCATTGCGTGTTGAGTGGCAGAACTTACCTCGACTACCTCGACACCAGAGCGAAGAAAATGGAAATATAAATTTAAGCAAATATTTCATCTCCTCGAGTGGGGATCGAACCCACAACCAGTCGGTTTTACAGTCACACTTCGTGCCGCTGCGCCACGACTGGCGCACGACTGGAATTGAAATAATTATAATAAAAATATACCTCTAATTATAATATCAGAAAAAGAAACATAAATTAATAAATTATTATTTAAATTTATCTATAACGTAAATAACATTGAAATATTTCAATTGCATATTCCCAGTTCATAGATATAAGATTACCTTGTTAACCTATTGTATGATGTACTTACAGTATCGGTTCGATATGCCCAAACAGACTTGCTCATTGTCACATTCGTAACGCGCGTTGCTGTATTTATAACATATTAATAAATACAATATTTATATTTATTTAAAATATAATTTTATAAATAATTAGTATAATCAACTATAGATTAGATAATGTTTTTATAGACATCATAAAAAGCACTAAACGTCTTCTATCTGTAACTAGCGACCCGCTCGCGGCTTCGCCCGCTTTAACTACTGAATGTTTGCAAAGCACTTAAGATTACTAATGTGAAAATTATTGAAACCTTAATGCAACCCACATTTTCGTAGCTCCAATAAGGGTGTTCCAATTGTTTAAAAAAACACACACCTGAACAAATGACACAAACAACAGAAAACTTAAACGAAAGAAATTATAAACAACAGACTACCTACTATTCTCTTACCCAAAAATACTTAAACGAAAGATGTAACCAACAATGCCGCGACGAAATACATTATAATTATTGGGTAACTCCAAAATACGTGCAATCGCTTCTAAATTTACTTTGCTATAGAGCCAGGCGCAGAATTGAAGCATTCTCTCGTCCATCTCCGTAGTAGCTCCGAACGACATCTGGGCGTTGGTTCCATGGCCGTGGTCTCAAGCGATAAGCTGCTCTAGAGCAGACACAGAGAGAGTCGTGCGGGACGGGATTGAAAAGATTATCAAATGCCATCTAGGCGGTCAACTCAGTCAGGTGAGACCCTCGGTTTCCTAAGGGAGGCCCAGCTTAAACGACCAAGGATCAATGCAAGGCTCATGAGTCGCATTTGGAGGAGGATAGAAAGTCCCTCGGAAGTCATCTGACGTCTGACCTCGGGCGACCGGATATGCCACGGAGTGCTGCTCCTTAGGTACAGGTGACCCGATACATTGGCGCAGCGGAATGCGCTGGACGCGAGACGACCAATGTGTACCTCCAGGCTTTCTATTTTTAGGTTGCGGTGATGCGTGGTGTTTCTCACGTAGTATGGCGCCTGCGTCACTCGACGGAGGATGAGGTTCTGGACCACCTGCAGGATTTCTCTTTGAGTGATACTCGCTAGGGCGATGTGATGTCATCAGTGTATAGTGCGTAGAGAGCAGGTGACAAAATGCTGCCCTGGGGAACAACGGCAGCGATCGAGTCGCTGCTATACCTCGAACTCTTAACTCTCAAGCAAAATGTCCTGTCACTGAGGCAGGGAGGCAAAGACATGCGCGACGTTCTGGGGGGTGCCGGCTCTGAGCACTTAATGAAGTAGGTCCGGGTGCCAGACGTGGTTTCGGGGCGGGGTTTCGGTTGATCGCTGTTACGGCGTAGTGTAACCAGAGTAGTATACCCGCTCGCCAAACTGCTCGCTTTATAGGTGGATGTGCGCCTGGAGAAGTGAGAGGAATAACTTCTCGGACAGCTTGGAGACCGCGCAAAGGAGGGTTATAGATCGGTACCCCTCAGGCTGCTATGGGCTCTTCCCAGCCTTGGGCAACATGATGAGCAGGCCCTCCTTCCATGCCCGGGGGAAGCTAGGCGGGTGCGGCGGATCCATTTTTATAAGCAAAATGTCGAGGGCGCGGGGGGAAGCGTGGATGTCGGTGAGCCGTTACACAGCAAGAATTTTTTAGTATCGTAATTTCAAATCTGTGCTACTAATCAACATTTTGATCTACATTAAATGGCCAAGATAACTAATATACTTATTTATACACTGAAAGTAAGGGATAACATGAGTCGATATAGCTTTTCTCTAAAAGTATTTGTAATTTCGAAATATTGTAAAAAGCAAAATTTATCTTTGTTTAACGTAGAAAATTAATAAATTATTTAAAATGGTAAAGATTAATATTATTATTGACACACATCCCTCTCAATAAGTAAATATATTTAAATTACTATCTAATTTCCGTCTCATATACGCTTTCATTACTAAGATTTAAACGATTTTTATTTGCATTTCTTGTTCTACGACCTATATTTGAACGACTTTGTCGTGGTATAATTAAATTAAAAACATTTCCTATGTTTAAAAGGTAAAGAAAATAATAAAAGAACAGAAGAAGAGTAAACAAAATAAACAACAGGATACTTAAACGCAAGAAATGATAAACAAAAGCCTAAAATACTTATACGGAAGAAATTATGAACAAAAGACTATCTACTATTCTATTAATCAAAATAGACGAAACTAAATATATTAAACTCCAATTATCCAATACGTACAATCGCATCTACATCTACTTTTCTACAGTACAGAGGCAGGCGGGCGCGGCGGACGCGCTTCTAGAAGCAAAACGTCGCGGGGCGCGGGGGGACGCATGGCGTGTGGCGAGCCGTTTCAAAGCAAGGGTTTTTTGATATTGTAACAACTTCTAAAGTACTTATTAAAATGAAAAACAGTAAAAGACAGTTTTGATCTACATTAAATGGCCAACGTAACTAATATACTTATTTATATGCTGAGAGTAAGGTAATAAATAAAACTTGCGCCAAAACTGCGGTTTATAGCCGGCGTGATGTGTCAACAATTAAATGCGTTTTTCTCTAAAACTATTCGTAATTTCAAATTAGTGTAAAGAGCAAATTTTATCTTCGTTTAACGTAGAAAATTAATAAAGTATTTAAAAGGATAAGGATTGATACCATTATGGACAAACATCCCTCAAAATAAAAAATATATTCAAATTACTATTTTTAGACAGAAATATGCTCACTGTATGTTATCCTTAGAAGATACGAATATGCTGTCGCTGACTTTTTTGTAGATCTTATTAAGAGGAATAATACTCTAGTACATTGTTTTCATGTAGGACTTACCATTAAAGCAGCGCATGCGTGAAAGTGTCTGAACTGGTAGGACTTTATACACATTTATCATATTTATGTCAAACTACAATAAAATATACATATAATAAACCATATATCATCCTTCCCTGAGAAATACTCTACATAATGGTGAAAACCGCATCAAAATCCGTTGGGTGGTTTAGAAGAAAATAACGTAGAAAGGCCAGACAGAGAAAAAAATCGTTCTTATTTTATAAGATATAGAGATGAAAGCAAATGCAAATGTATAATTTTTAGAATATCGTTACATAAAAAGAAATTTGGAATGGAAACTTGAAATGGATATTTCCATTCCATTCCACAGATTATTGTTTTTTTAAAATAATGTTACTAATTTTATTGTCAACTTTTTACAAATATTCTTTAAATTTTTTTTATATAGAGCTCATTGACGTTAATGTTTAATTATAAATAAATTTAATAACTAAATTAATTAGTAGTAGAAAATTTAGAATTTCCTACAGAACTTGGCACTCATTATAAAAAATTTAAAAATAAATTGTATAATAGCAAATTTAATAAGCATATAAGTATATTTTTAATATTGAACTTGGAGGAAATGAAATATTTATTTAAATATATATTTCTATTTTTTCTTGTCTTAAACACGAGGTTCTCTTTACCGGGTGCTGCTGTGCGCGGAATACAGCGTGAAACTGGTTCACATACTGATAACGTAATAACAATGTATCGATTACTACTTACATAATTATCGTTTTAATTGATGCAACCTTTTTTGAAGTAATTTTGGACTCCTTTAATTTTTTTTTTTAAATTCACTTGTCAATCCTATATAAGCGATATATTAGTGTCGATTTGATGCAACAATGACTTTATGAAATATTGTAAAAAATAGTTCTGTTTTCATATATAACAATTTTTTTTATTACACCAAATGGGCAATATCTTGGCAGAACAGACAGAGAGAATCCTACGTTTAGCTGAGATACTTACCTAGTTGTCACTTTCCACGCAATTTGGATAAAATACGTGGAATGCGGAACTGATTACCTGTCAAAAATCTGAACTTATAATTAACGTTTGCAATAATTATTAATAAATATATCCAATTTGACCAATTAATGTCTCAAATCGAGGCCAGTCGTGGCGCAGGGGCACAAATGTGCGACTATAAACGCGATGGAGGGATAAACAGTTCGATTATTACTCGACGAAATTATTTATTAAATATTTTAATTTCTTCACTCAACAACTCAAAGCGCGGTGAGTTTCGCTACTGAACAGGCAATGTACTCCAGAAATCGGCGGAAAGTGGGGGTAGGTTCCCTCTACCTGCACATAACAGGATGCTATGTGAGGTAAAGAAGTGCAACTAATAAAAAAGCGTGAAGCAGAAAAGGATTTCCTTTTTACCTTAAAGAACTCTGTAGTTATTCACTTGATAAAGAACTTGGAAAAAACCTAATTAATAATGGAAATATGTTTTTTAACATTTCAATAAAAAAATCCTAATAATAATCCTACTCTAGATAAGTCTTCCTGGTTTCTTGTAGTGCTTCATTACCGTAAATTAATGTATGTTTATTAGATATTAATTATTATAAATTACTAGTGACCTGCCCGCGGCTTCGCCCGCTCGAACTACATAATTATTGATTTAATAAACAGAATTGACTGACAACTATAATAACTTCTAATATGATTTTTTATTACTTAAATCTGTAATCGTTTAATATGATTTTTACTATATTATCGTAATATTGATAGAGATTAGTTTGCCCAACTTGAGGTTTGCCAGTGTTTAGCTGCGCTGACTGCATTGTCCGGTTCTGTCAAACAAGCAGGCAGAAACATAATCTTTAGAGCAGAACCCCATTTTTCAAGGTTTTCTTTGCATCAGCCCAACTTAGCTACGTAATCGATTTAACGACTTTTAAGTTGGCCACTGCAAGTTGTGGCCTAGGAGTAAGCACTCTTTGGGAGGAACAGAACCTGTAGGAGGTGAATTGCTTTTCTGCCATAGCCGCTTTCGGGCACTATTCGGATCACCAAAGCTGTGGTTAAAGGTTCAAGGGTGTGGTTAATTGCATTAAATTGTGGTGTATTTTTTGGCGCATGCTCGCCTAAGAAGTCGAGCGCATTTTAGCCACAGAGAATGTAAAATATATAGAGTGGATAAAATAATAAAGAGAGCAAAATTCTTTAAAAAATGTAAATATACAAACTACTTTTCACATTTACATACATAAGTAAGGATTTAATTCAAGTACGTACTAACATTAACAACATCATTAAAACTCTTATCTGTACTGGCTTTAGATAGAGGCCAAGGGTACCTACATTAAATTATATTTAAAGGAAAACCATTTATGCTTATTATTCCAGTTTTGTAAGGTTATAATATTTTTTTTAGCTAGACGCTGTATCTCGCACTTAACAGTGTAAGCATAGAGGTTCTCTCTGCTGAGGGGAGATCCTAGTGTTAAGATACTCCCTTCCCATTACGTTAAGACACTGCGGCTCCTTACTTCCCGGCAAATATTTTCCGTCATTAAGATCGTTTTTAAGATCATTTTTTGTATTTTTTTATTTTTGGTGATGGTGTCACATTCAAATGGAAATAATGGAAAGTTATGTATGCCATCATGACAGCTTTTAAGAGACCGAGGTAGTAGTGAGTCAGACCACAGGCATCGAAACGATTAATGTATTGTCTATACTTATAGCCTTTTAAATGGATTATCGCGGTCAATCGAACATACTCTTTAGAAAATAAATAAAAATGCTACGAGGCTTCCATAAAAAAATCAGGATTGGAAGTACAACTTATGAAAGTTGACAAATTTAGTAGTAAGTTTGCGGGCCTCTGCACTCATTTGGTATGAAGTGGACTAAAAATATCATCTTGAAATATTTTTTTCCATAAAATCCCCCAAAAAAAAAATTATATATGAGTAGGTATGTATTTATATTTTGTAGTTTCATGTTATTTACACACAAATACTACTATGGTCCAATGACCTTTCGTATATATAGAGCGTACCGACGACCTTGTATTTTAGTTACAAATCCAATTGTAATTGTTCCAATTTTGTTTTAGTTATTTTTAAACAATCGATGCTGTAAGGTTTGTATAAAAAATATACCACTATTATAAAGGCCAGTCGTGGCGCAGCGGCACGAGGTGTGACTGTAAAACCGACTGGTTGTGGGTTCGATCGCCACTCGAGGAGATGAAATATATTTATATTTCCATTTCTTCGCTCTGGTGTCGAGGTTAAGCGCGGCGTTGAGTTCTGCCACGCAACACGCAATGCCTCCACAATTCGGCAGAAAGTGGGGAACGGAGTCTCTTAACACTAGGTTCCCTCTGCCTACCCTGCTGTGTGCGGGATACAGCGTGAAGCTAATTTATTTTATTTATTTTATGTAAATTTAAATAAATATTTTACTTTCTCGAATGGGGATCGAACCCATAACCAATCACGTTTACAGTCACACACATTTATGCCTATACTTAGGCAATACAAAAATATTGTATCTTCAACTGATCTAATGATTTCCAGCTGTGTGCGCCAGGACCTGAGTAGTGGAACTCTTCTTTGGTTACTTGTAAACCAGTTGTGTTTAGGCTCATATCATTTAGATCCCCAAGCACATTCTATAGCACATGTAGCACGATAAAAAAATATGTCTTAGATTGTTTTGGTTGAAATTATTTTTGACTAAAATTAGATTTATTGCAATTTAGGTAGCAAGTCTGAACAAAATAAGTTCATTAGTTTTTGATATTCATATCTCCGAATTCTCGAAACATTCAAGCTTTTTCTGAAATTCAATGTTAGCTGAGCCAGAGCCTGAGCATCTGATACCTCAGTACAACTAGCGGCTTTAATATCAAAACCCCCCTAAAACCCCCCTAAAACCCCCCTAAAACCCCCCTAAAACCCCCCTAAACCCCCCCTAAAAAGTATATTTCAGATATTTTCCTGAACTAGTACTGATGTATAGATGTTAGCTGATAAATTCATAATTCTAGGTCTACCAAAAGTACTATTTTGTTTTATATAAATGGAAAAATACATTTTTTTATTAATTCAGGAAATCATGGGACCATAGATCTGAGTATATGTTTGTGTTTCAACTCGACATCTCCAAGCATTCTTGAGATAAAGGCTCTTAACAGACAGACATACAGATGGACAACAAAGTGATTATATAAGGGTTTCTGAAAAAAACACTTCACGCTGTATCCCGCACACAGTAGGGTAGGCAGATGGAACTTAATGTTAAGACACTCCGTTCCCCACTTTTCGCCGAGTTCTGTAGGCATTGCGTGTTGAGATAAGTGTTTCTTATTAACTTAAAAGCCAAAAAATATTATTGTGATTTATTAAAGAAGTCCAATGAGACAAGGAAACATAAAACGTTTCTAAGTAATATTTAGAGGTAAAGTTAAAATTAGAGGTAAAGCAAAAATTATTAACTTTAATACTTTTCTACGTTATATGAGACTAAGCTGGTCTACTATGCTTATTTCGGTTCAAGCTTCATTCCCTATAGTCACGTTGCAAGTGAGGTAATCTGACTTTATTGCCGCTTTACTTTATCAATTTTAAATTTAGTTTTTTTTTTTTTAATTTTTATTTGTATTATACAAAATATTGTTTGTATGAGACTGATTTTTTCTATTTACTCCCGTGATTTTTTTTTACTTTGCTTTATCTCGCTTTTGGCAGGACAGGTAAAGGAAACCTTGAACTAATGTACTCCGTTCTCCAGTTTTCATCATGTCTCCACAATTCGAGGGAAAGTTGAGAGCGGAATGGAACTTTAGGTTCCCTCTGCCTACCCTGCAACATGTAAGATACAGGGTGAAGCTGAAGAATCACGTTTATCGTCAAATACGCGTCTCACTATGCCACGCTGGCCTCAGTAGAGCTATAAATACGTTGAATTCCAAATTTTACTTAAAATAATATTTTTATTATATAAATATTTGCCCATCCATCCAGTGAACTAAACCATCAAATTCATAATATTTTAATTGGTAAAATGAAAGAAAATGATAAATGAAAATTATTATAACAATAGGCTGTGTATATGGCGTTGCAGCGGATGTGAGTTCGATTTCTACTCGGAGGAGTAAGTTATTTTCATTTGCTGGCTGTGGTCGCAAGATTACGCTTTCTTGCTCAAGATTACGGTCTTTCATGCCCCATGATGGCCTCAAATGTTAAAAACGTATTATAAATACATTGTTAGAAAAAAGGCTTTTTGTCACTTATAAGGATTCCGTACATCATAACGAAAAAAACGGCTCATTTTGATGTCCAAATGGATAATCTGTCTGTCAAAAGCATTTATCTCGAGATCACGTGGATATATGAATATGAAATTAATATCAAATATTCAGGACTACGTCCCCATGGAACACAGAAAAAATCAGGCTTCTAAATCAACGCAATCAAAAGATACGAGCGTTTTGGCATCTCTTTTGCTACGTTTTGAATGAAACTTATAGAGTACTTCATGTGGAAATACTTGACTTACAGTACGAATAGAAGAATAAAATAAAAAAAATATAGATATTTCATAGAAAAAATCATTACAAACTTATAATTGTAGTTCATTTCGTACAAAATAAGTGCATACGACCGCAAACTCAAGTTTGTCAACTTCCCGTGAGACACACTGAAATTGGTACGGAACTCTCGGCATGCGAATCCAACTCGGATTTTTACGGGTTATTTTTATCTGTTAAACTTCAAAAGGTGTCAGTGACATTACTTAGATATTATATTATTCATAGATATATGCTCTGTTGATTTTGATAATGTTATCAATGTTTGAATATGTAAATTTTAATGATTTAACTTATAATTAAAAATATGGCTTCATGCTTTGTCCCGAATAGCAGGATAGGCAGAGTAAATTTAGTGTAAAGGCATTCAATTCTCTACATATTATAGACATTATGTAATTCTCCCAAATTAGAGAATGTTGAGAAAGTTTCGTATTGATTATGAATTTCTTACATTTTAAAATCTGAAAATATTATTGTCAAAATACGTTCAATATCTTACATAGAAAATATATAAATTAAAATTAAAAAGAGAACAGCTTCTCATTGTATCCTGCACACAGCAGGATAGGCAGAGGGAATCTAGTGTTAAGACTCTCATTGTGTGTTGAGTGGCTTTTGCCTTAGTGCCAAAGCGAACAAATGAAAATATTAATAAGTAATAATTTATTCCCTCGAGTGAGGATCGAACCCACTACCGTCTCTTTACAGTCACACCAGTGTGCCCCTCGGCCACGACTACCTCGCCGACCTCGTTATAAAATTGATTTTCTTTTGTTTCAGAGGCAATGTATGAAATTAAATAACAGTACTTGAAAACGTCTACTGAAAATCATCATGGAGAAGGAAAAATGTCCCACCGCCTATACGAAATGGAGTGGACACATATAGCTCAAAGTAAGTTTTTTAAAATATTTTAAACTAAAAAATAATACCAAGTTATTTATGTAATTCAACGCAAAAAGCGTTTTTTGTAATAGTTTTAATACAAAAGTAATTATCTATATCATAAGCATCTAGATATATTATTATAAATATCTAACTAAAATAAAATCAATAAGTAAATCAGCTTCACGCTGTATCACATCAGAACGCTTTGCCTCTTTTTTATTTTTTTTTTAATTTATTGAAACAAAAAAAATAATTAATTAATGATTAATTAATTATTAAAACAAATATTTCATTTCATCAAGTAGGGATCGGACCCACAACTAGTCGTGTTTTACAGTCACACTTATCTTTCACTTTCACTTTATATTACTTATTTGTTTTGTCTAAAGCACTATAAGGATGTTAATATTTTATAAAATATATATCTTTTAATTAATAAATAAGCGTGAAGCTTATAGATCCATCAAGGTCTCTTCGCCACGTTCTAAGATATATGCACGTGATATTTATCTAAAGTTGTATGTGCAAATTAATAAAACTTTATTTTATCTTTTTATTTTTACGATATGATTAAAATGAATGTTTGAACTTGAGAATTTAGAAGACACATAGCGGCACGAAGTGTGACTGTAAAACCGACTGGTTGTGGGTTCGATCCCCACTCGAGGAGATGAAATATTTACTTAAATTTATATTTCCATTTCTTCGCTCTGGTATCGAGGTTAAGCGCGGCGTTGAGTTCTGCCACTCAACACGCAATGCCTCCAAAATTCGGCTGAAAGTGGGGAACAAAGTGTCTATACACTGGGTTCCCTCTGCTTACTCTGCTGTGTGCGGGATACAGCGTGGAGTTGATTTAGTTAATTCAGATAGTACGACGCTTTTTTACAGGAGTTAAGGACTTTATAAATTAATTCAATTGATTATAAATTTTGTCTGTCCGTTTAATAGCAAATATATTGATATATTTTCTATTAAACAGATGTATTTTATTTTTCTATTGTTTAATCCTATAAAAACACAACGAAATACTCAATTTAGTATTGAGTTTCATACTTTACTGAAATTTATTTAGTATAGAACTTGGCTACAACTTAGATATTTTAATTTGTATTAAAATAGATATGATTTAGATTGTTCATATTATTTTAAACAATTTCCTGTTTTTTCTTCGCGTTGTATCCCGCACATAGCAGAATAGACAGAGAGGAATCTTGGGAACCTAATGTTAAGACTCAGTTACCCACTTTCCGCCGAACTCGGCTAGCATTGTGTGTAGAATAGAGGAACTCAACGCCGCGCTTTGTCTAATTACCCAGAGCGAATAAATGAAAATATGAAACATTTCATTCCCCCGAGTAGAATCGACAGGCTTCAAATATTTTAGAAGTTTTGTTTAAGTACTAAGAAACCAATCCTAGATTTCAACTTGCCACTTCTTAGTTATAACTAAGCAACTAATCTAGTCCATACAAAGACAAGTCCCTAATAAACGTAATGATATATGCGTATGTACATATCCCATAATAATGTATAAGTACACTTCAATAGACTCGGTTTCGTAAATGATAGATTAAATTTAATAATTATAACACATTCAGTAGTAAATAAGTACCTACTTCACTAATATATATATAGTCATTTATAAGAGAATGAATATATAAAATTCTTAATCTGAAGGGAAAAAAAATAATTTCTTGAATTAACTGGAATGGAAAACTAAATGTTTTTATCATTAAATAAAACAGAATTGGAACGACAGAGATTTTTTTTAATATGTTTAAATAACTGATGGTATTTGGATCTTATTCATCAGTATAACTTGGCTCGGCTAAATATCTCATAATCTACGTATATGACATATGTATGTATATTGATATAGTGTACTTTACTTTTGATCCAATTGAATTCCATCATCATCATCAACATCGCAATAAAAAAATTTAAAAAATATTCTGATTCCTATTGTGGACGGTATAGTATAAATCTCATCCAGATTTACTTCCAAAGATAAGATTTACTGAACGAAGATTTGATTGACATGGTTGATAAGCAAATATAATTTATAACATCGGAAATAAACAATATTTATAATATGTTTTACCCAATAATATGTTTCTAATTTTGACTTTACTTTTATTATTTATGACTAGTAGGTAAAGTTAATATTAAAGCTTCAATATGTTTTAATAATCTTTAAAATGGTGAATTTCACAAAACAAGTCACTTCGCAATGCCTCCAGAAATCGGCAGAAAGTGGGGAACGGAGTCTCTTAACACTAGGTTCCCACTGCCTACCCTGCTGTGTGCGGGATACAGCGTGAAGCTGATTTGATTTGATTTTAAGTCACTTCGCAAAAGAATCTTAAGATTAGGTTCTCTCTGTCTACCCTGCTGTGTGCGGAATACAGCGTAAAGCTGCTTTTAATATTTTTTAATTCTTAAAATTAAACAAGCAAACTCGCGGCAAATAATTAACAGTTCTTCCACAATTACCACTCGTAAACTATATATGAATATTTATTTACTCTCTACTTTTATCTAGAACGTGTACACTGATAAACATATTATTTACCTACTTTACCATAACATTAGCATTTCTAATACTTTGTGATGCATTCTGTTAACAAACGAAGGCTTTCAAAGGGAAAGTGATACTAAGTTAATATGCAAATAGACAAAGGTATTGAATAATGAAATTCACGCGATTCGTAACAAATCTTTTAACACTAGGTTAATAATAATCGAGGCCAGTCGTGGCGCAGTGGCACAAGCGTGAGGAAATGAGATAATTAATGTTTTCTTTTCTCCGCTCTAGTATCGTGGCAATAGCGCGGCGTTGAGTTCCGCCATTCAATTTCTCCAGAATTCGGGGGAAAGTGGAAAGCGAAATGCCTTAAAACTAGGCTGCTTCTATCTACCCTGCTACTCCTACATGCGGATTATAGCGTGAAGCTGAAAAAAAAACTTTATTGTTCACCTAAGAAAGAACAAAGAAAGTACAATAAAATGTATAAAAGTACAAAAGACGGCTTTATTACTTAATAGCAAATACTGCCAGGCAATCTTAAGGCGAAGGAAATAGCAAATAACAGTTCTTACTTCCTCTTCATTAAAAGAATTAGAGATTCGTAATAACAAAAATAATAATATTTAACTAAATGTATGTAATTGTATATAGTTACTTATTTTAGAGCACCTGGTCGGTTTCCAGGTGGCGCGGGTTCGAGTCCCGCTACGTTCAAATTTTTATATGTTTTTTAAAATAAGTATTTTTCTTTCCTAAGTGTGGAATAACACTTTAAAAATGTTTTAAAAAATTGTATATAGTCATTTAGTGTGCAGGATAGGTAGATGGAACCTAATGTATCGATACAACATATCGAGTAGAGGATCTAAACGCGCTTTGTGTTACCGATGCAGGAAAATAGAGATAATCTATATATGTATGTGGATATAAGACGCTGAAAACAAAATACTATAACTAAGACATAGATCAGTCAGTCCGTCCGTATGTCGGTCTGTCCGTCTGTGATCGACTTTATCTCATGAACCATAATCGCCTGCTATGTTGAAAAAAATGTGAAACTGAAAGAAAAAAATAAAATTCTTAATTGTGAATGAAAATCGAAAATTACATTAGCGAGTTGAATAAATCATATTTTAGTGATCGTGACTTAAGATTTAAGCGATGTGAAGTCGTTGATGACAATTGGTTATTTTAAACAAAGAAAGACTGCTGTAGTTATTATTACAGTAGGTACTATAACGAGCTTAAACCAAAATAGTGAAAAATCTTTTGCAAATACTTAAATTAACATATCTACATTTATTACGTAAATTATCGTTTCGCACGAATACGTTGTACGTGACGTTATATTAATAAATATATATATGTTCACCTATCTAAAATGAAAATGTTATTATATATTGTTTTTAACTTTCCGCTTTATCCCGCACAGCAGGGTAGGTCCGGGGTAGCTGGGAACCTAGGGTCAAATCATTCCGTCGCGCCAAATTTACATTCACATTGCGTGTTGACTAAGTGAAAATCGAATGCACAACCATCGCGCTTACAATCAAACGCTGTGCCATTACGCCACAACGTTTACATTTACATTTTTATTTTGATTATTCAAATTTATAATATAAAGCGCGGCGTTAGGTTCCATCACTGAACACACAATATTTAGAAACTGAATGTATATAAACCAAAAGGTTATCTTTGTCTCTTCTATTATAAACGGAAGATGCATGTATGTACATAAAAAAACTAACTTAAATAAAAAAATTGCAATATGTTTAAGTACATATCAACGACCCTTGAATAGCTCGTGTAATATTTTATTAGCCATTGTTGATAAGATAAGATTATATAAAGTAAAATACCTCACCACAAAGTCGTAAATAAAATCTTTAATCATACAATTATGACGATTGTTCTGCTACAAAAAAGTTTTTGTAATAAGATGCATTTACTTATACAACTTCACGCTGTATCCCGCATACAGCAGGGTTGGCGAGAGGCAAGAGGGAATCTAGTGTTAAGACACTTAGTTCCTCAATTTTCGACGAATTATCGAGGCATTGCGTGTTGAGTGGTGAAACTCAACGCTTTGCCTCGTCACTTGAACAAAGAAATAAAAATATTAATTTAAATAAATATTTTATCTCTCGAGTGGGATCGAACCCACAAGAGAAATGCCAGTCAGTCCAGAGTCGGGTTTACAGTCACACACTTGTGCCCTTGCGCCACGACTGGCCTCTTTATAATTATACTTTGGGCGAATTTTACTGTAGGTAAATAGAAAACATAGTGAAAAAACTTAGAGATAGAAGATAAATAAAAAAGCTGCTTCGCGCTTTTTCCCACATAGCAGGGTAGACAGAGCAAATCTAGTGCTGACACTCCGTTCTCCATTTTTCCCAGTATTTTAGATCCACCACGTAACACGCAATGTCTCGAACATTGGGAATTGAGGATTGGGAATCCACAAGCATCGCGTTTACTCAGACAGTATCCCACCGTGCCATACGTGCCAGCAGCCGAAATAAACATAAAAATATTTAATTATTTTTATATTTATTATAAATAATTGACTCAATTTAAATTATTCTAACCTTAATTTGCTTGCGGCAATATAAGAAACATAAATTAATTCACTTTAAGCTTTTATAAGCTTTTTGCTTGTGTTACCACTGGGACACATAAAATGATAATATACGTACAGTACATCTCGAAATGATATTCTACTGGCGACCTACTCGTAGCTTCGCCTGCTAATTGTTATATGAGGTTCTTGCATATGACATTGGCGTTCTGTCATACTGGCCACTTTAATCATAAATTTCTCCTCTTTAGTTAGGAATTCCAAATTCAAATTGATACAGCTATTTACACATGAGGCCGGTCGTGGCGCAGCGGCACGAGGTGTTACTGCAAAACCGACTGGTTGTGGGTTCGATCCCCACTCGAGGAGATGAAATATTTACTTAAATTTATATTTCCATTTCTTCGCTCTGGCGTCGAGGTTAAGCGCGGCGTTGAGTTCTGCCACTCAACACGCAATGCCTCCAGAATTCGGCAGAAAGTGGGGAACGAAGTGTCTTAACACTAGGTTCCCTCTGCCTACCTTGCTGTGTGCGGGATACAGCGTGAAGCTAATTATTTTTTTATTTATTTACACACGTATTTATGTTTCGTTTACTCTCATTCATTTGTTTTTCTTCTGTTTTCTTTTCGTGATATAAGTTTCAGCGTAAAGGTATAAAAAAGTGTTATCAAATTTCCACACAGTCCCGGATCAACATGATACTAAAAACATTTTTTAATTAAAGTACAAAAGAAACTCAACATAGCAATTTCGAGAGTTCTTAAACAAAAAGGAAAAATATGTTTCATCAAAATATCTTTTGTTTGAAACAAAATATTCCACGTATCTTTGTTTATTACAATTTATGTATTGTAACTTCCTGTATATGCATTAGGTATACTGTATCACTTGTCGTCGCTGTCAACTTTATTTTCGTTAGATACATAAAATGAAAAATTTGTTTTTTTCCTGTAGAAATTTCGAGACATCCTCTTTTATTGTCCCTATTATACACATTCATTAAAATAATAATTGTTATATTAGTTTTTCTCAAATTTCACCGTATATTCCGAATATAGCATGCAGAGAGAATCTGGTATTAAGACACTTCATATCCCACGGTCATTCATCGCGTTCTTTTTTATCACCAGAACGGGGTAGTGAAATAATTAATTACCATAACTGAGAATGAAACCTACTACCGTCGCACTTACAGTCAGACGTAACTTTAACTGGCACAATGCCACGACAGCCTCAAATACTGCTTAATTGGCATTAAATATAGATACAAATCAGCTAAACATTGATTAATGTCTTCCACAGCAATTGCAAAAGATTTATTATTATTCTCAAGAACAGAATTAAACTTAAATAGATAAAATTGAAACGCAATTTATACATAATTACAATAAATGTTAGCTGATGCAATAATACATCACCGTGTCATCATATTACATGAACTGCCTTCATTGGGGTTAATAAATTGACCATAGCATGTCATATCACACCAATGTATGGTAATAAGCTTTGGTACAGATTTTTAATTGTCGATCAAGTCAAATCGTAAGTCTCATTTGTTTACGTTTGGCTGTAAAAGAACCCGCTCCTTTGGTGTGGTCTTCCATTCTGTTCAACATGTCACAAAGGCCTAATGGATTTATTAATTCTATAATAATAAGGTATTTTTTTATAATATAACTAAAGTTAAATTTTAAATATTTTTTTTACTGATGATCAATTTATCTTTCAGAATCGAGCTGGCGTATAATGGGTCCAGAGAAGACCTCGATCCTTACGTACCTGCTGAGCACAGGTCGTTGGCTTCTAATACATCGTAAGATATTCTTCTTCTTATTGAACAGTTAAACTTCTCATATTTCCTCCTGCTGGATACAAGATACTGTAAAGGAACTCGAAATTGATTTGAGGCATGAATCCCGTATCTTCTGGATACTTAAGTTAATTTGTCCAAAAGAGTATTTTTTGTTACCATTTTCCGGGCATATTATTTTTATAGGTAATGCATAATAATTAATAATAAAGGAAATAGTAAAATCATAAATAATATGTCCAAATCACAGAAATCTAATCATAAAAGTTATTGGAATATGTTATGTTATAGAGAAGCATATGCCACATATTGTTTCCAATATCTAGCTGAATCTAAAATCTGAATAGTTTAATTTGATTTAATAATGGAAATTATCTAATCATCTTTTCAAATAAAAAAAAATCATATGAAATTATTTTTAAAACTATATTCTCAAGATCGATGTTTCGAAAGCTCTCTGTACATGGTTTTTTCTATGTTGTTCTGTTCTTTTATAATGGTGTAGTAAAAGCGTATGTTGAGTGCTTAACATTTCATTAAAAGCATTACATTATATTTATGTTAATCCAATATAATGTAATGCTTTGACATGACATGAAGAAGTTCTTTAATTATGGTGTTTCGAACCTGCCAGGCATTCATTTGACAGTTGATACTATTTTTATATAAAACTACCGCCATTAATTTAATGAGAGTAGTAATCATACTGATAACAGTATAGCAAATACTATTCATAAGAATTGCAACAAAATCAGTTGATTGTGTTCAGCTGGCACGCTTGAAACGACATAGCTGAAGATCTGAACTGGATAATATTAAACTTTCTAGTGTGATGAATTAAATACATCACAGTTATTTAGAAGAGCCCAGGGGTTTGTGTTTTCAATAGTCATCCCCATAACAAAAAAAATTATATAATCGTGTATGTCTGCTTTCCAGGAGTTTTGGAGCATTGGCACATTTGTTAAAAGCATCGCTTGGATCTGGAGTACTCGCTATGCCTCTTGCCTTCAAAAACGCTGGTCTTGCTGTGGGAGTCATAGGCACTATGGTGATCGGCTTTATTTGTGCCCACGTCATTCATGTTTTGGTAAGTATTTTAATTATTTTGAGTTTGTGATATTTTAACAACGAATAGTAATTGAGAACGGTCGTACTGTGGGGCAGTGTGTAGGGAACATATTGTCTTAAAACAAGGTTCCCTCTTTCTACCCTCCTATATGCGGGATATAGTGTAAAGAAAAAAGAGAATAGAGATATAGAGAGATGGTGGATGAATACTACTCATAAAATTTATATTTTTTTATCAAACGGTGTTTAGATTTCAAAATTTATTTTTAGGCCCAATTTTTTTATCAATCAATCCCTTCTAACCTTGAGATCGATCTTGAGATTCCGTTGACATTCATAAATTGTTGAAAAGGCATCTCAAGATCGATGTCAGAGTTAAGAATGGTTTATAAATACGGCCCTTATTTTTTTACTGTTATAACTGGATCATCAGTTGTCCTCCTGTATATAAAATCCGATCCGATCAAAAATAAAAAAATTAAACGCGTGCGCTGCAAAAATAGTTAATTACATGTTATATGGAAGAAATCTTCTATTTTATTAGTTCTAAAAAAAGAACGCGATACCGTATATTTATCTCTTATTAACAAGTGACAATAAAGCATTTTGTGACAAAAAATTGTTGAAAATTGTAAGGTGATATTTTTTCAATTTTTATTTCGTATGTATATTGAAACATACGAACGAAAGCTATTTTATTAACAAAGAAATTATATGAAGATGATCTTTGGCTTTTATAGCAGGTAATTTGGATGTATACTTTTCAAGAAAATGTAAAATTAAAATAATTCAACGCTCTGTTTACGGCCGCAAGGACCTAGGGCCTAGGCCCGAGTTCCACAAGGGGCGCCTTTGCCGCCTATGATGTCCTATCATACAGCCATTCTTGATTGAATTTATCAATTCTTTGACGAATTCAGTATAATAAAAGTTTTATGGGTTGGATGCGGGCGAAGCCGTGAGTGGGCCGCTAGTGTAAAAAATAAAAAAGATTGTAAAATATAAACAATTTAATGAAGGTAATCTTTGACGCTATTACAATTCAATTACAATCGTCATGCACATAATAGCTCTTCTCGACGTGATTTAACTGAGCAATTTTACCTTGAAATAATACATCACGTGCAACAATGTTAAATCAAAATGTTCATGATAGAAAAATAATAATGTAATGTAATAAAAATAATTATTGACATCATCTTAATTTGACTTAGATATATAAATGTAAGCTGTTTTCAGTTTCTGACAGAACGGCCATTCATCCAGGACAAGTATTTAAAGAATTATATTATCATATCCGTTGACCAGTCATAGCGCAGGGGCACTAACGTGTGACTGTTAACGCGACAGCACATATTAGCTTCAAATATATATGTAAAGCTAATATGTGCTGTCAGTATGTGAAGCTAATTGCACGGTGTGTTGAGTGCGGAAGTCAACGCTGCGCTTTGCCTCGTCAGTCAATTATGGTTCGAATTTAAACCAGTAGGCATAAAGCATAATTAGGCATATGCCAATTGAGCCATATGCAAATTGAAATAAATAAAAAATACACTAAATATATATTACAAATTAAGAAATATATTATATTAAATTAAAGTTAAGACATATAAATTAAAATTTGATAATGACTAATTCAGTTAAAAACTTTGTTGTAATCATTATCCTTATAATCAATACAAGATACGAACTTGACCATAATAGTACGTCAGAGAAATGATTTATGACTAACGCCCAATATTAATAATCTCTAGATTGGATAGATATATGGAACAATCTAAGATTGACGTAGGAGATAGATTATTAATATTGGGCGTAATACTATAACGATCGTAAAAGATGCAAAGTGAACATAAAAATCTCTTCAACTTACGTAACCGTTAGGGTAAATCCACACTGTAGTGCCGGTCACAGTTCATTCTTGGTCCGAGGTCAGTTTTAAAATATTCTTACACAAGACACAAAGAGAGCACAAAACTTTTAACGATATTATGAATGTATTCATTGTCGGCCGAATGTCGGGAGGCCGGTCGTGGCGCAGCGGCACAAGGTGTGACTGCAAAACCGACTGGTTGTGGGTTCGATCCCCACTCGAGGAGATGAAATATTTACTTAAATTTATATTTCCATTTCTTCGCTCTGGTGTCGAGGTTAAGCGCGGCGTTGACTTCTGCCACACAACACGCAATTCCTCCAGAATTCGGCAGAAAGTGGGGAACGGAGTGTCTTAACACTAGGTTCCCTCTGCCTACCCTGCTGTGTGCGGGATACAGCGTTAAGCTAATTTATTTATTTTTTTATTCATTGTTTCTTATACAAGAACACTTTACTAGTGAGAAAGAACTGTGACGGGCACTATAGTGTGGATCCAACCTTAAGGAAATAACCACAAATTACATAACAACTTTCACTCCAAATGTCGCAAACCACGATCTCCTTTATAAAGCCATAAACGAACTATTGTTTCGCTTTGAATGTGTTCCCATCACCATTGAATTTTGAAATAACTGGCGGTATGTAAATTTTCTGAAGCCGCTTGTTAGAGAAAAGAACAATTTGGAGGCCGTTGTGGCATAGTGGGATAGTGTCTAACTGTAAATAATATGGTTCTAGGTTTGATTCCCACTAGGGGTAATGGATTATTGTGATTTCCGCGCTCTGGTACATCAAGATTAATATGCTAAATACATTGTGAAACACAACTTAAATATATCATAAAAGAATAATTTAGCGGTTTCTATGTATATTGTAAAGTATAGACAGCTTAATTTAATTCGCTGGTTGTATTAAGAATCTTAATTAAATTTGTATGTTTTAAATGTAGGTTTTTTGTTTCCAGAGTCATTAGGCTAAAAATAAATCATCTGAGTTCTTAAAAACTGTTTATATTTTTATTTCCTCGCCCTGGTAACGAGGCGGTAAAGTAAGTGCGTCGCTGAGTTCTGCCACTTATTACGCAATACCGAAAAATCTCAAGTTTCCAACTTCTCCCTCTAGCTTTCCTGCTATGTGCGGGATAGAGCGTGAAGCTTAAATAGAGAACATAATTGATTTCTGTAAAAGCGGTGAATCAACAGAATACTCTTGTAGCTCAGTAACTAACTATAGGTACATATCTGTACTTGATTCATAATTAGAATAGATTTATACATAAGTTGTCTCAAAAATACTCTTTCGGCGCCGAGTGTCTGACAGACAATGCATAGACCAAACTACTAGGCTTTTGTAGTTAAAATTCTCATTTAGGTAGGTTAGGAAGAGAAGCGGAACAGTAAAAGAATATTTCTCAAAACTGTTACGAGGACGGGAAAAATCTAGTTTGTGGATAGGTACTATTTCCGTGGCCATGTCTTAGTTTTTAGGATTCCAAATTGTGATACGGGACCCTATTACTAAAATTCCACTGTCTGTCTGTCCCTTTTTCTTCAGGTTGTATCACATGAACAGTGATAATTAGACAGTTGAAAGGAGACTGAAACGATTGCATACATTCTTAAGCCCAGAATGTAAGCAGAAGAAAATTAAATGATTTTATAAATTGAAGTATATCATTACCTCCCTAAAAATTCTGTCAGGTTCGGCGATGTGAGAGCTGAGTTATTAGAGATTTAGTAAAAATGAGATTAAGTTCACAGCACAATTAACCTTTATAAAATAGACGATTACTAAGAAAAAAAAATCGTGAAAAAGAAAGCACCAGTCGTTGAAAATATCAAATAAACAGGAAAGCACTCTACTAATTATATTTTATTTTTAATATTTTTTTTTTTCAGGTAAAAACATCACAGCAGTTATGTGTAGAAATTAAGAGACCGTGTTTAGGTTACGCGGATACTTGTGACTTAGTCTTTCAGAATGGACCGAAGCCTGTTAGAAAATATGCTCCATTTGCCAGGTTAGCAATGCATTTGCTACTTTTTTGATGTTGTATTAAGACACTCCGTTCCCATTAAAACACTTCAGTTCCCAACTTTCCGCCAAATTTTAAACGAATTACGTATTGAGTGGCGGAACTTAACACGGACACCAGAGCGAAGAAATTAACATATTAAATATTTTATTTCCTCCAAGTGATAATCGAACCCACAACCTGTCGCGTTTACAGTCATACACTTGTGCCACTGCGCCGCGATTGGCCTCAAAATTGCTACTTGCATTTGCTTCTTAAATTTCCTTAATTAATTTTATTTTCCCATTGAGATTGAATACACAATCATCAAAACAATGGTTCTGTGGCGAATATATTAATAATTTAATATATTATGGACCTTTTCCCACTTTATTTGCATACATAATATAATGTGGCGATTATCCAGCACGCCTTGTTGCGAAATTATATAAATTTTTTTTGAACAAAAAGGATATCTCATCCTATGAAATTCAAAATGTTTATTAGATGAATAATAGTAAATATACCTTTACTAATATTGTAAGTCAGAAGAGTTTATTTGGTTGAACGAGCTACCCTCAGAATATACGACTTACTATTGAGTCGAATTAAAAAAAAATTGTATTGGATAGTCCATTTATTTTTTAATTTGATAGTTACAACACAAGCATCGTCATCATCATCATCATCATCATCACCATCAAGAGCCTGTCCTCGTTCACAGGCAAAGGCGTCTCCAATATAAAGTAAATTCTAATTTTCTGACACTTATCAAAGAATATTTCATTACAGAGAGCTGGCAGACTGGGCGCTTGCTGTCACACATTTGGGTGCCTGCTGTGTGTACGTTGTGGTGGTAGCTGAGTCCTTTAAACAAGTAAATATTGGAATGACTTAATACTTAATAGATTTTTAGGTTCACGCTGTATCCTTCATATAGCAGAGGGAACCTAATATTAAGACACTCCATTTTCCACTTCCCACTTAATTTTCGAGACATTGTATATTGAGTGGCGGAACTCAACACCACATACTTAATAGTAGAGCAGTTAATATTTTAAGATTTTTTTTTGCCTAGAAAAAGCACAAAATTGATAAATACACCAGCCATATAATCTATATTATTACGTGAAGTAAAAAGTTTGAATCTCTTTCTACGAAAATTTTGCGAACGGAGGAGTATGCACATAAAACTTGGCACAGTTATATTTTTAAATATTATAATTATTAAATTATATATATATTTTAATGTTTTGACTATATTTTTTTTATAATTTTAGTTCATAAAATAATTTTTTGTCATATTATCTTAATCTTAATCAGCTTCACGCTGTATCCCGCACACAGCAGGGTAGGCAGAGTTGTCATATTACATATTGAATTAATCACTCCACTAAGCCTGAGGTTAATAACCTTAAAACAAAGACCTTTTAATATCCATTACAAAGCTTTTAATATAGACTCTGAATATGTCAACATTTTAACATTTGGGTCGGACGTGTGATATTTAATATACGAGCCCTGAATAGGAAGGAATATAAAGAGAAAAAATGTCCTAGAACATTTACTTTTAGGTCCGTTCACTTATCTTTTAATGGTAAAGCCTATAATGTATTATTAAAAGAATTATAAATGAATAGACATTTTTTTATTATTACTAGTTTCACGCTGTATCCCGCATACCTATGGCAAAGTGGTCAGGTGGTACCTAGTGCTAAGACACTCTGTTCTTTCCTTGTTCTTTGCGTTGAGTGGCGAGACTCAACGCCGCGATTCATCATGTTAGTTGGGAGGAGTTAAGAAAATGTCGTTCCTCCGGGTAAGAATTGAACTCATAACCTATCGCGTTTACAGTTGCCGTAACCCACTTTCCGCTGAATTTTTCGAGGCATTGCGTGTTGAGTGTCGGAACTCAACGCCGGGCTATTGCCTTGGTGCGAGAGTGCAGAAATGAAAATATTAAGAAATAATCATTAATTCCCTCGAGTAGGCATTGAATCAATTACAATCCCACATTTGTGCCTCGGAGCTACGACAGCCCAATTATACTGGTAGGGGAGTCGAAGCGGGGACTTTGAGATTTACTACAGTGCGGCAGATAAATATACTGGGAGATTGCTTGTACTCGGTTATGCACTTCCATCAAATATGAAATCCCTATATATATGGCCGCCCGTCTAGGATAAAGGACCAGTTTATCAAAAAAAATGATCATCTGAAATTCTCGAGCGCGTCAGATTAAGGTAGAGTGCGTTAGATACATGATAAATCGTGTATATTCCACTAATCTGACAATTTGTGTGAGTGACGTAAAGACGGGGGAGGGCTATAAAGTTGTAAAAAAACGCTATCGCGACATTCTAGATCGTGGCTATTTTTTAGGAAATAATTTAAGGATTACGAAAAATATATTAAAAAAACAACTTCACGCTGTATCCCTCATACAATAGGTAGGCAGAGGGAACCTAGTGTTAAGACACTCCGTTTCCCACTTACCGCCGAATTTTGGAGATATTGCGTTTTGAGTGGCGGAACTCTACGCCGTGCTTTGCCTCAACACCAAAGCGAAGAAATGAAAGTATAAATTTTAATAAATATTTCAATTCCTCAAGTGGGGATCGAACGCACAACCAGTCGCATTTACAGTCATAGTTTGTGCCCCTGCACCACGATTGGATTCAACGAAAAATATATAATCTGACGAATTCTACAAGCTAAAGTAATAAAAAATAATCTATAAAATATAATGCAGCTACGGGTTGCTTATATTCCTCTCTCCGTGTTTCTACTCCTCTCTCACTTATCAATGAAAATAATAATTTTAAAAAATACTCAAAAAAATATATAATTATTTTCTTATAAATACAAGTACTTTAAACATACACTCTTTTATTTACATGCTATTTCTTGAGTTTTTTAATTGATTACGATCAATGATTTAAAAAAATATTCTCACATTAGGCAAGTCCCTCCAGATAATCGGCAGATTATGAGATAGCACGTCTAGGGCATAAAGATGAAACATATATATCTCAATCTGACGCGTTTAAGTATTTCAAAGTGACGAAATTATTTTTGCACATTCTAACGATGGCTGCGAGTTTGTGTCACATCTAATATATTATATAAGAGCTTTTTTTCAGGTTCACTAAACATTTCCTTAGAAAGTAGGACGCGGTAGGTCACTATGACGCTCGAGTAAGTCCCGATTTAGCATCGTCGGCTCCCGTACTATATTTTTTTTTAAAAAGTATTAAAAATATTTTTAAAAATTGAAATAAAAATGTAATTTTTATTACAATTTTGATAAATATTTTCATTCGTTTTATTTTATATACTTATTTTATTTTATTTTCATCATATATACATTTTTTTTTATTTCAAGACGAAGTGACTGATCACGCAATTATCTATCACCGGTGTAATTCATATATCTATATAGTTAGTTAGTTAGTGACCATGGAACCACATGTGAGGCCTTTCAAACAAAAAAGAATTATCCAAATCGGTTCAGCCATCTTAGAATAATGGCTGAACATACATAAAAAAATTATACCGATGAATTGAAAACCTCCTTTTTTTTGAAAATCGGTTAAAAAAGAGAACAAACACCATACAAATTAGTCTTTCATATAACTTAACAAAACAAAATAAAACACTTATACAATAAAAAAAATGATTAATTATACCTATTAAAAACAAAATAAATAAATAATAATGTCCGATTTATCAATAATTATTTCAGAGGAATACAGTTTAGGTAAAAGTAGATATGGATTGTTGGAATATATCTAAACCTCCTTTCTTAAATATACTATTATACAATATTAGTATTCTATTTAATGGAGCAAGGCACCATTTTTCTAAGAGTAACTTAGGCATAAAAGTGTATAGTGGCGGAACTGTACGCCGCGCTTTGTCTCTACACCAGAGCAAAGAAATGGAAATATAAATTTAGATAAATATGTCACTTCCTCGGGTGGGAATCGAATTTACAACCGGTCGCATTTAAGGTCACACTTTGTGCCCCTCCCCCACGATAAGCCTTAACAACAACAAAAAGTACTAAATAAATAAACAAACTTCAATTTCTAATTCTAAATAATAAGATTGGTTTTTTCAATTGCAGGTTTCAGACGAATATGGCGGCCCTAAATGGTCAGTTACTGTGTTTTGCGCGTTAACTCTGGTTATACTGATACCCTTAACACAAATTACTAAGCTCAAGTACTTAGTGCCGTTCTCAGCAATGGCCAATTTTGTATGGTTGACGTCGATATGTATATCATTGTACTACTGCCTGAAAAGCCCTCCTTCGCCGTCTGAGAGGAATATGTATACATCAGTATCTGGATTACCTAATTTTATAAGGTGTGTACTTATTTTCTTTATCTTCACGCTGTATCCCGCATATACTACGGTAGGCAGAGCGTGCCTGGTTACCTAGTGTCAGGACACTCTGTTCCCACTACAACACTTCAGTTCTCCACTTTCGAGCAGAATTCTTAGGGCGCCAATACCACCACTCAGCACACAGTATATTAAGTGGCGGAACTGTAATCAGAGCCAGGAAAATTTTATATATTTAATTATTCCAAGTGAGAACCGTCGCGTTTTCAGACACAAGCTGTGCCGCTATACCACGACAGCCTTTACTATGTTTACTTTATATATTTTATGTATTACTATCTCATCCTGCTTACTTTAGATCACTTCGATTCAAAGCAAAAATATCCCCGGCGTCGGTCATTTCCTTCCAACAACTTCCAAAGGAAAATTATTCCTTTGAAACCTATAAATTACGATAGTTTCACACAGTATAAAGATTTTGGGGACTCTCAGTTTTCAGGTGACCACTAAAAAGGTTAAGACCAAAAATGTATATTATTTTAAGAAGATCTTAGAGAGTGTTGAGACACTCCGTGTCACATTTAAGGCCTCTCTTTAATTTTATAATTATAAAATTATCTCAATATTGTAAGATTTACAATACTTTTAAAAGAATGGAAAAGTTTTAATACGATAAATTTAGAACGTAGAACTTAAAAAATACATTGGCTATTATAATAAGAATTTTATAACAGAAATAAAAAAAATATTATAACACAAGTCGTAGCCGCAGAGAGTTGTGGGCATCGTAAAAGTAAAATCCCTTTCCCTTGTTTTTCCCTTTCCCATAGGAATTTCGGAAAATCTTTTCTTAGTTTGTCTACAGTCCCTAAGGGATATGCCAAATTTCTGTAGTCTACACCGCCTAGTTCGGCAGTCAATAAACGGAAGAGTTTTATATTCATAGATTAACGTTAGAACGCTCTGCACTGGCCAGTCGTGGCGTATGAGTACAAACGTGGGACTGTAAGCGCGACAGATTGTGGGTTCGATTCCCACTCGAGGGAATGAAATATTTAATATTTTGATTTCCCGCTCTGATAACGATTGCCTCGTTATTACAGCGCGGAATTGAGATCCGCCACTAATACGCACTGCCTCCAGAATTCAACGAAAGCTGGAAAATGGAAGTATCTTAAGAAGAACAGAGTTTCTTAATTCTGGGATCCTAAGTTCCTTCTCCTTACCATGCTAAATGCAGAATACAGCTGAAACTAAAAAAAAACGTAGAAACACTTATCTTTTAATCATTTTAACTTTCTTTGGTTTACAGTACAAGTCTATTCGCCATGGAAGGCATAGGAGTAGTGATGCCCATAGAAAACGAGATGACCAAACCTCAACAGTTCTTAGGGTGTCCAGGAGTTTTAAACATTGCCATGTCAGCTGTTGTGGCGTTATACGCTTTTGTGGGATTCTGCGGTTATTTGAGCTTCGGTGAAGATGTCAGGGGGAGCTTAACGCTGAATTTACCAAAGGATGAAATGTGAGTATAGAATAAAAATTTTAATCTTGTAGAAAATAATTAAATAATTCTTGTTTTTGTTAATCATCCGTTAATAAGCACTTTGGTTGTGCGTTCGATCCGCCTCTTAAAGACACGCAATGTCTTGAAAATTTGATTCAAAGCATTAGGTTCCTTCTGTAGGCAGAAGGAACCAAATGGTAGGTAAATAGTAGGCAGGGTAGGCCCTGCTATATAGGGGATACAACAAAAAAAAACCTCAGCGTTCTCTATAGCATTTTCTATTATTTTTCTTGTTAACTTTATACGTAGACATCAATTAAGTTATGGGCGTCTCATACGTTACGATAATGGCCAACCAAACACTTTAACCATGAATTGGACAATTTACTTAATAGGTCCATTAACTCAAGCTCTTATTATGTAAGAACGGATACCATAATAATATATATTCTATATATACTTAATTAAGAAATATACTAGAATGATTTTATGTACATATATATATAAATAAATCTTCCGGTACTTAGTGACAGACAGACAACGTACAGAAGAAACTATTAGAAAATAGGTTTAAATTTGCCATGTAGGCAGGCTAGGGAGTGTAGGGAAACCTAATGGGATTTCTCGAATATCATACGGGAACGAGAAAAAAACAAATTTTCCATTTTACGCCATAAAGAGTACGCAAGCAAATTAAGCGGTGCGTAGGGAACGGAGTATCTTAACACCATAGGAAGTTCTGCCATGTGCAGGATACAGCGTGAAGCTAAAAAAATATATTTTTTTTATTATTAAAGTTTCGATTAACAAATTGATTGGTTTGTTAAAAAAATTGGTTGTTAACAAACAACCAATTTTATTTCCATTTCATATATGACACATTTTTTATACTAACATCGTTTCAAACATAATTATTACCTGTCATTCTGACATGTTGGAAAATTTCAATATTGCCAAGTATATACATAAATAAACTATTTTATTTTTGTGTTAACTGTAATTTTTATTGACAAAACTATAATTCTTCAATTATATTTATTTTATTTTGCATTTTTGACATAACGAAAAGAGAAGCAACTTTTTTAGTACATAATTTTTATCCTTTTCAAAGTGTCAATCCACACTTATTTAATAAGAATAAAAAAAAATACTTATTAATAAAACGCATCTCTTTGGAAACCGTCCAAAAAGGCGCGGGTTCAAATTCCGCTACGTTCAATTTTTTTATACGTTTTCTAAATAAATATTTTTCAGTATTTAATTAGTGAAACAACTACCTAAAAAGCTTAGATTAACTAATATAAATGAGCTCAATCAATTTAATTTGTTTAAAAATTTCTAGGATATATTATTACTAACATAAATAGAAGTATAATGAAAGTACCACGTATATCAAAAATAAAAAAAAATAAACTTCTAATATATGTCGATTACGTTGGTGTTTATAACATACTTATACTTACATACATATGTATATTTACTTTATAAGTGCAAAGATATCCATATTCTCAAAAATTTCTAAACGATATTGATTAAGCTTCGACTATTATTATATCTGTAGGTGATGCATAAGTGAGTTGTTTGTGTCTGTATGTTATTTGACGATTTTTTTGGAAACTAAAAGTTATAACGAAATAATTATTTTTGATTTAAATGTGTTTCCATATGAGAAAACTGTCTAAGATTTTGAGGAGTCGATATTATATGCCCATTAATATAAAGTCAATAGTAAATAATAATAATAAACATATTTTAAAAGTAGTGGCCAGCCAGTCGTGGCGCAGCGGCACCAAGTGCGACTGTGAAACCGACTGGTTGTGGGTTCGATCCCCACTCTAGGAGATGAAGGGGTTACTTAAATTTATATTTCCATTTCTTCGGTCTGGTGTCGAGGTTAAGCGCGGCGTTGAGTTCTGCCACTCAACACGCAATGCCTCCAGAATTCGGCAGAAAGTGGAGAACGGAGTGTCTTAACACTAGGTTCCCTCTGCCTACCCTGCTGTGTGCGGGATACAACGCGAAACTGAATTATGTATTTATTTTATACTTTAAAAGTATTCGGGCCAAGTGTCTAATTAAAAATTATAACGTTTTTTTTTCAGATTAGCACAAACTGCAAAAATTCTAGTTGCCTGCGTAATGGTGCTCTCATATGCCTTAGTGTTCTACGTACCAGTCGACGTTGTATGGAGGAGGATACAGGATCGAATCCCAGCGAGAAATCATAGATGGGGTGTTGCTGGACTCAGGTTATTTGGGACACTTTTCACAGGTATATTATTTCTAAATAATAACAATTTTAATTATTTTTTGGCATTTAGAAAATATAGATATGCCACATGCGTGTTAGACGACGACAAGAGTCTTAACATTGGATTTCCGGATTCCCTCAGCTAACGCTCTATGTGCACAATATAGCTAGTGTAGATACTAGGTTCCCTTTTCCTACCCTGCCAGAAACATCGTGATACGACATTTTTATCCTTCTTTTTGTGGGGAATCGCAACCACGATGGGGCGCTCTCAAGTTACCTATAAGATATTTTGTATGTTTATCTTTTCAATTTTTAGGTTTATCCATTCTTTATCAGTATAAAGTAAGCTAGGGACAGAAAGTATAGTTTTTTTTTTTATGGAAAAGACAAGGCAAACGAGCGTTCGGGTCACCTGATGGTAAGTGATCACCGCCGCCACGACCCCGTGCAACACCAGAGGAGCTGCCGATGCGTTGCCTGCCTGTAAGGTGATTTGGGCTCCGGAGCCCGGCATTACCTGATGCGAAACGCAGTGGCATAAAGCTACCACTTCACGCCGGTTTTAAATGCCGGGGGTGGTAATGATCCGGTCGAGTCTGCCCATGCGTGTTGCTATTGCTGGCGACGTGACTCTACCACACGTACTTTAGTCGCCTCTTACGACACCACCAGTACCAGGATGATCCTATTGTAGGCCGGAATCACACGGCAAGACACTCTGTTCTACGTTTTCCTACTGAATTGGAGATTGCATATATTGCGTGTACCACCGCGTCTTGCCAGAGTATGAATAGAACCTACGTCTATCACAATTGCTATCCCACCGACGGCCTCACTTTAATTAAATTTAATTAACAAATATTATTTTCATTTCAGTTGGTCTCGCCTGCGCTATTCCAAGATTAGAACTTTTCATGGAGCTAGTAGGCGCTGTATGTCTGTCCATCATGGGGTTGTCCCTACCAGCGATCGTTGAAACAGTATGGCGATGGGGCAAAGATCTAGGCCCTTGCTACTGGATACTATGGAAAAATTGCATTATCGTAGTCTTCTCCATGGTGGCCTTAGTATCAGGAGTGACTTTCTCAATAAAAACAATGATTGATAGTTTGTGATATTAGCTTAAGACAATATAAATATAGATTGTAAATTATTTTTTAGTTTACTACTTTGTTGTTTTATTTTTTATTTATACACTTATGTGGCAAAAAAAACAAAAACGTAACTGAAAATATATTTTTAACATTTTTAAAGTGTTAATCCACACTTAGGAAAGAACAATTCATATATTTTTTTATTAATTATCATCTTCATCGATGAATCAGAGAGTAATAGATAGAGAAAGAGTGAGAGAGAAGTAGAAACACAGAGAGAGGAATATATATAGGCAACCCGTAGCTACATTAAACTTTATCGATCAATTTTTATTACTTCGGCTAGTGGAATTCGTCAGATTATATACTTTTGGTAATCCTTGAATTATTCCCTTAAAAAAAAATTGTCACGCTCGAGAATGTCGAGATAACGTTTTTTTTTAACAACTTGGGAGCCCTCTATCTTAATCTGACGCGATCGAGAATTTCACAAAATCAATATTTTTTACTAATATCAGATTAGTAAAAAAAAATGATCATCTGAAATTTACCCTAGACGGGCGGCCATATTATGTGGGACTTATGTTTAGTGGAAATACTCAATCGAATACAAGGAATTAATTCGCGGCAGAATAATGTTTTAGCGAACCTAGTACATTATTCTGCCGTGCTTTAGTAAATTCCGAAGTCCCCGCTTCGACTCCCTCCACATAAGATCAATTTGGTACCATCCGTACGACAGTTTTACTTAACACAGTATAGGACAGGCCATGGCTTCCACCTGAAATATTTAAATAAATTTAAAATAAAAACAAATAACTCAATTCAAAATCTCGATCATCTCGATCGAGTTTGTGGCGCCTAAAAACTCATAATTTAAAAAACTTATGTTAATATATTTACCGTTATTAAATTTTATTTCAACTTAAGCATAGAAATATATTTTTAGAAGACAATTGCGTCAATTGCAAGCCGCCTAAACGCTGCAACGCACTACACTACAACATTCAAAGTTTAATTATACGATTCCAAAAATAGATGGAACAGACAAAAAAAATATTATATGAGGTACACTGTGTATGTAATATCTTAAAATTAATAGTTGAAATATCACTTATTTAGTGTCGAATGAAAGAGGACGCAACGTGTTTAAAATATTTCAATTAAATTTAGAGAAATAAAACATCGTTGAACAGTCATTTTGCGGCATGGTAGCTTAAAGTCATTTTGTAATATCCTAGAAAATTGTCAAATTCAGTAAATTGACAATTGGCATTTCACATAAAAACTTTCAGCTATTTCACTGAAAAAAAAAACATAAAAGTACCAATATACATTGAAAAAAAAACTTATATAATTTTTATATTTTTCTTACAATAATTTTCTATGGATTATATCTCGAAAATGGTAAAACTACGGACCTTGTAATATAGGGTAAAAATAGCCTCTATCGACTGTTTCAGTTAGTCTTTAATTATACTGTATATTTAAAAGTTTCGGTTTTGGTTGCGGTTTCGGTTTCGGCTGAAACCTTGTTTCGGTTGGACGCAAATAGAAACATGTTAATAAATATGAACACACAGCTTTTTCAGAATGAAATGTGTTCCTAAAAAAATATTTTTAATTATAGACACCGATGCCGTTGTGGTGCAAGGGTACGAGGGTGTGCCTGTAACTCGACGGTTGGGAGTTCGATCCCCACTCGTCAATGAATATTTTCATTTCTCCGCTCTGGCACTAAGGTAAAAGCCCGGTGTTGAGTTGCGCCACTCAACGCAGCAATGTCTCGAAAAATTCGGCGGATAGTAGGGAACGAAGTGTCTTAACATTGCTAAAATACAATAAGCTGATATTTTATTTTTTTATATTCAACGTTTTTTAAAGAATATATTATATAGTCAACAATTTACTTAATAAATCGATATTATATAAGCTCTTAAGTACTTATTTGCATCAATTATATAAGGTAACGTGTTATTTAAAAACGGCTCTGTCATGTTTAGGAAGGCTCCTCCTCTTCAAGGCTAAGTAGCACTCACGCTGGTAAAAACATCCTGTTTAACCTATAATCAAATGATTTGGATTTTAGTTAATTTAATACATTGCAAATTTTTAAATGCTACTCTAGTATTTTCTTTGCTAAAATAAGTTTTTTTTGTATCGATTATATAACGAATTTTAGTATGTCCAGTTATAGAAAAAAAACTAACTTTGATAAAAATTGCAAAACTCAAATCAAATCTTGAGGTTAGTAGTGTAGTGGCGCAGATGCGTCAACAATGTGACTTTAAACGCGACAGATTGTGGGTTCGATCCTCTCAAAGAAATGAAATATTTAATATTTTCATTTTTTTGAGTTGATAGAACTGTACTAAAATATATTAATTATACTAAAACAAACAAACAATATATTTTTTTTGTCTGTCTTTCTATTTATCCGGACTAATCTCCGAAATAGCTAACTTGATTTTTATAAGACTTTTACTAATATTGATGGAGGGGCATAGAGAGGGATAGAGAGACTCGACACCAGAGCGAAGAAATAAAAATATTAATTGAAATAGTTCATTTTCTCGAGTGATGACCGAACCCACAACCAGTCCCGTTTACAGACACGCACCTGTTGCCCCTGCGCCACGACTGGCCTCAAATAATAAGTACCTATATATATAAGATTATGTTTTTAACTATTCAGTTTCATAAAATGTATTTAAAATAGAATGAAATAACCACCAGGTGTTCTCTATTTTACCTTAGAAGAAAATATAATGCTTGACAACAAGAATAATAAAACATTTATTAAAGAATTCTAAAAATATGCTTTCCTGGAAACCTCTTCAAAATTTCAAAGAAAATGATCTCTACGAGTTTAAATTAAATTTCTTGACATTAGAAGTATAAGACACAGTGAAGTGGGATTAAATTGATAAGTGCTTTAAAAGATATTTTATTAACTTAACAAATTTCATTTAAATCTTAAATATTTATCTTTCAAAATTTAAATTATTATTATTATGTTTCTCCTTCATACCCTCTTAGAGACTCGACAAAAATAAATATATGATATGATAAAAAAAAAATATTCCACATAATAAATAGACAAACAGAACCTTATAAAATGTTCATCATCATCGTCATCGGTTTCACGCTGTATCCCGCACACAGCAGGGCAGGTAGAGTGAACTTAGTGCTAAGACACACACACACACTTTCTGCCGAGTTCCTGAGACTTTGCGTGTTGAGTGGCGGAACTCAACGCCGCGCTTTGCCTCTACACCAGAGCGAAGAAATGAAAATATAAACGTAAGTAAATGTTTTATCTCTTCGAATGGGGATCGAACCCACAACCAGTCGGTTTTACAGTTACACCTCGTGCCGCTGCGCCACGACTGGCCTCTATAAAATTATCAGTAATCAGTAATATAATATAAAAATGTTCTCCTAAATATTTTAGGAAAACGTTAAAAGAAAATGAAAGTAATATATATATAACATTTTATTGTACTAAGATTTGAATCGACCGCGACTCTTGGATAACGTCCGCAACTCGTCGATACAAAAGTTTACTCCTCCCCAAGTTAACCTTGTGCGTTCTTTATCAAGCTACATCGAAGTTCTTATCATTTATATGTTTTCTAAACAAGTACCTTTTTGTGTTGAATACACGAAAAAAAATATTATTACAATACATTTTAAAAATATAGCTTTTACTTGTCGCTTGTTACCATTTATTTTTTGTTCTAGATATGATAAGTAAAAGAATTTTAATTAAATATCTTAAAAAAGAAAAGTATGTACAATATAAAAATTCTCACCTGGAGCATTCTCCATAGGTTTGAAATATCTTTTTCAACGTGGAAATTAAACTAACAATCCAACCATTGTTTAATTTTTATTGCATTTTTTTTTAATTTATTCAGTATTCACAATACACAAATAATACTCGCTATATCACGCTTTGGTAACAAGGCACGGCGTTAAGTGCCGCTGCTCAATAAGCAATGTCTTGAAAATCAGGCGGTTCATGGGAAACGGAGTGGCTTAATATGGATATATTCGGAGGTTGAATATGAAGCGAAAATTTTGAAATTTAAGTTTGTGAAAGTTTTATTTCTTAATTAAAATTTTACGGTGCTATAGAAAATAATATGCAATAACCATAACCTTCATACTGAAATGCGACTGGGCTGAGCAACTGTTGAGTTTCTTGTCGCCTCTTCCCAGCGGAAGTGCCTTCTCCGCCAGTAGGAGATTATTAAAAAATGCTTACAAAAGTGCGTTCATGTTCTTCAATTATATTTTTCCCACATTAGCAGATTTATATAGAAATATTGATTATGGAAAAAAATCTAATGTAAAAATATTATGCAATAAGCTATAATATATAAGAAAATAAAAAAAATGATATTACTTTATTCTATATTAATTTTCTCGCCCTGGTAACCCGAGGATAACTCGGCGTTGAGTATCGCCACTCAACACGCAATGCCTCCAGAATTCGGCGGGAAGTAGGAAACAGAATTGTCTTTACGGGAACGGAGTGTCTTAACACTAGATTCCCATTTTCTCTCTGCCTACCCACATAGCAATGTGTGGGATACAGTATGAAGCTGAAAAAAAACGCTGAGCTGAAAAAAAAAATATGAACTATACAAACAGACGATACACTGTGGAGCAGTTACAAAGTGAAAAAGATTTTTTTTATTTTTGGATCATACATAAGTGCATTCTTTTACTTTATTTCGATTTTTTGTTAAAAAAAACACCTTACACAGCAAACATATTATCATATTCTTTTGAAGATTAAGCTTAGCGAGAAAATATGTCACCAGGTTCGTAGAAAAAGGAAGAAATCATGTTTCTAAGGAACACATCCTTTGAATTATATGGTTATGTTTTGAGCATACTCCAACAATCTTCTTATATTACATAAATATTACATGGCATGATACAATGTTGCTTCGCAATGGATTTTAATACGGTTTTCACTAACAGAGAGAAAAGTTCAAGAATAATGTTTTTGTATGTTATAATACATGAAATAAGAATATATTGTTCACGTAAAAGATAATGTAAAGTCGAAAATACCAGCGATTTGTAATGGAATGTTGAAAAACATATGACACAATGTCTTAATAAGAATTAGACAATTCCGTATTTAGATTTCTTTGTGATTTCCATACAAATATAAGTATTTATGTATATTATAATACCTATCTAAAACACATTTTTTACTAAGAACCAGAGGTTACAGCATACTAAAATTAAAGTGAAGCCAGAATTTATATTCATATAAATATGTTGATTAAGGCAGATTGTCCGTCCTATTATAAATAAAAGAATTAGGTAAGCTCATTTAGATATAATTATAACGAAGTGTTAAATCAGGTAGAGGTAACCGTAACTTAGCATTTATTAGGTAAGGACTAAAAAACTTATATATACATAAAAAAATATTAAAAAAACCAAATATCATCAGCTAGGAATATAGTATGAAGCTGAAAAAACTGGCTAAGAGGGAGTCGGACTAGCCTATGACGGATTCTTTAGCAGCAAACCAAAATATATATTACCACCACCACCATTATATTATTCTTAACTAGCGGCCTGCTCGCGGCTTTGCCCGCTTGAATTACATGATTATTCATTTTAAAAATATATATATTACAAATAGCCTTAATTATTAACTAATTGATTTGGATAAGTACTCACGATATTATTTGTAAAATAATTTATATTAGCTCCTATGCAGTAAGGAATAACTAATTAAGTTGTCATTTTGTATCAATTTAAGTACAGGTTAAAATTTGTACTTAATGGTTTTTTCTGTGACACAAATACAAATAAGTAGTCAATTTTTGAAAAATAATTTTGGAATTTTCCTTTATACGTGCCGTAAGTTTTAACTTCTTAACAAATTTCGAAATTGTATATCAATGGGAAGTACCCTATAGTTATGATAGAAAATGCGACAAAAAACGAAGCATAAACTCTCATATTTCATCGTCATTTGTAAGTTATGAAATAATACTGCGGGATATTTTTATAAACAGTGTCAGAGCATTTTTTCTTGAGACACAATTTTTTAGAGGTTGCTCCCAAAAGTGTTTTTTTTATACGCTTCTTAAAAAAATATTAATAACATAAACGAACGAACGGACTGAAGAACCTATTCAAAATATTTCTTTGAATATTAAGTCATTCTTTATCACTGTGTTAAATAATTAGGAATTAAGCTAGACTGTTACGAAGGTAATCTTCACCAACAATTCAATTTACTTTGTAGTTAGTACTATGAACAATTGTACTTTAAAAACGTAACGTATCATGTGTAGTCAATAGATATCATTGCGTATGTTTCTTTTTTTTTCAAATATAAATATCTTTAAAACTTTAAGTACATTATTTTTTGATAGAGTGTAGCGGTAACCTTTCCAAACTATATTTTCTTTTATGCACAGCGCCATTTATTTAAGATCCCATCGCAATTAGTGATAGCGTTACGTGTATGAAAGAGAGTATCAAGATTCGTTAGTACCTACTATTTTTGTCAATAGATAGCGTTACTTGTATCGATTTTTTAATATCTCAAATATTAACTTCTTGAAAACTTAAGTACTTATATCTTTTGATAGAGTGAAGCGATTACAATGAAATAAACACTAAAAGCTACTTTGATTTATTTGTATTATGTATAAAAGTTGCTTAAATTTATTGTGTATTTTTTACGTGATACGTGTTCACATAAACAGACAAACAGACAAACAGATAAACAGACAAACAGATAAACAGACAAAAATTCCAAAAATGTTGGAAATGGATTCTGTTAATTACCCTTTAACACCCTGGCTAATTTTTTTTTAAATATTTTCAATGTACAGAAACGACTTTTCTACAGATTTATTATAAGTATAGATTATAATATTTTTCACTTCACTTCAAAAAGGAGGAGGTTCACAATTCAACTTATTTCTTTTACAACACGATATCAAATTTATTCAAAGTATTTTTATTTAAAGTTTCCATTGAATAAGATTTATCTTTTAAATATTTCAAAAATAAGGAGTATACATTTTTTACCGCTTTATAATTAAATATCTTACAAAGTATACGTTTTTAAGAAACTGTTTTGTTTAGGCAAAAACAAAACAGTTTCTTAAAAACAGTAATAGATATTTTCGTGACATAAAAAAAACGCAAAGAAAACATGAAAATATCGTAAATATATAAATAAATACATACTCAGTTTTTTGTAATATGTTTTTCTGCACAAAAATTATAATTATAAATAATATATAATTATTTGGCAATTAACAAATACACAAAAAATAAAACACCAGCATATGAATAATATATAATATTAAAAAAACTTTAAAACAAGCGTCTACACCAGTGCTGTAAAATATACCTACTCGGTGCTATAACTTAAATCAAATCAGCTTCACGCTGTATCCCGCACACAGCAGGGTAGGCAGAGGGAACCTAGTGTTAAGACACTCCGTTCCCCACTTTCTGCCATTTCTGGAGGCATTGCGTGTTGAGTGGCAGAACTCAACGCCGCGCTTTGCCACACACAGCAGAGTAGGCAGAGGGAACCTACTTTTAAGACGCTCCGTTCCTCACTTTCTGCCGAATTCTGGAGGCATTGCGTGTTGAGTGGCAGAACTCAACGCCGCACTTAACCTCGACACCAAAGCGAAGAAATGGAAATATAAATTTAAGTAAATATTTCATCTCCTCTAGTGGTGATCGAACCCACAACCAGTCGGTTTTACAGTCACACTTTGTGCCACTGCGCCAAGACTGGTCTCAATATAACTTATATGAGCCCAAACTCCAATGGTTGACCTCTGAAGAGTCCCAATATTCAGATCCCTACTCCATTATCACACTAGCTTCTTGATACCACAATATTGTATTGTCACCTAAGCCACGTACTCGTACAACTGCTCAGTTTCATGTTGATACAATGATAACAAGTGGTTCAAATTCAAATTCTTTCTTCTCATTACTTAGTTACAGCTGGACTTAATAAAAGCAGGTTAAAAAAATAAAATATAACTTATTTGATAATACTTGTGAGACCACAACTTTACTCTTACTTAATACTGTACTCGTATGTACCACTTCAACTTTCCGTCCAAATTCAATATATTTCGTGATAAGTGACGGAGCTCAACGCCACACTTTATTATCTGACTACATTGAATCTTAATGCGCAGGGCAATCGTGCGACTCTAAATGTGACAGATTGTGAATTCGATTCCCACTTGAGGAAATGAAATATTTAATATGTCTATTTCATCGCTCTGGTAACGAGGCCAAACGCGGATTTGAGTTCCGCCACTCAACAATCAATTCTTCCAGAATTCATCGGAAAGTGGGATACGGAGGATATCTTAACACTAGGTTCGCAGGTTCCCTATATCTACTCTGTTATGTGCGGCGTACAGCGTGAACCTACAAAAAATAATCTTTTGATCTCTGAATAGAATTCAGAAACACTTCGAAGGTCGCATGTACTGTTTGAAACACAATTATTTGTCTTTTAAAACTGTTTTTATATATTTTTCTTAATATTTATGTTTTTTTTATATTCTTAACCGATTTATCATAAAGTGTCCAACTTAAATATTTCCTTGTTGTTAATTTTTTTTTCTACAAGATTTTTTTAATTTTTTGGTATAAAATTGTTAAGTATATTTTTAAATTAAACGTCATCTTTTCATGGATTATTCATTTAAAAGGTAATGCGTTTAGTTGAAAAAAAAATTTGGATACTATAATTAAATGAATAATGAACGTCATTTTATTTAGAATATAAATATTAATCTCATTCATCTGTGTTATAATTGGAATCTTTTTATGATACAATTAAAGCTAGCACAAAACACAAAGGTCAGTACTGACCATGTTTTCGCTTTGAATAAAACATAATAAAAAAATATGTACTTAAAACAATTTGTTTGTAAAAAATCAAGTAACGCCTATAATAATACAATATAAATGTATAAATAAAAATTATCAAAATATTTTCGAAATATTGTTTAAAATTAATTTCTTTGGCTTCACTCTGTATCCTGCATGTAGCATGGTACGCAGAAGGAACATGCAAACCAAGTCTTAAGACACTACGTTCCCATTAATACACTTCCGTTCCCCACTTACCGTCAAATTCTCTAGTGGCACCCTCGTGCCACCAGGCCACGACAGACTCAATATTTTAGTTAGGAAGTTAAAATTTCACATTTAAGCCGGTTAGGGAGTGTAGGGGCGCAATAAGACAGGATTTCTCGAAATTCCTACGGAAATTGGAAAAAACGGGCGCTTACGTTTTAAAATCCACACAAACGGAGTTGCGGCCGACGATTAGTTTTAAATAAAACAAATCTTCATTTCATAGCGTTTGCTTGTAGTCGAATATAATAACATTATTACAACTAAGAAAAATCTATTACAATCCAGTATTTTCACTAATAAAATCACGAATCGTTGGCGCTGCGATGTCAGCGAAGACACTCGGTGAGAGGGCCTGTCCGCAACCTCTGCCGAAGGAAACTATACCGACTGCCAACCCATCTTGTATGGCTGCTCCACCGGAATCACCCTGGAAAAAAAATATTTCATCTTCAGACTGTATCTCGCAAATAGGGTATGCAGAGGGAATCTAGTCTTAAAACACTCTGTTCTGTCGTCAGCGGTACTCAACACCGCGCATCTTGTCACCAGAACGAAGAAATTAAAATAATATAAATTTAATTTCCCGATCTAAGTAATTTGGATGTAGAGGCCATTGTGACGCAGTAAAATATTGTCTAATAATGTAAGTTCTATTATATCATACATATATAGTATCTATGTTAATGTATCTTCGTATCTCAATATCTGCAATTGCCATAGTTAAATACTTATAAAATATTCTTTTTTCATTTTGCATCTGTCAAGTATGGGTACATACCAATATTCTATCTTTTCCGCGAGTGGGAACCTGGCGACTGGTAACACAAGCCCAGAGCTTAGAACAAGCGTCAGTCTCACATGATTCTAAATTACTTTGTATGTATCTAAATGTAACTTTATCTTTTTTTGTATACATTGTGTTGAGAAATAAAGTTATTATTATTATTATTTTCAGTTAAATAGTGTTGTAAAAAACTGAATAAGGTCCTAAAATAATGTAATCAGTTATATTTAACTCATTACATTCTCCAAAATTATAAATGCTCTTTAAACATTAAGTTTTATAGATATATATTTTCTAATACTGACACTTAACGAACAAAGTACTGTACGTTACTCTACCTGACAGGTGCTTTTCCCTCCTAAAAAGAAATTTCCTCCACACCACATGTTCCTCGTCAAGACTGTGGGGTAAACCAGGAAACATCTGATGAAATGTACGACTGGCAGCTCCACGTGCATGAGACGATCGGGGATTGTGGATGCTCCTTGCTAGAAATTACATATTTTTTCTTAGATGTCGGTATATTCCTCTAGGTATATAAGGTCACTGTTCAATGTAATATCTAATTGCATATATAATAGTTGTGGGTTCGATTCCGTATCAGAGAAATGATTAAGAATATTAAAATTTATTCTCTTTTTCCCCTCTACAAAATATGGCGCGCTATATGGTGGATATTGGTTAAAAAATTGAGACCAGATTATATCAATATTAAGTTAAGAGATTGTATAGACAGAAACTTCCATGGCAAATATAAAAAAAAAATCTATAAAATTTAAATAAAAAAATTAAATATATTTTTATTAATAATTTGAATGAACACTCAAATTATATTAAAATATATTTTTTTTAGTTTCAAGCCGTGTCCTCCATATAGAGGGGTAGGCAGAGAGAACATAGTGCTTAAATACTCCACCCCCTCTTTCCGTTCAATTAAATTGTTGAAGCCCAACGTCGCGCTTTGATTTGATATCAGAGCAAGGGGATGAAATAATTCATTTCCCCAAGTTGCCATCAAACCCATCATTTTGTGAAAAGCTATTTAAAAAAATATATAAAATAATCGTTTTTATAATATTATATTAAGAAATAAACGCTAAACAAAAGTAAAAATACAAGGTACTCTCTAACAGCACATGTTCAAAGTAAAGTATGTCTTGAAATTTCAGAACAATTGTTATTCTGTAAATGAATAGTCCTCTGAAAGGCTTTAGGCATTAAATTAGGTTCTTATTATTACTAAAAAGTTACGTATAAAGTAACAAGAGTAGGTACATCTGGATGATTTATAAAAAGCCTTCGCCAAAAATGTTTAGTATATAGTAAATAGAAAAGCTGTTTTTCTTTCAAGCACTTTATAATAAAATAACTGTTGAGATCTTTTTTATATTTTCATATAGCCGTACTACTTTGTTAATGATATTTTTGGTATTTATATATAGTAACATTATAAGGCTATAACGTTTATTTGGCCAGTCGTGGCACAGGAGCACAGAGTGTGACTGTAAACACGACTGGTTGTGAATTCGTTCCCCACTCGAGGAAATAAAATATTTATTTAAATTTATATTTTTATTTCTTCGCTCTGGTGTCCTGGCGTTAAGTTCTGCCACTCAACACGCAATGCCTCCAGAGTGTCTTAAAATTAGGTTCCCTCTGCCTACCCTGCTGTGTGCGGGATACAGCGTGAAGCTGATTAAACCTTTGATGGGACAAACACTTTAATCTGTAAATGTAACGTTCTTGACATTGAAAATATCTTTATGTATTGGACAATGTCGCGCTTTTGAAGGTAGAGGTAAGCCACTCCACAGTTGCGTGGAGTGTGTAAGGAAGTTCCAATGAAACGGCACAGTTACATACTGTACTATACAGGGTGGAAGTGTCAGCACCACATTAAATGAAACCACAGTTTTAACTACTCTATAAAAGCCTAATATAATTCAGAAAAAAATAAATTCCCAAAAATGAAAAAGTTTTTTTTTCAAACAAAATAAATAATAAAATTGTCATTTTAAAACAAAACGTCATTTGTAAGGATGACGCACGCACACATAAACCTATCAAAGGAACACCGCCGCACACGCCTCATTTCGAAATCGAGTCGTATGTATTAGCGATAAAGTTCAAAGTTGTTTAACCTTTAGTAGTATTTTTGTAGTAGTAAGTGTTTATGTTATTGGGATCTATACGTAATCGCGTCACACGAAATACAGGTATGGATAAAAATCGTGAAATGAAAAAAAAATCCTACGTCCAAACTGCTGAGGTATCTTGATTAATTTCTTTAGGTATAGATATAGTATAGGTTTGAAATATTTTACCCTATATGCTGTTTCCGAAAATGGAGCGCTGCCTCTTCCACCCGGTATATGGGATAAAGCGAAGCAAAAAAGAAATAAATTAAATCAAATTAAATCAGCTTCACGCTGTATCCCGCACACATCAGGGTAGACATAGGGAAACTAGTGTTAAGACACTCCGTTCCCCACTTTCTGCCGAATTTTGGAGGCATTGCGTGTTGAGTGGCAGAACTCAACGCCGCGCTTTGCATCGACACCAGAACAAAGAAATAGAAATATAAATATAAATAAATATTTCATCTCCTCGAGTGGGATTGAACCCACAACCAGTCGGTTTTAAAGTCACACTTTGTGCCATTGCGCCACGTGTGGCAAAAAAATAAATAAAAAAGAAATAAGTATTACAAAAAAAGTACACACCTTAGTTCTACCCCAACCGCTGACCATAATTTCACCACTCAAAGGCCTACCCCTGGGCGGTAAAGCTATAGGCCGCATGGTATCACTAAACTGTATAGGCTCAGCAGTTTTCATGTACGCGACGTCCTTGTCGAAGGGTGGATTGTCGTATTCCGGGTGAGGCTTCACCTCAGCTATGGGAATGATTGTGCCGTTCCTACGGAAGGAGCTACCTGCTCGGAGAACTACTGTTGATGGATCGACACTGGAAAATAGTTGTTTTGAAGTTATTATAATTTTATTAGGCGTCGCGTCGTGGCAGCACGGCAGTACAGGGCGTGACTGTAATGCGACGATTGTGCGTTCGATTCCCGGAAGGTATAATAAATTATTATTTATTAATGGTTTTTTTTCGCTCTGATTTCCAGGCAAATAGCGCGGCGTTGAACTCAACGTGTTGAGTGGCGCAACCTCCGCCACTAAACACGCAATGCCTCTAAACATTTGGTGGAAAGTGGGGAACGAAGTATTTTAACACTAGGTTTCCTCTGCTTACCGCGATACACAGCGATATACAGCGAGCGATATACAGCCTAAGATATACAGCGAGAAGCTAATTTCTTTTTTAAATGTGCGTAGTAAAATTATTGTTATACTTTTTCCGACTTTTGGCGAAATAATCCCTTCTTTTTTACTTAAATCGTTCAAAAATTCCACTTTTCTTTCTAAATATACTTACTTCTGAGCACAGTGTCCCGCTGTTAAGATATAATTTTCGCTGACAATAAAACCTCCACAGAAATATGAGCTGTTTACTATAAATGACACTTGGTACGGATGCTCTTCTATGTTGGCTTCCTCCCCACCCACTATCCTGTCGCCAACATCGACTGTTTCGAGTACATTATCCTCGTCATTTACGGGAACCCTTTCTGATAATATTATTTCTGTAAAAAAAAATATTATTTACATATTTTTGAATATTAGAAATATATAAATATTAAAAGGTTGAAGCAATCGTGGCGCAGCGGCATTGCGTCCGAGTATAAAGAAGCTTATTCCCCAAATAGGTTATCGGAAGCGGAAGTAGGGAACACCTACTTCCGCTCAATTTATAATACATTACTTGTTAAATGGCGAAAATCAACGCCGCGCTTTGTAGACCAGAGTGGGGAAATGAGAAAAAAATATATAATCATTCTTCCGACAAGAACTCCAATCTACAACCCACGTCAGTCCCTTTTCCACTGTGCTACGACGGCCTTATTTATTTATAATATTTAATTAAAATGCTAAACAGTATCACCACTTCAATAAGAAGCTAATACCTACTCAAATTTACCAATTTGTTGGAAACGAAACGTTGGAAACATCAAGTGTATCAAAATATGATACACTTGATGTTTCCAACGTTTCGTAAAAGATCAATCGTTATATAATAACCACTGCAGCGCAGTTCAGAATTAAATACTCCCTAACCGCGATGGTTGCGGGTACAATTCTTGCACACAAATATTACACTAAAATTTAAGACATTATACATACGGTATGTTAAATGGTGGAACTCAATGCCGCACCTATTAATACCATAGCAGAGAAATGAAAAATGTTAATTTACTTGACTGGGAATCGAACCTACTGTCGTCAAGTTAAAAATACGATTATGACTTTAGCCTACTAGTCAACCAGCCGATTTGTCGGTTCCTAGAACTTTTCTTACTTTATTAGTAAAAAAATATATTTTAACAGTATTTTATTGGACAAAATGTAATATAAATAAAATAAATGCTATAAAAGAATTTGATATCGTATAAATGAAAACGAGGCTCTCAAAGAATATTAAAAAAGTTGTGGCTTAGGAAAAAATAAGTCTTAGTAAAATTAAAACGTTCGCACTTAAGTAATTTAAAGTACTAACATTGTCTCAAGACGACTAAAATGAAGAACGCTGTAACAGATTCGTAATATTTTTAATAAAATAAAAAATAATTAAATATCAGCTTCACGCTGTATCCTGCACACAGCAGTTGCCCATTTTCTGCCGAATTCAGGAGGCATTGCGTGACGAGTGACGGAACTTAACGCCACGCCTTGCTTCAACACCAGAGCGAAGAAATTAATATATAAATTTAAAAAAATATATAATTTAATTAAGTGAAGATCGAACCTACAACCAGTCGTGTTTACAGTCACACACTTGCGCCCCTGCGCCACGACTGGCCTCTCGTCATAAAAGCTTCGAAATTATTAAAGTTCGTTTTTCGTGAAGCCAGCCATGGCGCAGCGGCACAATGTGTAACTGTAAAGCCGACTGGTTGTGGGTTCGATTCCCACTCGAGGTGATGAAATATTTACTTAAATTTATATTTTCATTTCTTCGCTCTGGTGTCGAGGCAAAGCGCGGCGTTGAGTTCTGCCACTTAACACGCAATACCTCCAGAATACGGCAGAAAGTGGGGAACGGAGTGTCTGATAACGCATATTGCTGCCGGTAACAACGTTAACGGTACTTTAGCTGCATTGATGAGACGGCAAAATGTCAAAATGGCTGCAGATTTGGCAGAACACAATACAGTGCTGGTACCGACGCTGTTATATGTCAGGAAACGAGAGTATACAGTTCGTAGGATATGCGGAGTCAGCTTAGCTGCCAGAATCGGAAACGAGGACGTCTGGTATGGTATATATCATTTTGATGCTTTCTCCTCTGGTTGCACGGGGCCGTGGGCGGCGGTAATCACTTACCATCAGGTGACCCGAACGCTCGTTTGCCTTGTCCTTTTGCATAAAAAAAAAATAGCAGGGTAATCACAGAACCTTAATGTTAAGACAGACCGTTTCCCACTCTCCGTCCAATTTTCGAGACATTGCGTAATAACAGAACTGACGGAATTCTATCAGAGCGAGGAAATGAAAAAAAAATAAACGTGTGAAAGTAAGCGCGACGGTTGTTAGTTCGATTCCCACACAAAACAACACGCAACTTCACCAAAATTTAAACAGAAAGTATGGAACGGAACCTAACCTACTATATTCAGCATACAACGTGAACCTAAAAAAATATAGTCATTTCTAGTTGTTTTTAAAGCAATGGTGTATTGTCCCGTTCCCTAATTCATATTCTATACGCGACTAAACGAAAGTTGTCACCGTCATTACTCATCGCCCGATCGAAACAATGCTTATTTAAGTTAAACCATTTATAAAACGTGATAGGGCTATTTGTAGCAGAATTGCTATTTAGACGAGCTCATTTTATATTGTAAACATATTTTCTTGTGATTAAACTTCGTAGGTAATAAAATATAAATTATATTATGGCCTTTGTTTTTCGTGTTATTAATTATTTGTAAATTAAGTTATGTCGTGGCTCAGTGGAACAGCGTTCGACTGTAAAGACTGTTGTGGGTTTGATTCCCACTCAGAATTCGGATCTCTAAAAAAAACGCGGCGTTGAGTTCCGACACTTAACACGCAATGCTTTTTTATCTATAGTTTATATACTTCACAAATCGTAATTTTATCGTATTTTAAATCAATTGGTATTATATTTAATTTTTCTCGTTAAAATTGTCGTATTTAATAGAAAAATGTTTAGTTATTTCATATTTATCTGGGCAGCATTATATCTATAATACTTATACTACGGGAATTCTGGTATGAAAAGTATATGTTGCTCCATAACCTCATAAAAATCGGTTCATCTTTTCACAGATTAGCTCGGGCAAACAGAAAAACAGACAGATTTTTAGATTTTAAAATAGTTTGTTTATGTTTTAGTATAATGTTAATAACAATGTGCCCTTGAAAACCACTTATTTTGAAATCACACTCAGATACTTCAAGTATATTTATATTTATATGTATAAAGTGTAGACGTATAGATTATTTGAGTGCATTTAAGGAAAATCAATTGGTTATCTATACTTTGTTACACTTAATGAAACCAATATTATGATGTTTTAAGACTTTATTAGATAAAATATAGTATTTTATAGAAAAGTTGTTAATTATTTCATATCCATCTGGGTACGCCGCGAACGGCAATCGTGGTTTTTTCTGCGTAATTCCCTACCTCACCTGCTTTTTTGTTGCTCCTTTATCGGATAGAGAAAATCTTATAAAGATTGGTTTAACTTTTACAAAGATTTTCTCGGACAAACAGACATACAAAAAAAATATTGTTTGTTTGTGTTTTATTATATCAATAACTACATGCATTTAAACGATTATTTTTAAATTACAGAGAGACTGTATATATATGTATGTATAGATTAAAAATGTCCACTACAGCATTTTATTAATTCTTATTAATTTTGCTAAACTATTATTAACCACCATTATGCTCTTCTTCTTTACATTTTTCAGATTAGAATGATTTAGCTGGTTCTGTCAGCTAAACTGCTATGATTATTCATCAGATATTCCAAATCTTCAATTTTTATATTTCAATAGCAAATACTCATCACGCTCAACAACTTTCGCAAAGGACGCATTTATTTATTTCTTATAGTTTAGCTGGATTGTGACGGTCGTTCCTCAGATGAGCCAGATCTTCATTTTTAGGGTTCCGTACCTTTTAAGGAAAAATGAACCCTTATGAGATCACTTGTCCGTCTGTCTGTCTGTCTATCAAGAGTCTTTATCTCAGGAAAGCTTGGAGATATCGAGCTGAAATTCAAACCATATACTCAGATCTACGGTCTCATGTTTTCTGAAAAAATCCAAGAAACTGAAAACTATATATTTATGGTTAAATCCTAAAAAACAATAGCCTAAAAAGGGGGCAAAATTTGGTATTAAGGCCGCTAGCTCAAGTGAGCTATCAGATGAAAGGGCTCTGGCTAAACTAAGCTTGAATTTCAGAAAAAAACTCGAGATCTCCAATTCTTATACTCGGGACCCTCGGTGAGCCCGACTCGCGTTTATTCGGTTTTTTTATGTAAATGGAAAATGCTTATCACGCTTAACAACTTTTGTTAAAGCAGCATTTCATTATTTCAAATAGTTTAGCTGAACTGTTATGGTTGTTCGTCAAATGTTCCAGATCTTTATTTTTTATAGATCTTATTGGAAAATGCTCATCACACTTAATATTTTTTATTATGGACGTATTTAATTATTTCATATAGTTTAGCTGGACCCCTGTTCTATATCATGTGTAGAAGTCTTCAAAATAAAATATAGCCTTGTTCCTGCCCAGACTGACAGCTATACAACAAAAAAAAGTATCATTTAAATCGGTCCCATAAGATGTGCGTGTACAGACAGTTTTTAGAACAAAATTTTTGTTTTTGTTTTTTGTTCTATAAACTGCAAAGTATTTTAGATTTTTATATCATCATCTAAACTATATTTACGTGGACTTTTAGATTTAATAAATAGCATTCTATCTTGAGAAATGATAATTCTTTGCAATTATCTTTGGATAGCGGAAATTTGCAAAAATCTCCCTACAGAGACACTAACAACATAAATAAATTGTAAGCGTGAAAGCGTATAAGAATTAACTATTAATTATATTTAAGGTTGATGAGAACGTATGGCTTAGTGGTCAGAGCGCTTGGACTGTTTCCAACAAGCGCAGGTTCAAATCCCACTTTCACTTTCATCCCGTTTTCACTTTAAAAATTATTAAAAGATAAATTGTTTGTTGAATAGCGTACGCCGGATTTGTATAACCATTAGAAAAAAGAATTCGTTTGATTCATTAAAACATTAACCTGCACCAGATATCGAATCTACAACCACTGTGTTTCCAATCGAACACTTCGTGATTAATCGATGTGCTTTACCATGAAACGATTAAAATTAATTTATTAGTAATTTCAAAGGTGATCTACGCAAATAACATGGTATATGCGCAAACTCGTCGAATCAAGTTCGCTGTCATTAAATATAAAGATCGATGCACGTAAACTCAATTAATGTGTTATAAATTATACTTGATAAGGCCAGTCGTGGCGCAGGGGCACAGGTGCGTGACTGTACACGCTACTGGTTATGAGATCGAACTCAGAATTCGAATATCCTCGGAAATAAAATATTTATTTAAATTATATTTTCATTTTTTCGGTCTGGTGTTGAGGTAAATCGCGCGCGTTGGGTTCTGCCACTCAACATGCAATTCCCCAATTTCCGCCTTCAAAATTCGGCGGAAAATGGGGAAGTGTCTTAACACTAGGTTCCCTCTGCTTACCCTGCTGTGCAGGATACTGTGTGTTGAACTGATAATTGCTCAGTTCGTGGCCTTATACATTTAAAAAAGATAAAGTTATTTAGTTTATTTTATTTAGTTTCCCTCGACATACAGCGGGAAACTAAATAAAAAGTAATAGGCTAAGGGAACCTATTTTTTAGACACTGAATTCCCTACTTAACATTGTTTTTGAGTGGCGGTACACGGAAAAATACGTGGTGGTTGGCGAAAGCCAATCAATTCAAACAATCGAGTCTTAACTATCTTAACTAGGAAAATATATTTCCATTTTTTTATATCTTTTACTTTTATTTTATTTCATATTTTTTTATCAGCTTTACGCTATCTGCATGTAGCAGAGGCAGAGATAACTAAAAATAAAAAAACTCCATTCTCTACTTTTTGCCCAATTTTAGAAACATTGTGTTTTTAAACTCGATGCCCAGCATTGTCTTGCTACCAGAGTGAGATTTTTCTCACTCTGATAATCAGAAAATAATTAATTCCATCAAAAGGAAATCGGATTCACAGTCAAAAACAGAAATGAAATATAAATTTATATAAATTATTACTATATAAATTTGATTTTTTTTTTTTTTTATTTAAATTTTAATTTATTTTTTGTAATATATTTTAATATAATTTCCCTTAATATTTAAATAAACATGTAACTTTTATAAAATGAGCAGAAGATTAAGAAAGAGTGATATAACACTATGTTTTTGTTGCCGTTCCCGCAACATTTGAAAATATATATTTTAGTCGCTCTGTGTGATATTTCACATATCAAAAAACTCGTATCCAATATAATTAAATATAAAAATAAAAAAAAAAACTATTCTTAAGCCTCACCTGACACTACCAAAGGCGCGAACACCAAACAAACCAACGTTAACGACCACATGACACTAGAAAGTAACTAACCTAATTGAGTTGGTTCGCACTCAACACTCAAGTACTATATACTACAGGCATCGCTCATTTACATAACTATGCGATACCCACATCACGTTACGATTGTTGATAGAAATTGACCTTACAAATTAATAATTGTAATATTATCAATGTTTACTACTTATTACATACATTAAATATCTTTTATTATGTTTGAATTTGACGTCTGAAATCTGTTATGAGAGAGTACATCGCTCCTTACATCCATGTTAAGCTAATGTTGCGACTTTCCGTACGTTACCATAACCTCACTATAATATGCCGATAAAACCGGAACTCTTCGAATTCCCTACAATGCGTCAGCTTCTTCAAATGATGTGCCACATTCAGGTTTATCAGCCGCATCAAAGATGGTTGCTTGAGTGAAAAATTGGATAGCAGAGGCAGTAGCTCATAGCAAAAGGCCTACGCGTGGTGATCTATCTTGGCGATTTCTCAACAGCTCACAAGGCAATGGGCATCCTCATCTCCCAAATATCTCCACCACTTTGCTTACTAAGAAGACTGGGTTGGGATGTGATCCTAGGAAAATCCGTTATCACTTCGACGAGGAAGGTCGAATTTCTAGGAATTACATGGAACACAAAAACAAATATTAAGTCCTTACTAACTAACAAAATAAACAAAATTTACCAGTACCAGTTTGATCCCTTAAGCAGGCGCATTGTCTCTTAGAGTATATCAATTTTGCCACCTCCATCATCTACCCGGGAAGGTTGCACTACCGAATACTGTAACGTGACAGCATGCATCTACACAAATATCTACGCGATGAAATTGGACGGATTGGAATGGTGGATAAAGAATATTTCTCAGAATTCAGAAATTCGTCCAAGTCAAAGACTGGTAAATTACCCGATAACAGATACGTCTAACATACAGTCAGATACTGCGTAGGGCAATACGGCATACGGACGATTCATAGTGATACTTCTCAGTTGGATAAAACCATTCTGTTGCCCAGATCTAAGGAATCACGCCATTGTTCCACCCAAAAAAATGTACCACCTGAATTTAAGCTTGGTCAACACAAGAACAGGTCGTCTTTCACTTCAAGTTGGAAGCCTGGCTCATGTTTGTGGGAGATCCCTTACTCAAAAAGCTTTTAAAGGAAGACTTTATTACTATCGTGTTGGTGGATGACTACATTAAAAATCTACTTACCCATAATGACTATTTAGAGCAAATATTATCGATCGTGTCAAGCTCACGATATCAATACCCGAAAACAGAGAAATCGGCATACCGTAGTGTATTAGTGCATAAATCAGTCAGTCAGTAAAATAAGTACTAAACTTGACTAGCGACTACAGTGATTGGAGGATGGTTAATAGAAAAAGAGACAAAAAGTGACCTCTGAAGCAGGTATATCCGCCTCCCCTGGTAGTTTTAGACCAGCAGCAAAATCTCAAAATTGGAGAAAAAAAATTGTATATTGGCAAAGGCCAATTAGAGACATAATTAGACTTGTTTAGAAAACTACTTTAAAAATGTTAAAATATGATACTACATTTCGGAAATTTTTCGAAAACTACCAAAAACAAATATGCGACTTATCTGTCAATTGAATTTCAGAGAAATCTCTATCTTTTCTCTATAATTTAATCATTTCAATTCAATCATGTAAAAAAATTGATTTAAATATATATTCTTTGTGCTCCTTGCTAAAATTTTGTACTTTGTTGATTCCAAATCTTTCTCCAAATTAACCAAATTGTTATTTGGTTAAAATAAATAGTTATTTCAAACATACATTTACACAAACTCCATAGATCTGCTACTCATTTCTAATTCAGTTGAAGATCACGTCATTGCTTTCTTTGTTGTCATAATTATTTATAAAATAAATTAAAATATAAATTAAAAGTCATAGTACTTCTCAGTCCTTACACAAAAGACAAACATAGAAAGTACTTAATAAATACATGATAAAACACCCACTTATGAGATATTCTTTAATTACATTGTTGCGTCTATTCGCAGAAACAGCCAGGAGATAACAAGCCAATCGCTCATAAGGGACTTCAGACATCAAACGGAACACATAGTAAGGAATTTTTACCTTCCAATAAAATTTATGTTATGTTTCCTTTGACATCTTAAATCCAAGTAATGGCTTCCTGGTGATATGGCTACATCCATCAACACTTTATGAAAGCAACATAGACCAGATACTTCGGTGGCTTGTCTCGTGTCAAATGTATTAGAGATAAACCAGCCGTAATGTACGGAAGCTACATTAGCGTAACATGGCCGTAATAAGCGCCGTAGTCTCAAATAATGGACTTTATCACCTTTTCTTTTTGACGTCTCAAAGGAAACGTAATACAAATTTTATTGGAATGTATAATTTCATTTAAAATGAATTACTTATTAAAAAATAACATTATAAAGGTAGGTATTAAATGTTAAAAAGAGTAACTTTTTGTCAATATATCTGAAAATTGGTAAAAGCTTATCTCTAATTATTATTTTTCTAGTTTCACGCTGTATAAGCACATAGCAGGATAGGCAGAGGAATCCTGGAAATCTATTGTTAAGATAAAAATCTAAAAGTATTTTAAAAAATGTATTAAGCTCGGTTTCCAGAGGGAACCTGGGAACCTCAACATTACTAAAGATAAACATTTTAAAAATATTCTATATTGGTCTAGACAAGATATTTTTCCATTTTTTTATTAGGATCAGCCCTTATCTTACCCTGAATGGGATGATACCTATTACTAGCACCGTCTGTCGCCCGATATCCATCTAATATCGCCTAAACTTTGTAACCAATTTCAAAATTATCCCAACTTCTGTCTAGTCAATACGACTTTGATGTTAGGCCGATAAATGAAATGCGGTCCAAATCTCTGAAACATTAAATAAATTTATCCTGATAAATTATAACCGAAATTTATTATACCTTTAACCTGCCTTTGGACAATAGTTTTATTTTATTATTAAATTTTAATACTTTTGATAGATTTATAGCTGCGGTGTTAAGTTCCGCTGCCCAATACATACACACGTAATTACCTTGTTTTGGATGAAAATTATAAATGATTAGTCAAAAATGAAGAGAAAACCATATTTCATCTAATTTGGATATTAGATACAATGCTAATATAGTAAATTAGTACATACATACTTATATATCCGTTACTGTATGACTGACAGACAAAACAACCTACAAATTTGAAATTTAATATGTAGGTAGATATGGGAATATAGGGTAGTACTAAAAAAAGATTTCTCGAAATGCCTACGAGAACTGGAAAAACAGAATTTTCAATTTAACAAACAAAGTTGCGGGCGACGACTAGTTCAAATATATAGAACCAGAACCCTAAATAAATTTGAACGTAGATCTAAGATTATATACAAATGGTCTAAATGGCCTTAACAATTACTCTAGTAGATAATACTACACGACACTCGCATTAACATCTCAGCGTGATATTAAATTTCATGTAATGCGGGCAAGTTCATTTGGAAATATTAAAGGAAAAATATTGTTTAATACCTACAAGTATGTATAAGTAATTTAAGATTAGTCACATCTGGCATACTTTTTTAAAAGCTTCGAACATTAAATATATCATTTCAAACTTTACAAAACATTTTAAAGTACTAAAATATGATAATTTTATATGCAATTACGTAAATCGTAACGTTGTTTTTCAAGGCTGTATAAAAAATATTTTATGAATTATATAAATAAAGACTAGTGACCCACTCCCGACTTCGTCCGCTTGTACTACATAATAATTTACTATCTCATCTGAATTACTTTCGTGATCTAATAAGATCATCTTAATTTTAAAGATAGCTAAAATTTCAGCCAATTCAATAAAATACTTTTTTGTCACATTATTGTGGCAAGCTATTCTTTTTATTTACTTAAAATACAACAAACGCTAAATGTTAAGGGAAGATAGCTAGAATATAATAGCGAAAAATGCATTTAAATCAATTATAAAAATTTTAATAAAATGTTTTTGCTACCACTACAGCAGGATACAGTGTAAACCTGATTTAATTTTAATTAATCATTAATTATTATCGTTATAATTTTTTTACTATGAACTGGGCATTTGGGTCCAGTTCAAGAAGAACACTGATAAAAATATTATTGGCAGCATCTATATTTCATAGACTAAAATTTATGATAATAATCTACAAAAAATATTAAATAAACATTTGGCCATCTCAATGGAAGAAACATCTTCAATATCTACTTTTCACCATATTTTCAATAAATGGCGTATTAATTGGCCTTCGCCTTTCAAAAAATTTTCTTTATTATTTTTACTTAGGCTTTACGCTGAATCCTGAGTTGATAGACAGGGGGCACGTACTTTTAAGATACTTCAGCAGAACTCAAATCCGCGCTTTGTTTTCTTACAATACCGAGGAACTTTCTTTTTGAAAAGAGATTTCAGTTAAAATTGGTGAAAATTAGAGAATAGCGTGTATATAGCATACAATTTATACACAAATGTTATTTTATTGTTATCAACAATCATTTCGAAGTAATTTCATTAAATTCACACTCATATATCAAATATTGTAACAGAAGTATGAAGATTCGATCGAGGATAATTTTGATAAAAGCCAATTTTCCCAATGAAGCCGATCGGTTCTTTTATGAAGAGAATTCCGCAAACTGCTATTCAATGTGGCAGTTAATATGTCATCTTCGGTTTCACAAATATAGGAAAAATATATGGATAAAAAATTACTTATATGTTTTTCTTTTTCATTTATATAAAAAAATGTTATCCACTTTTGTATTGTAATTGTGTTCTGAAAGAGGATGTTTTTTCCCCAAGGCGACCTTGGTTTTATTCTCGAAAATTTACTGAACGACATCAACAACTTGTCGCTTGCGTTTTGGGCATGCATGAACGCCTGTTCATCTAGCTAAGATCAGGGTCAGGGACCATTCTCTGTGTGAATGTGGTCTTGACGACGGTTCCTCTTCTCACATCCTTTTCTCTTGTCCTAAATTGGTCCATCCTTTATTCGATTCGTTCCTGTTTGTGTTTAGCCCGCTATGTCATTTTTTATATTAAGAATAACAAAATCAAACTATAAACTAACATCTATGTAAAATAATAAGTATTACTAACACTCTATGTTTATATATCGGATATGTATTTTTGTCTTGTTATAGTGACGGCAGTATTTTACCTGGATCTCTTTAAAAACATGCATTTTTCTGGTATATAATCTTTATCTCCTCTACTTTATCTTTATCTTCTCTACTCTATCTCTTTTTTTATCGTACAGCCTCTTTCGTGTGTACTCCATTCAATGTGACATTGCCGAAGTGATTTTGTACTCAACTGGCACGCCATAATAAAAAAACAGAAAAGAACAGAAGAGGATTTTTTTAAAAACATACTAGAAATTCCATTTTTGTGAAAAGGCACTGTACGTTTACTAAGTTAATACATGTAGTGTGCAGAGTGAACCTAGAGTTGAGACTGTCCGTTCGCCCCAGTTTTCAAGACACCGTTTTCCAATTTTCGGATCAATGTGTGTTAAGTGGCGGAATTCAACACCGCGCTTTGTCTAGTTACTAGAACCAGAAAATAAAACAATAAATTCCCTGGACCGGTCATCGACTATACAACTATCGCTTTTACAGTCAGATCGATACATAGCAAATTCTTAAATTATTTCTTCAGAACGGATTTCAACCCCCGAACTTAACAATTCAAGGTTCACGGCATGAATAAATTGATCCCCAAATATTATTTGTGATTTAGATAACTAAAAAAAATGCATAAATGTCTCCCTTTAGAATAACAAACAATAAAGTATTAATAAAAATTTTAAAATTGACTATAATTTTGTAATAACGGGTAATGTTTCGAGGTAATGGCGTCTCTTGTGTATTACCTTATCTGATCGCTTTTTGATGATAGCCTTATCTACTGTGGACTATTTAATGTGGGTCCTTTGTTGGAAAGTTTTGATTATTGAAATCTAAAATGATTATACAAATTTTGAATTAAATATAAATTTATGATACGTTTTTTATAAGCTACAGCGTAAAGCTAGGATACAGCAAGTTAGGGACAGGAAAACTAGTGCTACATTCTATTCTCCAATTTCTGCCTGATTTTCTAGATATTACGTGCAGAATTTCGAAACTTGACGCACTTTAATAGATAATTTAGTATTTATTATTATTAAAAAAACTCATGAAGTCCATGATGTTTGAGGGTTCGACCCTTATTCGGGAAAATGCGTTTGCCCAGTGGTAGACGGAGTGTTGATTTCCGTCAATCAACAGGCAATGTCTCGAATTTCGGGCGATGAGAACAGACTACTGACACACAGACCGACTGACACAAAGAATGACTGGCACACAGATTGACTGACACACACATTAAATGACACATAGAATGATTTGACACCATGTTGTAAAGTATTCAATTTGTTTTTATAATAACTTAAATTAATTTACGTCACTCTTTATCCCTATCGTGGAGTAGTCAGAGAGAACGGAGCGCCAAACAATTCTTTTTTATATTGAACATGATTAAACAATTTGAAATAAAAGTGGCTAAATGCGAATCGCACTCGCATATGAAGGGTTCCGTAGAAGCAAGCATATATCAGGGATATAATATATTGAGATTAGTAAATTAAAATACCAAATTGATTTTAGCTAACAAAAATGAACTTTTCTTATAGTATTTTATGGTATTTGTATGAATAACAAAGTTATAATTTGAGATAAATCGCCATCCGGCTACGGAACCCTAAAAAATGTATATCTTAATCTGTTTTCTATTTTACGATTTGACGTGTTATGTGTAATATTTATAAACGTTACTTAATTTAATACGTCGTCTGCGCGACTTCAATACAACTTTAAGCCTACCAGACCAGAATACTACAAATAATTTTTTTTCATTTCCTTGCTCCGGTAACAAGTCAAAGCGTGGTGTTTAGTTCCGCGACTTAACACACAATGTATCACAAATTGGGTGGAAAGTAGGGAATGAAGTGTCTTAACACTAGGTTCCTTCTGCCTACGCTATATGCGGAATACAGTGTTAAGCTATAAAAAAACTTTGCTCCAAATTGGTACCGAACCCACAATACCCATCGTGTATATTATAGCCAAACACTATGATAACGTTTTACGATGACGTAAAAAATCCTTAACAAGCTTTTTTGTATTTTTTTCATTTATGTAAAAATTTTCTATACAAACGTTTTATTAAATTAAAAAGGCTAATAAATTCTTACGGTTTTCACATGAGGACTTACCCATATCCAAAATGCCAAGTGAAATCTTGACAAATTGTGAATGTAACGTGTATCTCTTACAATAAGCGCTTCTAAGAAGATCTTTTTTATTATTTAATATGTATATATACGAGGCCGTCGTGGCGCATGGGCACAACCTGCGACTGTAAACGCGACAGTTGTGGGTTCGATTTCCACTCGGGAAAATATTAAAATAGGAGGGAAATATTAATTATTTTCATTATTACGGTCTGGTTAGAAGGCAAAATGGTGCTGTGTATTCCGCCACTCTATGCCAATACAATGGCTCAAATCAACGCATTTGTTCCCAGTGTCTTGATGGGAACGGAGTGCTTTACACTAGTTTTCCATGTTCGCCTATCCGGGTAGGTGCGGGATACACAGTGAAGCAAAAATGAAAATTTCTTAATTGCACACATCTTCAACATCAAGGAAGGCAGTGAGTAGTAGGAACAGAAAGGAAACGGAAACTTTTGGACCCAAATGTAAAAAGTTGAGATATAGTCTAAAAATTTTAAAAATGGTTATTTTTTTCAATTTCAGAATGCCAAAAATCTGATTAATTAATAACCTAGAGACGGAAAAAAACTAGAAAAATAGTTTTAGATCCGTCATCGATACAAATAATCAATTACACTACGAAAATAAAATATTTCTTCATTTTAATTAGGTCCAAGTATTTTAACGCATTTATTAATACATAAGTACAATATAAATAAAGAAAAAGTCAATTAATTACTGAAAAAAACAAAAAGAAATCCATTTGACTCGATTAAAATCAATCTTATTTTAAATGACAGATGTGACAGCTGTTGGACATTGACATCGTGTCTTTTTATTATTTACTTCAATGGTTTCGTTGGTTTCGCTGCGTTTTGAGTGCTTTCCCGTTTGTTTTCTACTTTATACGACACTTACTTTCCCAGTGGACCCCGAAACCTTCTGGATCTAACGACCGTCACGCTATGGATGTGGATCGCTGTGTTAATTGTGCGATAGCCTCACTTTTACCATATCTCTAATAACTCAGCTCTCAGATTTTCAAAACTGACAGAATTTGCAGGGAGGGAATTATGTACCTGAATCTATTAAATTAAATAATTTTCATATCTTTACATTCTGGACCCAAAAATGTATGAAATCATTTTAGTCTCCTTTTTGTCATTATTCCATAAAAATAGTTTAACTATGTGTACATATTTGCCTAGCCTTGATTAGCAAAAAAAAGCGTCACGCTCTTTCCTGGTAGGATAGGTAGAGGACCAGGGTAGGCAGAGGGAACATGGGAACCTAGTGTTAAGACACTCCGTTCCAATTAAAACACGATCTGTTCCCTGATTCCGTCGAATTCTCGAAGCTTGCGTGTTGAGTGGCGGAATTCAATGAGGGGCTTTGCCGTCTAACCAGGACAAGAAAATGAAAATATGAAATATTTCTTTCCCCGAGTGGTAATCGAACACACAATCGTTTACACTCAGTCTAGTGCCGGGCCACGACAGCCTCAAAATATTTTTATAAAATAATAATTATAAAAAAGAAAATAATTCTTCACATTGCATATAATACCTATAACTAAAGTAACATTTATTTCAATTTTCACAATCTCAATTATTACTTAACGGCGTCGATATATCATTATATAAATAAGCTAATAATTATTCCACAATTTAAACGAGCGTGACTTAAAATTACATCGACCTTGGAACGAAACCGATGCAGGTCCAACCTTTTCAGTGTCTATAGAATTATGGTGTTTAGTGGTCAGTGATTGTGACTAAAAAGTACTAGAAACTTGTGTTTTAAATAGTTATTAGTGACTCTTTTGAAGTGGTTTTCGGTATAAATTCTTAATCAAAACATCTATTTATAGTCGGTATTTTTTTGTTTGAGACCGTGGTGCAGCGTGACATTTGTCTGCGAGTTCAATACTTACTCTAATCTAGCTTCACGCTGTATTCCTAGTGGGGTAGTCAGAGAGAACGGAGCGCCAAACGCTACGGTCTCTACATACCTCGTTCGCCTCGTCCACTGTCATCAACTTCTTCATACGTACCCTCCGGGGGATCCTCGTGCTTTTTACGTGATCTTCCTCCAGTATCTTTGAAACTGTGTTTTCCAACGCCAACTGACGTCTCCCTTACCTCTTACCGATCACTTTTCCGTCATAATCTTTTCATCATACTCTGGAGAATTATATTTATATTATTTAAATTTTGCCACTGCATGACAAAATGGTATCGAGATAAAACGCGGCGTTGAGTTCCAACACTCAACAAGGAAATCTTCAAATGTAAGCGAACAGCGGAGATTTTGGTGACCGATTGCGTTCACACTAGATTGCCTTTGCTTACATCCTATACTTCTTTGCGGAAAAAAGGTTGAGGCTGATAAACATGTTTAAAATAATAGTAGGCATCTCCAAACAGCATCATTCAAAAAAACACTCCATTATAACACTCCGTTCCCCATTCTGGAGGCAATAAGTGAAGAATGAAGCCGTACGCAAACTACCCGACACCAGAGCGAAGAAATGAAAATATTATTATTATTTCATTTTCTCGACTAGGAATCGAACCGACAACCTGTCGCGTTCACAATTACACGGCTGTCCCACCTGCGCCACGACTACTCTCACACTGGTATTTTTTTAATATTACAAAATTCATAAATATATTTATTAGACTATTTTAAATATTTAGTGCCTGTAGTACTACCAAATAACACTTAAGTTAGTTTAATCCTACAAGGCACCCAGTTCCATATGAGGAACATCAACTTTAATCGTTCCTATAGTTATAAAACTAGAAGTAGCGACATCTCTTGACATCTTGGTAGAAGGTACAGACATTAAGCAATTTTTTACTACGGCTCTTTACCTAAAAATGTCATTCGTGAATTTGTTATAGTACATGATATCATATTTAAACCGTTACTCTTTTTTTTTATTAAAAAATATTTTTGATTAATATTTTTTTTTAATTGAAAAATATTTGTTTTGACTCGAAAAAAAATATTGTGTCTTATACTTAAGTGTATATTTTAGAGAGGTAAGTTGTTTTTAATATTACAATAAGCAAATGTATCAGTAAATCATACTTTTTTCTGCATTAGGTTTTAGTAGGCCGTTTTTAAACGTACTTACGATAACTTTACTTTTAAATATGATGATTTTTTTGCTGATTGCGCGAAGAAAATTGCGTGACGAAGAAATATAGAGTTAAGACTGAAAGTGATGATGACATCGAAAAGATTCAGTCTATCCAAAACGTTCTATCCGAGCTGCATTGTATATTGTAAGTACAATAACAACTAATGAATTGAAATAATTTATAAGAATCTGTGTGATTATGAGTTTGGTGCCACTGCCAAATATTTAAATGTATTGGACACCTGAATTGAATATTCCTTTGATTATGTAGACAATGCCGCTAAATCATTTATAAAAAAATATCAGTTTCTACATTTCAATGATAACGCAACCCCATCAGGTAGTCTAGGGTATGATCGCTTGCATAAAATTAGGCCTATATTACAAACATTGAAAAAGAAATGCCAAAACGTGCCTAAAAGAGAAGCACTGCATGTCGACGAGCACATATGTGCCACAAAAGCCTCTAATCTTCTACAACAATACATTCCTAATAAGCCACACAAATGGGACTATAAGTTGCTAGTTCTTTGCGATGATTTTTACTCTGGAATGGAGAACGCCCCTGATCTAAGATATTCAAGTAAGCTAAACTTAGGAGGAAGTTCAATTATCGTAGTATGTTTAGCATAGGTCCATACTAAAGAATCAAATTACAAATTATTCTTTGTTAATTGTTATACGTCACCAGAGTCGATTGCTTTTTTGGCCCCAAAGATATAGTCACTGGGAACTGTCAATAAAAGTCGTTTAAGAAAAGACCTCAAAATACCTACCTAAAAACCTAAAAAAGGGATGAAATTCAGAGAAGTTATTCAGAGCAATGGGTAGCAAATTGTGATAATACAAATATTGTCATCGTCATGTGGTACGGTTATAAACTAGTCGTTTTATCATGATCGTTTGTGGGCCAAAAGCTAATAGAAACAGCAAGAAGATACTAAAAAAAAAAACAAAAAATATATATATAAGTGGATTGCCCCCAAATAATCAAAATATATAACCAGCATAAGGATGGTGTGAACATTCTAGATTGGTTCCTAGAGAAATATAAAATAAAAATAAGGACTAGAAAATTGTACTTGAGGCTATTTTATCATCTTCTTTATGTAACTCTTATCATATATATATCTTGCTGGTTTTTCTACAGAAGAGTCGAAGAGCAGCAATGTACGCCAACACCATTGAAACAAAAAGAAAATTTAAAGTATGTAAAAGTTTATGCATGTATGGGCTATCGAAAAACAAAAAGAGAGGTAAACCAAGTTTGAAATGAGTTCGAAACTAAAAGCCAGAAGCCAAATACATCAATCCTACTTCCTCGTGATGTCAGACGTGAGCACTTGTGGGTTTGAGCATTTTCCTGTTTGGAGTAAAAAGACTTGGTGCAATTATACTGTATGCAAAGGAAAATCATACATATCTTGCGACAAATGTCTCGTAAAACTTTGCCTCAATAAATCTAATAATAGTTTTAGATCTTTCAATGAATAAACAGATTTATTATATAAATTATAAGTATGATTTTGCAAAATATCAAAAATTTAAATATTTAAGTCATATTCATTTCATTTAAATAAGTTACAATTGAAAAAAAGTACATAAGAAACTATTTTCAAGACAATTCAATATGTACTAGTTCAATACAAAAAAGTATAAGGCTCAGTGTACCATATGTGGAACTGAAATAAAAAGTTATTTTTTCCGTAAAATATGGTCTTATTTTTATAAGTTTTTCCTATATTCTGATCACTAATTACAATCTACATATATTATATATATTTTTCACGAACAAAAAAAATTTAGCCTTGTAGGGTTAATATAAGTAATTTTAATTCCAGTCGTATATTATCTGTATTCCATATTTATCTGCATTCCGCAGCATTATTGAGCAGGGTAGGCACAAGAAACCTAGTGTTAAGACACTCCCACTTTCCACCCTATAGCGGAACTCAATGTCGCACTTGGTCTTGAGCTAGTAAATAAAAATAATTAATTCACAAAAGTAGGAATTGTGAAGATACTCTTATAAAAATGATTTGCCTTAAAGTTATCAAACTCCATAATCTTGACATATTTTTTATTTATATAACAAAAATTGATATCCGCGTTATGAGAAATATGTAAATTTTAATATAACAACAATTAAAGCAATTTGCGGAAATTCGTAATTTATTATATTTTAAATATATAAAAAATATATATTTAAATGCAAATTCAAAATGAAGGATTCTTAATTGCTACAAATTTACACATAATGAAATGAATGAATGAATGAATGAATTATTTTATGATGATTTGAAACTATGTAATGTGATATGTAAACTGTTTATGGTCGTGGCTTTATTTTCACTAAGTAATATAAAAATTTTCAAGCAACTCGAAATTTCTTTATTATTCTATACATATATTATACTACGATTGAGGCCAGTCGTGGCGCAGCGGCACGAAGCGTGACTGTAAAACCGACTGGTTGTGGCTTCGATCCCCACTCGAAAAGATGAAATATTTACTTAAATTTATATTTCCATTTCTTCGCTCTGGTGTTGAGGCTAAGCGCGGCGTTGAGTTCTGCCACTCGACACGTAATGCCTCCAGAATTCGGCAGAAAGTGGGGAACGGAGTATCTTAACACTAGATTCCTACTTCCTACTCTGCTGTGTGCGGGATACAGCGTGAAGCTGATTTGATTATTATACTACTAATAGTACTCCAGTTTGGATCCGACGAAGCCGACGAGGCTATATGGAGATTTACTCAAGCGCCATAGAGACCTATTTTGTTGGTTGGCGACCTATTAAACTTAGATGATAAAAAAAAATGTCATATTATACAAATCTTTTGATCGGTGGGATAAGTGGCTGTAGATTTCCAAAAAGGTAAAAAAACAGTTGCATTGTCCATGCAACTGTTTTTTTTACTTGAGCGCGTTAGATATTAATATCATCCATATCCAACGTATTCTTAAAAATGTAAATATGTTAATCTGGCTGTTTCCATGATGGAGGTGGTCGTACGTAAGAGTTAAAAGTAAAAAAAAATCAAGCGCGTCAGATTTTCTAAGGAGGTGTTAAGTTAACCTGAAAAAAGCTCTTACATAATAATCTGACGATTTGAATGTGACGCAAGCTCGCAGCCATTGTTAGAATGTGCAAAAACAATTTCGTCACTTTGATATACTCAAGCGCGTCAGATTAAGATATATAGAACTCATCTATATGCCCTAGACGTGGTATCCTATAATCTGACGATTATCTGAAGGGATTTTCTTAATTTATTTTTTTAAATCAGTTTTGGTACATGTATTACAGAAGAAGAATGAAAGAAAGACGAATGCCGTGAAGATGGGATATCATCGTAAGATATTCGGAGTCAGCTTAGCTGATCTAATCTGCAATGAAGAGGTACACAAAATGGTAGGTACTAGCGAGGATGTCACGGTGAGAACGAAGAAGAACGTGCTCAGCTGGTTTGGGCACGTCGAACGAATGAGTGATGAAAGAATGGCAAAAAGGATTTATGATGAAAAAGTGAGTGGCAGGAGAGGTAGGGGGAGACCTCGGTTGACCTTCGAAAACACAGTATCAAAGATACTGGAGGAAGGTCACGTAAAAAGTATGAAGACCCCTCAGAGGGCATGTATGAAGAGGTTGATGACAGCAGATGGGGCGAAAGAGGTATGTAGACCCCGCTAGGGATAAAACCTGGAGCTAGTATTAGTATCATTAATCATAATTAATTATTTAAAAATCTCACGAAATATCATGTAAATCATGCTTGAGAATTTCAAATTATCATATTTTTTTACGAATCTGATCCTTTGTCTTAGACGGGCGGCTATATATGTACATATATGGGGCTCACATTTGGTGGAAGTACGTAACCGATTCCGTATATGGAATCCCAAAGTATGTTAATTTGCCGCGCTTTAGTAAATCCCAAAGTCCCCGCTTCGGCTCCCTTATCATAATAGGGTAAAACCGGCCAGTCGTGGCGCAGGGGCACAAAGTGTGACTGTAAAATCGACTGGTTGTAGGTTCGATCCCAACTGGAGGATATGAAATATTTATTTACATTTAATCTTGTCTTAACACTAGGTTCCCTCTGCCTACCCTGCTGCGTGCGGGATAAAGCCTGAAGCTGATTATGAGGGTAAAACTGGTATAGATGCTCCACACTTTGAAAAAGTCTCCTAGTCTCATAAATATAAATTTTATATGAATAATTTCTTCGAATTTAGCTAGTTTAATCTTTTATGCTCTAATATTAGTTAAGCAATTAACTTTGATTTATTATTTACAAATTCTGCAGAATTTAGTTTTTCATAGAAACTACTACTACTAGGGATAGACGCAACATAGTTGCCCTACTGTAAAAATACGATGCGGGATAGATGTCTTTTATATTGTAGAAACGTAAAATCCAATGTCTCCAAATAACTTAGACCGAATTATTTAAAAAAAATCGCCTGGCCAAAATCTTTGGATTGTTATGATGTTATAAAAAAAAATAAAGTTATATTAAAATATAATTCTAAGATGATCTTTTTGTTGGCGAGTGGCCTTGGTTTACTTTTAAATATTTATTATTTTTTATCATAAAACTCACTGAGACGTGATCTACATACAATGTATTTAAGTAAATATAAAAATAGTCACGACATAGATACACCACTCTTTGACGAGGCTCTTTCTATATGATATATGAAAATATAGAAAGCCTTAGAAGCCTTAGGAAGATCTTATTTTTTAAAAAATCGAGACGAAATTATCTTGGGATAGATGCCTTTCTAAATTTCTAGTAAAATAAATACAAGAAATCAACGATTCTGTGTGATCAAAAAAATGTGTTCTTAATACTCCAATTTATCAACGTGATTAAAATAAAGTGTAAACTATTGTTACTTATGAAGTTACAAAGCAATGAATATACATATCATATTTTAAATTTTCAAGCATTACTAGCGTGCACTGCTAATAGAAGCGGAATAGAAGAAATATTTCCTTTGCGTAACAGATTACGTTTTAAAAGAGTAGAGAACGCATCTAGAATATATTTGCAAAAAGGTGTACCTTATTTTTATAAATAGAATTTTTAGAAAGTGGCATCTATCCTAGTTTTATTAATGTGAAAGTTTGTGATGATGGATGTTTGTTTCACTTTTAGGCTAAAACTACTAAACAGATTTAGATTAAACTTATAATAGCTGATACATCAGAAAAATACATATTCTACAATTTATGTAAAAGTGTTGTATAATTTGGCTATAGTATTAAGTTTTGACGATTCCAAGCGAGCGAAGCCGCGTGCTGCTCGCTAGTTATTGTATTTACAGAGGCTATCGTTTTCAATATGCAATGTTTCGATAATCAGGCAGTACGCGAAAACAGAGTGTCTTAACACTAATTTCCTTTTGCCTATCCTACTATGCGAATAAAACGTGAAGTATTTTTTTATATACCTACTAGCGGACCCGGACGCGGCTTCGCCCGCTTAAACTTTACGGATGCTTATAGATATATTTAGGAAATTGTTTGTGAAAATATTTAACTAATTTAAATAAAAAAAATATAAGTAAACGTAACCATAGTAAAATATTAATAAAAAAACTAAACAAAACCAGCTACATTATTAATAATTTTATCTCTTTCTGTCTTTCTATTTCCCCGAGCTAATATCCAGAATAACTGAACTAATTTTTATTGGACTTTCAGTGATCGATTTTACTGATTTACCCGGGAAAAATCTTTTCACTCGTTTTCCTTGCGCGCGTACATAGATACTATATGAAATAACTAAAGTCCTTTCTACATTAAATATGATAAGTTTTGCGAGCAATATCAAATAAAATCCCAGAAAACTAAAACCACAATTTATTAAGTGTATAACAACGGTATAGATAACCATCCAACCAAGATGAAATAACCAACAATTCTCTCCTTAATACTTAAATAATATTACACCGATGCCGCGCAGGGCCGCAACTTACACCACACCAAGAAATTTATGAAAATCTAACTAATCTGCTCCTCGAATAAGCGAAGAACCAAAGAAAAGTATAAATTAATTATAAACAGCAAATAATTACATAAAAATTAACAGTAGTTCGAAAATGTATGAAAATTTACAAAACCGTCAAAGTCATCTGCCCGTTCGCGTCGATCATATTATGCCGCTCGTAGGTTAGGTCATTTCGTATCAGTGACATCTCCTTAATTATTTATTAGAATGTTATACAGTGAACTATAATTTCAATCTAGATGAAATGCTAAAAGTGACTATTATATTCATTTTCATAAGGATCAATATCAAATTATAGAAAATACATACAACAAAAACCCGATATAAAGTAAATTAATTAAAATGGTTACTTGTTGTTACTGTGTTACTTTGCTCAAGCTTCAGAGATAAATATGGTATGTGTATCGCGGACTTTTTTAAACATTATTTAAAGGACAATATTTTTGTAAAACGTTATTTTTATGTATCTCATAAGATTGAGTCGGCGCACGCCATGTATGCGTTAAGCAAGCTCATTTTGGGTGACGTTTGCTTATAACAACAAATAAACTTTGCAAACCGTTGCTTAGCAACGGTCGGTTGTTATTAACATGGCGGAATAAATTGCCTGTCAAATTGAAAAATATTTTAATATATTAGTATATATCGACAATATTATAAATATGAGAAAAAAAGTAACCTATGTTCATCCGAAGACCCTCAAGTTTCTCTTTATGGGTATTTTATTACAATTGAATTAGCGGTTTGGCCCTGATTGCGGCACAGACAGACAGACAGACAGACAGACAGAGTTACTTTCGAATTTATAATATAGGTATGGATGTTATACTGATTTCTATTCAAAAGAGAGTTTATTTTTTTTGAAGTAAATAACTACACAAAAGTACATGCTTTAATGTCTTGCTCGAATAGTTTAAACTAGAATACCTAGTTGTTTTACCTGTCTTATGATCATACGATATTATATTACTAGTACTACTTGCTTCTAAATATATAAACGATGTGAGAATAAAGATTTTTTGGGTATACGAGTAGTACTTACTTGCAATAACCTATACTAATATTAGAGTTTGTTTGGTTTAACGCGCTAATTTCAGGATTTCAAAAATATTTTTTGTGTTGGATAGCGTATTTATCAGGGAAAAAGGCTAGGCTAGATTCACCATGTTAATCGATTCCATTTAGTTCACAATACTTGCGGTCAGAGTTGTCCCACATAGCAGAGTAAGAAGGAGCCTAGAAATCTAGTGTTGAGTTACTTCCATTGCTCACTTTCCGTTGAATTTTGGAGTTGTGCACACACCCTTGTGCCATCGGGCCACGACGTTCTCACCAAATAAATTTCAATAAAAGTAAAATGGAACTAGAATATATAGAATATGTCATCACATATTGAGTAGCGGTACTCGAAACCGTCCTTTGCCTTTACTAAAGAATATAAAAATAATTAATTTCCGCGAGAGCAAAAAGAACCCATAACCTCGTTGATAGTCACGCACTATGCCGGAGCACCTCAACTTCCTCTATAAAAATAAATATATCTTCATAATTAGCGGTCGTAAAACTAATAAATTATGCACGCAAAGATCAAAAGTGACTTATTTTATGTTCAATTACATCGAATTAACAGCTGCAAAAAAGACTTAGATCTTCCTACATCAATATTTTATAAAGCTAAAGAGTTTATTTGGTTGACGTGCTAATCTCATGTACTACTGGATGAAATTAAACAAATATTTTTGTTTTGGATAGTCTACAAACTATATATAGCCTATAGTCTTCTTGATAAGTGGACTATCCAAGAGAGATCTTATATATTATATCATGATCTGCGATCAGTTCCATAGTCACTCAGTCGGTCTCATACGCCCAATATTAATAACATATCTCCAACGTCAATCTTAGCTTGATTCATACATCTATCCAATCTAGAGATTGGATATAACACACACATAACTTACATCCCAATCTTAGGAAGGATACACCCTGTAATGGCAGTCACGGTTCCTTCGCGGTCAGATCTCAGCCTGTTAAAATATTGTTATATGAGAAACAATGAAAGCATTTATACTGTCGTTTCGATCAAGTTCAAATTCAACCATAAGAATATTTCTTGATGAAGAAGAAGATGAAGCCAGTCATGGCGCAGAGTAACAAGCGTGTGACTCTAAAAACAGGTTGTGGGTGCGATTCCGAATCAAGGAAATGAAATATTTAATATTTTCATTTCTTCGCTCTGTTGAGTTCCGCAGTTAAACTCGACGAAAAGTGGGGAGTATAGTGGCTTAACACTAGGTTCCCTCTATCTACCAATACACTTGCTACATGTGAGTTACAGCGTGAAGCTAATTTATTTTATTTTTAAGAAGATCAGACGTGATCGGACCGAGAAAGAACTGTGACAGGCACTACAGTGTGAACGCTCCCTTAGTTACATCCATCTGACTACGAGGACGAAGCCACAGGTAAATATACATTCATAGTACATTCATTCATATACGTAGGTACGCGTGTGCGTCACAATTTTTTACGCAACTTTAGTCGCCGCCATTGTTGTTAAAATAATACATGAATTGAGCTTAATTAGCATTAACTTCGTACTTTTAGTAATTAACGAATGTTTATTTCGTTTTTTTTTTGTAAATTGACGGACGCTTTGACTTTTGCAGTTAAACATATTTTTGTAAGATTTTATTTGAGTTTACGGTTGGTTTTATATAAATATTAAATTTGTTAGAAACTGACGACGAAAAGTTTTTTTAAGCTTCACGCTGTATCCCGCATATAGCAAGGGTGGGTAGATGGAACCTAGGAAGCTAGTATTAAAACATTCCGTTTGTACTAATACACGTGGCTCAACGCCGCGCTTCACCTAGCTTTAGGGATCGAACCTACAACCTGTCGCATTTACAATCGCATGCTTGTGCTCATGAGCTGACAGGCCTCTAATTATTTTCATACTGGTATAATTACCTCAAGGCTGAAGACTGACTACAAGGTAATTCTTTGAAGGGTCACATTTACTGTTGGTAATAGAAAAAAATATTATAAAATGTGAACTCGACAACCATCTGGTGGAATGCTTCTTTTTTATTTATTTTTTTCCCCCGGCGTTTACTGACGCCACTCAACACGCATTGTCTCATGTCCAAGGCTAAAGTGGGGAGAGGAGTATCTTCACACTTGCTGTATAAAAATGTGTAAAGTTTTTGAATTTAATCAAATATTACGTATATAATTAATACACGGCCAGTTGTGGCGCAAGGACACAAAGTGTAACTGTTGAAATCGACTGGTTGTGGGTTCGATCCCCACTCGAGGAAATGAATTATACGCAGCGTAGAGTACCGCCACTCTTCACGAAATGCCGCCAGAACTCGGCGGAAAGTGGAGAACGGAGTGTCCTAACACTAGATTTCCTTTGTCTTTACCTTGCTGTGTGCGGGATACAGCGTGAAGCCGATTTATTTATTTTTTTTATCACATACACGTAGGTATATGTAATATGTACTGTATACGTACGTACTCGTTTTTAAAGCAATTATAAAATATATTCTGCTGGCAAAATTCCCATCCATTCTAGATTTTTTTGATACAAATTAGTTTTTTTTTTTCCCGACCGTTAAGGAAGGGTTATGTTTTTCGCGCGTATCTTGTATATATGTAATATTCTTTATTACCTCATATCTCCAGAACCGCTGAACGGATTTACTTAATTGAGGTATCGTTAGATTTGTATTAGTAGCCCAAGTGTTCTTAGATAGGTCACGTTAAAAAAACAATCACGGCGGCTGTGGGACGCCATTGGACTTAGTGAAAAAAAAATTTTTCGCTTCGAATACCACAATATGGGTATCAAATTCAAGAACTCAATACGAGGATTTCAAAAAGGTATATCATGATTATGATTACCATAATGATTTCTAACAAAAAAGTAAAAAATAAAAAAATATTTGTGAAAACAAAAACCCCGACTGCATAAAACTAACAAGAAAATGAACAAGCCCAATAGTTTATTAGGATTAACAGTCGGAACTTATGAGTAATTCTTCAATCAATAAAATCTTTACCAGGAACCCCGCATAATTTAAAGAGGTCCCGACTGTTAATCCTAATAAACTATTGGGCTTGTTCATTTTCTTGTTAGTTTTATGCAGTCGGGGTTTTTGTTTTCACAAATATTTTTTTATTATATGATAAGAAAAACAAACTATTTTGCCAATTTAACTTAGATAAATGAAAATACTTCAACCTTTGAATGTAAATAATTGCTTCGGTTATGAGTTCATTCCCCTGACGCCGTAAACTCCTGACACTAGGTTCCCAGGTTTGCCTTTTTGAAGCTTCACGTTTATCCCGCAAATAGCAGGATAGACGAGAAGAAGAAACTAATTATCATATAGACGTTACTAGCTACCTCTTTAGGGTTCCGTACCTTTTAAGAAAAATAGAAATTTTCGTTCGTCCGTGTGTCTGTAAAGATGTTTTTATCTACAATCCCTTGATTTTCTAAAAAAACATATTTTTACATTTATTTAAAAAAATATGGCCGTTTATATCTAGTTGACCTAGAAATATGAAATTTGATATTTAAACCGAGCTAGCGAGCTCTGGCTAAGCTAAACTTGAATGTCAGAACAAACTTGAGATCTCCAATTTTTGTACGGAACCCCTAGTGGGCAGACTCCCGCCTGTCCGGTTTTTTTCTGTAAATTAATTATTAAAAATATCAATTATTAATATATTTTTAATCAATCATATTCGTATTTATACCGATAAAGCATTTAGTAGATAGTATACTATACTTCGAGCAATTTATTTGATTTATTATTTCGTTTGTACAATATGGTTCAGTTAGACATTAGCGTTTCTGACCAACACTTGGGTAATTAGATAAAAGTTAAAGTGTAATGAAGAATCCATACCTATATTATAAATTCGAAAGTAACTCTGTCTGTCTGTCTGTCTGTCTGTCTGTCTGTGCCGCAATCAGGGCCAAACCGCTAATTCAATTGTAATAAAATACTCATACAGAGATACTTGAGGGTCTTCGGATGAACAGAGGTTACTTTTTTTTCTCATATTTGTAATATTGTCGATATATACTAATATATTAAAATATTTTTCAATTTGACCGGCAATTTATTCTGCCATGTTAATAACAACCGACCGTTGCTAAGCAACGGATTGCAAAGTTTATTTGTTGTTATAAGCAAACGTCACCCAAAATGAGCTTGCTTAACGCATACATGGCGTGCGCCGACTCATCCTTATGAGATACATAAAAATAATGTTTTACAAAAATATTGTCCTTTAAATAATGTTTAAAAAAGTCCGCGATACACATACCATATTTATCTCTGAAGCTTGAGCAAAGTAACACAGTAACAACAAGTAACCATTTTAATTAATTTACTTTATATTTATCGGGTTTTTGTTGTATGTATTTTCTATAATTTGATATTGATCCTTATGAAAATGAATATAATAGTCACTTTTAGCATTTCATCTAGATTGAAATTATAGTTCACTGTATAACATTCTAATAAATAATTAAGGAGATGTCACTGATTCGAAATAACCTAGCATACGACCGGCATAGTATGACCGACGCGTGCGGACCATCTGCAACTTTGACGGTTTTGTAAATTTTCATACATTTTCGAACTACTGTTAATTTTTATGTAATTATTTGCTGTTTATAATTAATTTATACTTTTCTTTGGTTCTTCGCTTATTCGAGGAGCAGATTAGTTAGATTTTCATAAATTTCGTGGTGTGGTGTAAGTTGCGGCCCTGCGCGGCATCGATGTTATATTATTTAAGTATTAAGGAGAGAATTGAATTGTTGGTTATTTCATCTTGGTTGGATGGTTATCTATACCGTTGTTATACACTTAATAAATTGTGGTTTTAGTTTTCTGGGATTTTATTTGATATTGCTCGCAAAACTTATCATATTTAATGTAGAAAGGACTTTGGGGGTCCAAGATGGAAGGCTTGCTCGCAGCGACCCCTGCCAGCCCTTACGAGGGCTGCAACGTTCCATCCGCCACGTGCACCTCGAGAGAGCGCACTGATAGGGCGTCCCCCCAAGGCGACGCGCACCAGTGCGTCCCTGCTGGTGTGTCAAGTGGCGACGAATGCGGCGTTGGGGACCGCCACCCAACACGCCATGTCCGGAACGGCGGGAGGTGGAGGACGGAGCTACAAATAGCTACGTGGAATGTAAGAGGAGGGATGGAAGAAAAGATGAATGAATTATTAGATGTGATGGATGATAGAGATTTGGATGTTGTTTGTGTGACAGAGACCAAGCGAAAGGGCAATGACACGACCGATTTGCCGGGCAGTCGGGTCGCTTTCTGGGCCGGCGTAACAGAGAACGAGCGGGGCTGTCAAGGTGTAGGTGTGTTATTGTCCTCTCGATTGGTTAGTGCAGCGGTTGAATACAAGGCGATCAACCCGAGACTGCTTTGGGTTCGCTTCAAGCTGGGGTTAACAAGAGTATTCTTGTTAGTGGCGTATGCGCCAGTATCCTCAGCTCTATTAAGCGAACTCGAGGAGTTTTGGGAGAGTGTCAGGGATGTTCTAGGTAGCGTTAGAAGGAATGAAAAATTAATAATATGTGGCGATTTGAACGGATGGGTCGGAACTGCGCGAAGCGGTTACGAGGGAGTGTTAGGTCAGTATGGTGACAAGAGAATAAATGAGGCTGGAAAGCTTATATTGGAAATTTGCAAGGAAAGGAATTTGTTTGTGGCAAACACTATGTTTGACCACAAACAAATTCACATGTATACATGGGAGCGAACGGAAGGGAAAAGTATGATTGATTTATTCCTAGTGGATCAGCGTATTCGAAGCCAAGTCATGGACACACGAGTGTTTAGGGGTTCTGATCTGGGAACAGACCACTATCTAGTCGTTGCTAGAATAAGGGGTCTGTTCGCGGGTTGGCGCAGCTACACAAGGTGTCCAGACTTGGAGTCGAATTACCGCATAAGAAGCTGGAAGCTTCAAGATCCACCGACTAGAAAGGAATATCAAGAAAGAGTTTCCAAAAAGCTGTCTAGCTTTGCAGTGAATCTGGAAATGGAAATATTGAAGTATGCTGGCAGAACCTTAGGGATTGTATGAAGGAAGCAGCGACAGAGGTATGTGGTAAAGGTAAAAGGGGCTTTAGCAAAAAGCGTGATGAATGGTGGGATGATGAAGTGCAAGATGCAGTAGAAAGAAAGAAGAAGGCATGGCAGGACTATAAAGCCTCTGGTAAAGATAAAAGTATGAGAGAGATAAAAAAGAAAGAGTATAAGCTGCAAAAGCACCAGACGAAAGTACTGATCAAGATGAAGCGTGAAAAGGCAGAGAATGAAAGAGATGAAAGGTTAACGAACAACTTCAAGGAAAATACGAAGCTTTTCTGGAGAGAAGTTAGTGTTTCTCGAGGTTGCTCGTTAGCCTGTAGAATGAAAGGGGTGCTTTCGAAGGACGGTGAAATTCTAACAGAACAACCACACGTTTTGCAGCGATGGGCGGAATTTTACAAGGAGATGTATGAATGTGATGACGCCTCAGTCTCAAGTAGCAGCGAAACGCTGAGTCTTGATGTAGCTGATGGCGAAATCAGTATAAAAGAAGTTGAGAGTGCAATACGAAGTCTGAAATGTGGTAAGTCAGCGGGAGCAGATGGAGTTACTGCCGAGATGATCAAATATGGTGGGCCACGCGTCTTGGACTTGTTCTGGTTTTTGTGCAATTTGTGCTGGAAATCAGGGGAGGTCCCAGACGATTGGCGAGGTGCGGTCATCGTGCCTTTGTATAAAGGCAAAGGTTCACAGATAGACTGCGCAAGCCATAGGGCTATCAGTTTGATTAGCTTAGGTAGTAAAGTTTATGCTAAAGTTTTAGCGAGAAGAATGCAGGAGAGATCTGCAAGGTTGTTGTGGGAGGCCCAAGGGGGCTTTAGACCTGGAAGAGGGTGTATGGATCAGATCTTTTCCCTTCGCATGATCACGGAAAAATTTTTGGCCGTTAACCAAAAAGTTTTCTGTGCTTTTGTGGACTTGGAAAAGGCGTTTGACAGAGTTGTTAGAGCGAAATTATGGGAGATACTACCCCGGTACAATGTGAGCGGACCCTTGCTGCAGGCTGTAAAGTCTCTTTACAGAGATCACTCAGCCTGCGTGCGAGTAGGAGCTGGCATGTCGCCCTGGTTTGACATCCGATCGGGTGTTAAACAAGGTTGCGCCATGTCAGCTTGGTTGTTCAATTTGTATTTGGATAGCTGTCTCCAAGGAGTGAAACAAAGTGATATGGGAGTGAAAGTAGGTGACCTGAATGTGAATTGCCTGCTGTACGCAGATGATGCAGTGCTTATTGCATCATCAGAATGCGAGTTGCAGGCATTGGTCACCACTCTGAAAGAAGGGTGTGAATATAATGGTCTAAGCCTCAATGTGAATAAGACAAAGGTTCTGATTTTTGAAAGAGATGAAGAAAGGACGGAATGCAAGATCAGTGTAAATAGTATGATATTAGAACAAGTGAATGAAGTGGTATACTTGGGAAGTATGTTCAGTAGAGATGGAAGATACGAGATGGATGTGGAAAGGCGTATTGCTGCCGGTAACAAGGTTAACGGAGCCTTAGCTGCATTGATGAGACGGCGAAACGTCAGCACAGCTGCGCGTTTGGCCGTACACAATGCAGTTTTGGTACCGACTCTGTTATACGGCAGCGAAACGTGGGTATTACAGAAGAAGAATGAAAGAAAGATGAATGCTGTGGAGATGCGATCTCTTCGTAGGATATGCGGAGTCAGCTTAGCTGATCGAATCCGCAATGAAGAGGTACATAGAATGGCAGGTACTAGCGAGGATGTCACGGTGAGAATGAAGAAGAACGTGCTCAGCTGGTTTGGGCACGTCGAACGAATGAGTGATGAAAGAATGGCAAAAAAGATTTATGATGGAAAAGTGAGCGGTAAGAGAGGTAGGGGGAGACCTCGGTTGACCTTCGAAAACACAGTATCAAAGATACTGGAGGAAGGTCACGTAAAAAGCATGAGGACCCCCCGAAGGGCATGTATGAAGAGGTTGATGACAGTGGACGAGGCGAAAGAGGTATGTAGAGACCGTAGCGTTTGGCGCTCCGTTCTCTCTGACTACCCCGCAAGGGATAAAGCGTGAAGCTAAGTTAAGTTAAGTTAAGTTAAAGGACTTTAGTTATTTCATATAGTATCTATGTACGCGCGCAAGGAAAACGAGTAAAAAGATTTTTCCTCCTTCCTTCCGGGTAAATCAGTAAAATCGATCACTGAAAGTCCAATAAAAATTAGTTCAGTTATTCTGGATATTAGCTCGGGGAAATAGAAAGACAGAAAGAGATAAAATTATTAATAATGTAGCTGGTTTTGTTTAGTTTTTTTATTAATATTTTACTATGGTTACGTTTACTTATATTTTTTTTATTTAAATTAGTTACATATTTTCACAAACAATTTCCTAAATGTATCTATAAGCATTCGTAAAGTTTAAGCGGGCGAAGCCGCGTCCGGGTCCGCTAGTTATTTATAAAATATCTACTTCTTTTTGTAATGAAAAGTTAAGTTAAGTATTATTATTACTTTTCACGTTCGAGTACTTAAAAATGTGAAAATACTGATATTTTTCCAAATTTATATTAATAACGTTTAATGGTATACAATTTTAACAATAAAAAAAATTGATAAAAAAAAATAATTAAAAATGAAAAAAAAAATAAAAAAAAAATAAATTGATTTCAAAAAATGGTTAACAAAATCAGCGTGAAAAATTGCAAAACTAAAAGCGTTAGGGTCCGTTCGCCATGCGCTGCCTAGTTTAAAAAAATAACGTGTTGAATGACAGAACTCAACGCCGTGATGTATCTTTTTAAATCAATTTTGAAATCCCCTAGTCGAAATCAAACACATGATCGTCTCATTTACAGTCAAGCGCTGTACTTTGTTAAACATAAATTTCATTTGTAAAAAAAATGTTTAACAGAATGTAAACAAAGTTAATTGGCTCCGAGGGGCACGTCCGAACATTTAATGTTATACATATATGTGAGTTCCATGTTTACAATGAACAGTGTATGAATATAATTTGAGAACAGTCGTGGCACAGGGGCACAAAGTGTGCCTGTAAATCGAATGGTTGTGGGTTCGATTCCCACTCGAGAAGATGAAATATTTATTTATATTTATATTTTCATGTCGAGGGGAAAGCGCGGCGTTGAGTTCCGCCACTCAACACACAATGCCTCCAGGAATTGGCGGAAAGTGGGGAACGGAGTGTCTTAACACTAGGTTCCCTCTGCCTACCCTGCTGTGTGCGGGATACAGAGTGAAGTTGAAAAAAAAAAACATCATGATTCACGTTTTATCACACATATCCAAGCAGGCAGATTAAGAGAAGCTAGTGAAATGGGAAAAATACACTCCATTCTCCCTTTTCCGCCCCAATTCGTGTTAATTGACGGTACCAAAACGATGGATGGATGTTAAATTATATATTTTTTTATAGCTGCGTAGACAGAGGGAGCCTAGTGTTAAGACATTCCACTCCCCACTTTCTCTCGATTTATGGATGTATTGTGTATAGAGTGGCGGAACTCAACGCCGCCCTTTGCTACAACACCAGAGCGAAGAATCAAAAATATTCAATATTTCATTTCCTCGACTTTGAATCGAACCCACAACCTGTCACGTTTACAATAACATGTTTGTGCCACTGCACCACGACTGGCCCCAAAATAATATTTAAAAGACTGCGGGATTTGAACCCGTCATATTAAATTCCAAATCTTCTTGAGTTATATTACAATCATAATATAAAATTCGAAGGAAATAAAAGCCCACAATATTATATAAAGAAATATTTCAAACAATGGATGAATCACCTTCCCCTCTTAGTGCCGGAAAATATATTCTATTCTATTCAACAAATACATGACAAAGTACTTAAATTATTCGCATTAATAATTATTATTTCAAGGCTGATTCTAATGAACTTTTTCATTCAAATTCGTTGTATATCATAATTATGTTATTTATAATATATATAAGTGCCGTCGTTGCGCAGCGGGACAGCGTCTGACAAAAAAACACGATGGTTTCAGGTTCAATTTCCACAGGAGTAAATGGGTTAATTTCATTTCCTCGCTCTGATAACAAGACAAAGCCAAAAGTAAAGCCATTCAATACGCAGTGTCTCAAAAATTAGGCGGTGCGTGAAGAAAAGAGTGTTTTTATACTAGCTTCCTCCTGTCCACTCTGCTATGTGCGGGATGCAGCTTGAAATTATTAAACATATTGGTATCTTGACTATGGAGTCTTGACTATAGGTTCTTCCTTCCTACTGTGCTTTTTTCTACTAATATGGATACAGAAACGAAAAATAATGTAATAAACACAGTCAAAATATTTAAAATCATATGAATCATCAAGGAAGGTCAAGTAAATTATTAAATGTATTTTGGTTAAATAAAGATAATTATAAAAAATATGCCTCTTTTGTTTTAAAAGTTTTAAAAGTTTAAAAAAAAATATAAAAGAATCCAATAATAGCCTAATAATAATTATAGCCTAAACCTTTCTCGATAAATGGTCTAACCAAATAAAAAAGTTTTTTTAAAATCGAATCAGTAGTTCCTAAGATTAGCGTGTTGAACCAAATAAACTCTTCAGCTATACACTATAATGCAGTGGAGTATAAACTATTATTGTATTAGATATATAGATTTATATGTGTTAGAAATCCTACTTATGTAAGAAAATATTTACTTGTTTAAATAATCTTAATCCTCATCCATTGTATTGTTAAATCTATTTGAATATGTTGTTGATTACAGTACGGTCGACAAATCGTAGTCGTTCTAAAATTAGGTTGTCTGAACTTATGTGCATTGTTCACTCGGAAAAAAAATCATAAATAAGAAAAATCCTAAAATGAAATCTATGCGGCTGTTTACACCTAATTTCAGGGTAGCCACAACTTGTTAAGCGTACTGTACACTTGCTCCAATTATACTATTTAAATATAACATTACTAATGACCTACATTACGAAACTGGTTATATTAATTTAGGTTATTTTTGTTACTGCAAAAATATGTATAGGTTCATAGGTTATTTATTTATCAGCTTCACGCTGTATCCCGCATACAGCAGGATAGGCAGAGTGAACCTATTTTTATTTTTGGAATTAATAAAAAATTGTCATTAAATTTATAATTGTTTCAAACTGACTTCGTTCTCTACTTTCGCTTAATTTTCGAAACATTGGATGTTGACACGTGAACCGCGGTGCTCAATGCTTGTCTTCATCAGCGCGAGAAGTTGAAAATATTTAATTCTGCGTAGAAATACAGTCAAAGGCTGCAGCTATCCCACGACGGCCCCCAATCGCTTGTTTTTGCTTTACGTTGTTGTAACCCGCACATAGCAGGGTAGCCAGAGTTAAGGTACTTCGTTCTCCGTTGCATAGCATTGAGTGTTGAGTGGCGGAACTCAACGCCGCGCTTAGTCTCGTTACTAGAACACACCAAAACGGCCTCTATCACTGCATCACAATGTTTAAAAATGTTTCTTATTTCCACCCTTTGCAAAGACGAACCGCGTTTGTTTCCGCTATTTCCGCATTCTTGCATTCGATTTGGTTCTCGTGGCCTACCATGAATCGTGAGGATACACCATCAAGCAAGCAAACACGTATCTATTATGTTAGTATTCTTTTGTTAACCCACAATACAAAAATACATAAATACAGCATTATCATAATTTCTATAGAATTGGTGATGACTATTAGGTATATTATACATACAGTCTTTATTATAAAATAACCTACAATCAAATAATAAATACGATAAACATAATTTGGAGTATTATTTTGATTTGGAGCTTTAGCTGGATTAAATAGTTTTGTTCTTTGATATTTTTATACGTGTTTACAATTTTTATTATTTTTTGTATAAGGCACAAACTGGTGCTATGTTACTCCGTTCCCCAAACATCCTCCAATTTCCGTGACATAGTCAGTTGTGTGACGTAACTCAACGCCGCGATTCGTCTATCAGAACGAAATTATGAAAATAAATTAAATGTAATATAGTCGCGTTTACAATAAAACGATGGCTTACTGAGGCACGATCACGTCTTGCTTTGAAATAGTTAACATTATAATCATCATAATCAATTTATAATTAATCAATGACGATTATGTGATGATGAGGCCAGTCGTGGCGCAGCGGCACGAGGTGTGACTGTAAAACCGACTGATTGTGGGTTCGACCCCACTCGAGGAGATGAAATATTGACTTAAATCTATATTTCTATTTCTTCGCTCTGGTGTCGAGGTTAAGCGCGGCGTTGAGTTCTGCCACTCAACACGCAATGCCTCCAGAATTCGGCAGAAAGTGGGGAACGGAGTGTCTTAACACTAGGTTCCCTCTGCCTACGCTGCTGTGTGCGGGATACAGCGTGAAGCTGATTTATTTATTTTTTATGTGATGATTCTGACATATCATTCTTTAAAACATTTTCCATTTTGATTAATTCTTCTATTGAATGGTTTGTATTGAATAAAAACGTAATTCCCACTAAGTTACTTAGCAATTATCTTCTTTAATTGTGTATAGGTAGTTCAAAAAGGTCGTGGGTTCGTTCTCATACATGTAGGTATGTTTAATTTATAAACTTGTTATTCGAAAAGGACGTGTCTTATAATAGGACATGACTTCAAGTAAAAAAAGCCATTGTGGCGCCAGCGGTGTAGCATCTTAACTTATACTATTATAGGATTCGGTTCCCATTGAGGAAATTTATTATTTTTGTTTCCGCACTCTGATAACTGAAAAAGCGCGGCGTTGAGTTCCGCCACTCAACACGCAAAGTCTCGATTGGGCAGAAAATAGGGACCGGAGTGACGCTAGGTTTCTGCCGGCCTTTCTACGTATATGAGAAATACAGCGTGAATCTAAAAAAACTTATGCTAAATAAGTAGGTACTCGCCTTACTTTTGAAAATAAAAAAATCTGCTTCACACTGTATCCCGCACACAGCAAGGTAGGCAGAAGGAACCTAGTGTTAAAATACACCGTTCCCCACTTTCCGCCGAGTACTGGAGGCATTGTGTGTTGAGTGGCGGAACTCAACGCCGCGCTTCACCTCTACACCCGAACGAAGAAATGAAAATATAGATGTAAGTAAATATTTTATCTCCTCGAGTGGGGATCGAACCCACAACCAGTCGATTTCACAGTCACACTCTGTGCCCCTGCGCCACGACTGGCCTCCTTACCGTACTTTTGGATTTTCATAAAACGGACACCTACAAAAATATAACTTAAAAAGACACTACAATTTTGTCAATTTAAACCATAATAAACGAATAAAGTTATGTAAAAAGTATATAATGACTGTAATCAAAAATTCCACTAAACACGCATAAAAAAACTATACACGCAAGATCTCAGCGTGAAGATATTTCTGCAAACAGGCTTTATGTCGGCCATTTGCTTATCGGTAAAAAGACGTGCTTTACAACAACGTGTGTAGTAACTTTATAATTGTTTACGATTTGGACGCAAACGGTCACATCTTGGATTTATTTAAAAATACATTTATATTAAAAATTAAAATCCAGATATTTATATTATTTTTGGAATTTATGTGTGATTTTTTTTACTTTTAATATTGAATATAAATTAATATATAACTTATGAAATAAAGCCTAGTGTTATAATGTTGGGAAAAAATGCAAAATTGTTTTTTGGTGTATCTGTGGGTGTTTTGATTGGGGCCGTCGTCCTAGCTGCTTGGGGATTCCCGAAAATTATCCAGGATCAAATACATAAGGTAATATTTTTGTATTATATATTTATATTTAAGTAGAAAAATAAGTAAATATTACGTAGTAAGTAAATGTTAAGTAAAATTAATTTTAAGAACTTATCTTTCAATTGACAAAATCAATAAATGTTTAAATTAGGAAAAAATAACGTATTTTTTAATATATACATACTTACGATAGTATTTATTGTATTAAATATTTTATATTTATTATTTAATGTCCTAGTGATTTCAACATATGAATAATCCAATATAAATAAATACTATTAAAATCAATTAAATAAAATATTTTAAAGTAAAGTATGTAAAATATATATAAAATAGATCTAATAAAAAACGTACAAATCATCAAAAATCCCACTTTCCAAAATATTTTATGTTAAGTAGCGGAACTCAACGCCGGCAAATCGTCCTGTTACCAAAATGAGGAAATTTAAATATTTTTTTTTTCAAATGGTCGTATCGTCGCGTTTACACGACACAGCGCCATGACGGCCTCTCAAGATACATTATACATAATAGTTATTAGAAATTTATTAAAAAAAATCTCAAAATTAGTTTTTCACCATTTTTCATTTTAAATAATTCTTAAAATTACATTAAAATTGTTAATTTAATTTTTTTTCAAACAAAAATATTATATTTTTAAGGATTAGCTTTGTAATGTAAAAATAATAATGCCCTATAAGTACAAACATACCTCGAAAGAAAAATATAAATAATATATTATATTTGTAAATATATATTCTATAATTTATTCATGTAGGTATATTCTGTAATTTATTCATGTAAGTAAACAAATGTTATGTATTTAATCTTTACTTACAGTTTTTGTTTATAATTACGTCAGCAGTTACCCGCCATTTTTCTTTTTTCCCGCCATTTTTAATTAAGAGCAAAGTGCATATAATATAATTTTAATTAATCAGTGAATTCAATAAAAGTTCTAGCAATAGATAATTATGAATAAATAAAATTATTGTTAATTATTGAAAAAAACACATATTTTTATAAGGTCACACTAAAATCTACGTAATTTTGATCCCATGAATGATTTTTTAAAGACTAGGCGCGACCTTGAGCTCCGCCATTCTCAATATTTCTAAAGTGAAATTTAGAAAGAACTGATAATCTTAGCACATTATCTCTTTCCTAAATACGGAAAAACGGCTACCCTGCTACGAGGAGAAACGTGAAGCAATATAAAGGTAAAATAATATGAATATATATCTCGCTTAAGAAGATGTTTATTTTAATATAAAAGTCAAGAACCTTTGAAAACCTTCATTGAACACTACCACTAGCTTTGACTATTTCCTTTTGTAAAGTTGAATTAAAGAATGAGAGTTATATCACTACATCTATAAAAAATCTTAATTTTGTGAATTTTGTAAAAATATTTTTTAACAAGCTAATGTAAAAGAATTTCTACGTAGCTGGTGCTGGATAACAGGTCAAGCTTTAATTGGCAATGAGCTCTTGAACGGGTTCCAGGAGGCGCCGGTTTAATATATTTTTTTATGTGTGTGGGACTAATGTATTTAACTAAAAAAAATGCTGTATCAAAGTATTAATACGTGTAGATATTAGTTACAACCTGAATTATTATAAAAAACTGCTACTAGGGGCATTGATTGATTAAGGAAACCCAAAATAATATTTTTTGTTTGTTTCGCTGTGCGCTTGCGCATGATATCAGAAATTACTAAACCGATTTAAATGTAGTTTTCCCTATTATATTCAGCAAAACTTTTCTTAATATTTAATGTATGTTTTATTTAAATCGATTCGTAAATAAAAAAGTTATATCTGGTCAAGTTTTTTATCGATTTGGCTGAAATTTTACTTTTCAATATATAGCTATATTGTATTTAAATTGATAATGTTATTAGAATACAAAAGTAAATCGGATTACTATATAAATAAGTTTATAGATCGCTAGTGTAAAATAAAATGATATTTCCCATAACAAACATAAAGAAATAACATAAAGAAATAATAAAATTTTGTAATTAAATTAATAATAATATTATTTTATTAATCATATATTGTTGATTATTTTAACCTTCATTTTTATTTGTTTTTTAAGTGTAAATAAAACAACCCTAAGATTATCCATTATTCTTGGTTGTTTACTTCAGTCAATAAAATAATAAAGAGTTATTTAATATTATGAGACTAAAAAGATTATTTGGTTAAGCGCGCTAATCTCAGGAACTGCTCGTTCAAACTGAAAAAATATTTTTGTCTTTAATAGTTTATTTATCGGGGAAATTTATAGGGCTATTGATTGTATCGAGGGTTTAGAGGGTAACACAGGGTTTTGGTATCGAAATAGGACGAAGTGAGGATATTTTTCAATGATGATAGGACCGATATTTTTTGATATGGTAGTAGTTAAATTTTTACGCTTTCAAACTTTGTCACCCAATAAATTAATAAAAAAAAACCGACTTATTTACCAACCGACCGACCGACTTTGTAGCATTAGCTTGACGAGGTGTGACTGTAAAATCGACTGGTTGTGGGTTCGATCCCCACTCGAGGAGATTAAATATTTACTTAAATTTATATTTCCATTTCTTCGCTCTGGTGTCGAGGTTAAGCGCGGCGTTGAGTTCTGCAACACAACACGCAATGCCTCCAGAATTCGGCAGAAAGTGGGGAACGGAGTGTCTTAACATTAGGTTCCCTCTGCCTACCCTGCTGTATGCGGGATACAGCGTGAAGCTGAAAAAAAAAATACAAATTAACCCTATGAACGATGATTCCACTTCGATGTGGGAGGAATATGGAATGGTCATTCTCACAAAAAATATTATTTATTAAATTTAAAGGAACATTACGCAATTTCTATATATACAATTTATTGTACTAATTATAAACGAACGAAAGTTCAACCTAGGCGCTTTTCATACAGGAGTCCTATCTACTTAGCATTTTGAGATATTGACAATTTGGAACCTCTCCCTTTTTGAAGTCGGTTGAAAATGAGGACATCCTCTTTTTTGAAGTTGGTGGTTGGAAAAGAAATGCAACAATGAGAAATCTCACTTCTGACACCCATTTTAACAATATTTTCCTTGTAACTATTACAGTTAATATATTTAAAACAAAAAAAAACTATTTGTTAAATTTGAACCGGATCCCATAATCAGAACCTGATTAAATTTTCACCAAACTATCCTTGAAGTGTATCCTTTTAAATAAAAAAAGAATAATCCGAATCGGTTAGCGTGATATTGAGTTATTCGTCCATTTGTCGCGCACATACTTAATGCAAATTTTAAGACTTATGTGATTTTCTCATATGTCTATGAGACATACATACATAAAAAAATACAGTCGAATTGATAACTTCTTTTTCTTATGACAGTTAATAAACAAAAAAATTAACATTCAGGCGACTTCTTTTTACAATATAAACATGAAATAAATAAAAAAAATCAGCTTCACGCTATATCCCGCACTCGACAGAGCAGAGGGAAACTAGTGTTCACACACCGTTACCTCCTTTCCACCGAATTCTAGAGGCGTGTTGAGTGGCGAAACTCATTGCCTCGCTTTGATTCGATACCAGAACGAAACAAAATATAAATTTAAGTAAATATTTTATTTTCTTGAGTGGGAATAGAACCCAGCACCAGTCGCGTTTGCAGTCACATAGGTCTATTATATAAACATATGTTATTTTATTTAAAAAAAAACACGATTGTTGTTGTAATGAAGCGTGTAAATACTAGAAATTATATTTCTATACTCTGCAGTCGTCTAAATAGTGTTATTATGTCATTAAGTTTATTTCTGTCCATTAAATATTAAATGAACAATAAAAATACAGTATTATTAGTTGTGACATTTTAATATATATATATATATATATATATATATATATATATATATATATATATATATATATATATATATATATGCAAAAGCGACTGGTTGTGGGTTCGATCCCCACTCGAGGAGATGAAATATTTACTTAAATTTATATTTCCATTTCTTCGCTTTGGTGTCGAGGTTAAGCGCGGCGTTGAGTTCTGCCACTCAACACGCAATGCCTCCAGATTTCGGCAGAAAGTGGGGAATGGAGTATCTTAACACTAGGTTCCCTCTGCCTACCCTGCTGTGTGCGGGATACAGCGTGAAGCTAATTTAATTTTTTATTTATATATATATATATATAGCTCAATAGTAGGACTTTTGTATAGTGTAATATTTCAAAACTATCGGCTTATAAATCTTGGAAATAACATGGAAACAAAAATCAATTCAAAATAAGCTAAATTTTATCAAAAACTTTCGACGACTGTAGCGAACTTGACTTGATTTTTTTTTTAATGGACTTTATTGCTGCTGACCTGGGCTGGTCTTGACAGCGTCACCGGGCTGAAAGGCCCCCGTCTTATAGTCTTTTTCACCCACACCTACCCTCTTTTACACGAGTATGCTATATATATGTTACTAAGAATAAGACCGTCTTTTAGTATTCGGGTTTTAGTTTTTAAGCTTTCTTTTTATTTATCTTATGTTGAAGTTACATGAATTCGTGTTAGGTATACTTATTATGCGAGCAGACCTAATATAGCAGTTAAAGTTTTATTGTTTCATATTATATTAAACTAGCTTAGAAGTGATTTTATATTTTTATGCAGTTATCAGGTGATTGCAAGCAAAGCCGTGAGCAACCGCTAATTATATTTTAAATGTGCTAAGAAAGCTCTTTTATTTGATACCCCACACGAAATAGTAAAGATTTTTATTTTTTACTTTAAGTCCTCTAGAGAGCACTGTAGGGAATTAAACTTAACTTTATGTAGCCTATTACCAGAAGACGCTGGTAATCCTTATAATACCTAGGTTAGAAGTTATGAGGGAACAGATGAAAATCCATATCCACATACATACATACATGTATACAGGTCAAAATTATAACCTTCCTTTTTGCTTCGCCGTAGTCGGGAAAAAATATATAAAGTCAGAAAATATACTAAAATTACTTATTTGTTTTTTTATTTATATTTTGCCTTTGGATATTTTTACATGCCTATAGGACATTATTATCTTTTCATTATGAACCTAGAGTTAGAACCTTGAATATAAAACATTTTTCTGTGATGTTATTTTACGCAAAATAATTTAAATGAGCAATTAAATTTTATAAAAATATATTTTAACAAGTTTTTATGACTTAGGGACCACAATGCATGTAGGTATATTAAATACTAACTGTGATAATTAAACAGAACCTTCGCCTCACCATCCCCAGTCATAAAATTTAAATTGTTCGCGGACCACTTTTAGGACTCTGCGGACCACTGGTGGTCCGCGGACCACCGGTTGGGAACCACTGCCTTAGACGAAGGGGAACCTAGAGTTAAGACACTCCGTTCCCCACATTTCTCCGAATTGTTCGAGGCATTGCGTGGTGAGTGGCGGAACTCAACGCCGAGCTTTGGCCTTGGTACCCAGAACGAAAGATGAAAATATTAATAAATAATAATTCAGTCCCCCGAATGGGGATAGAACCCACAAATGTAGCGTTACAGTCACACCCCTGCGTCACGACGGCCTCTATGGAAAAAAGAATAGTAAATGATACATTGGACATTTTAAGTGTAGTACCGGGATAACTCTGACCGCGGGCACCGTGAGTTACATTGTAACGATTAATATAATGTAATATGGCCTATAACCTACCTTAATTAATGGACTATAGAATACACAAAAAAAAAATCAATTTGAACCAGTAGTTCCTGAGATAAGCGTGCTAAACCAAACAAAGTCTTAAACTTTATAATATTAAGTATAAAAAAGCATTGTTGTAAGTACTAGTACAAATCGCGATATCCAATTTACAGATATCCAATTTTAATTTCCTAAACGTGATTGTGAAGATAAGATAAAAAGATTTCAATGTTTGATCAAATTGAAAATTCAATTAAAATTGAGTGAAGCTAACAAACAAACTTACGATTGGCGTTTACTGATTTGCTGATAAATGTAATTATCGAGTCTCGTTTTTGTGGGTATCATTTTTAATAGTTTAAAATGGATGGGAACTGGGTAGTTACAAATGAAGTGTAACTCTAGCTTCTCTTCTCTTCTCTTCTCTGAACTATACTCTTAAGTGTTTCACTACACTATTTTTTATTTTTCTTCATGCTTTTTACATTAACTTGTCTTGTCTCAAAGAATTTTAATTTTCATCTATTTATTGATCTCAAAAATTATAAGTTTCTCTGATAGCGCGTAAGCATACGTTTACACTACGGTACGCAATCGATGTTTTCCAATTGCGACGACTTTGTGTATTCTTGTCAAAATTACTCCTGAAATGTATGTTTTTTTTAACATCACGCTGTATCCCGCACATAGCAGGGTAAGCAGACGAAACCTAGAAATCTAGTATTAAGGCACTACGTTCCCAATAATACACTTTCGTTCCACAATCTGGTGATTTTTGGGGACATTGTGTTGAGAGTGAGTCTAATGTTAAAACACGCGTTCCCCTGCACCGTAGAATTTTTGTGACATCACGTGTTGAGTGGTGGAATTCAAAAACATCCTACCAGAGCGAGGAAAAAATATAAGATTTTTCAATATTGAGATATTTTTTTTAGTTTCACGCTGTATCCCACACATAGCAGGGTAGGTAGAGAGAACTTGAGATCCTAGTGTAAAGAAAGAAACTCCGTTCCTATTAATATGCATCCGTCCCCCACTGCCGAATGCTGGTAACATTACACATTGAATGGCGGATCTCAACGCCGCGTTTTGCCTTGTTACCAGAACAAAGAAATGTAAATATTAAATATTTCATTCCCGCGAATCGAACCCCAAACTGCGTCCAGTAGCACTGACATTGGGCGCTTAACCAATATGTCTCGAATATTGGTCGAGACGTGAGGAACGGAATCTTACACTAGGCAGAGGAGCGATCTGCCTACTGGCTAGATAAGAAACTGCTGTCTGTCTGTCCTGTCACGTAACTTAAAAAAAATATATACATAAATATTTATTTTAAAAAACGTGACTGTAACTGAAGAACATGTAAAAACATGACAATATTTACATTTTTATTTTTATTACATAAACGCATTGGTAATTTATGTAATCGTAAAAAATATAGATAAATAAATATTATATTATATTAGTTATTTATTTTTCTTATATTTTTCTTATGTTTTTATATCTATGGACTTTTGTTTCTGTATAATTTATAATTATGTCATTGGTACTCGTAGATTATATTTTGTAATTTATTTTTATTTTTAAAAATAAATTGACTAATAATGTTGTTGTGTTCATAAGGTTCAAGGTTCAAGAAATTTATCATTTTCTTCAATTTAATTTATTGATTATTTATATTTACGACATCTCGTATATTATAATGAAAAACATAAGGCGAAACCATTAAGTTGGAATTAAAAAATAAATCAACTTCACGCTGCATCCAGCAAGCAGCTGGATAAGCATATGCAACCAAGTGTAAAGACACTACGTTTCCCACTTTCCGACGATTTCCGATTCATCGCCTTGGTGTCAGAGCAAAGAAATGAAAATATAAAAATCTAAATAAATATTTAATTTCCTCGAGTTAAAAGCTTTAATTAATAAACATTTTTTTTAAAAGCTTTTAGCTTTTATTGTTTCTCCTGAGAATTGGTATTATAGGCTGTTAGCAGGTTTACACTTTAAGCCGCCGATATTTTACATGTATGTTCCAACGATTTTGATAGTTTGTTTTCTTTTAGCTTCACGGTGGCAATATCTAAGCAAAGTTTATATACTTTTTGTCTTATATCCTATGTAATGTAAACTATGAGATTCAATTTTCATTAAGTGTAGTATTCAAAAGCCATCGTGGCAGAGTGGCACAACTTCAGGCTGTAAGCGCGAGGAATTAACTATATTCACTTACTGACGACTCTAGTAACAAAACGTCCGAGACGTTAAATTCCGTTCATTAAAATCAGGTTCCCACTGCCTACCTTGCTATATGTCGAGACAAGAAGAATATTAAAAATAAAGAATCCTTTTCTTATATAAAACAATAATGATATTATGTTACTTAACGCCAGACGACCTAAATTATTGACGCGAAGGTTCTTTGATGATACCTGATAGTCATTATGTACCCATCTGTAGAACACACATAATATTAGTATGAAAGGTCAATAGCTATTCTTACTTACGTAATGTATAAATGTATATTATTTATAAGTATCTTCTACTATTTATTCATATAATTACACCATTGTGACGTGGTCACACCTGCAGTGCACCTGCAGTAGGTGGTTATAGGTTTCTATATCATTCCATAATTGTAATTATTTATAATATAAGAATCTTCCGTTTTTATAAAAAAAAGCAGCTTCACACTTTGCGCAATGCAGGATAGTCAGAGTGAAGCTAGTGTCAAGACACTCCGTTTCACAGATTTCGCTCAATTTTGGTTGACATTACGTGTTGAGTGACGGGACTCGACGCCGTGCTTTCTGTAAATAATGTATTTTCCCGAGTGGATCTTGTATTAAGGAACTGCGACACGGTGGCCTCAGGTCTTGAACTTTTAAATAATCTTGAAGCTAAAAAGAAATATTTTATTGCCATGACGATTTAAAATCATAATAAACGTGTAACTTTCATAATAATTTCTATATAGTTCTGTTTGAATTGTACTCATATCGTATGTATGACAATATTTGTAAATATAATAAAACACTTGTATTTACTTGGCATATAAACCAAGGACGGAGTATATATATTTTTATAACTTTTTGTGCTGTAAAATTTTATTCCATAACGTAATCTTTACACATTTCCCACATTTTATAGGGATTGAAATAACTGAGGCCAGTTGATGCCAGTCGTGGCGCAAGAGCACAAGCGTGCGAATGTTGTGGAGCGATTGGTTGTGGGTTCGATCGAAATCGAAATTTCAATATGTTTATTTCTTCGCTCTAGTAACGAGGCGAAGCTCGGTGTTGAGTTCCGCCACTTAACGCGTAATCAATCCGGACGGAAAATACTGAGGCCGCTGTGGCGCTGCGATTCCCACTCGAGGGAATTAATTATTACGATTCCCTCACTCTGGTAAAAAACACAGCGTTGTGTTGAGATCAGCCTCTCAACACACAATGTACCGAAATTCGGGTGACGCGTGAGGAACAATGTCTCAACTAGTATGGTGGTAGGTTCCTCTGCCTATTCATAGCAAGGTTGGCAGTACAGTCGACTTCGTACCCCCTACCATTGAGTATAATCTCAGACATCAATCCTACGTAAGATTTATAATTAAACTAGCAGCTCGCCCACGGCTTCGCCCGCTTAAAATACATGATTATTGATTTAATAAGCAGAATTGATTGACAACTATAATGACTTCTAATATGATTTTGTTACGACATTATCGTCAAAGAATTTATGATTGTTTTAAATAAAAAAATACGACCATTGTTGATATTTGATATTTATAAAATATACATAAAGCTAATTATTTATTACACGTATATATTTTTGTAACTTTATGTTCTTTTTACCTATATAATATACTCTGTTAAATGTGCTGATGTCAGTGAATAATTTAATTTATTCATTCAGAAACAGCCTTAAATGTTAAATTATTGATTTGAAGGATTCATAATTTTCTTTGTAAAATAACTGTAATAATTGTATATTAACTCCTGTACAGTTTTTAAATTAGTTACATATATTATACGAACGAACCAACCAAAAAATCTTTGTATTAACTTGATATTTCTTTCAAGATCGTTCTTTATCTCTGTGTTGAATTAATTACGACTTCTTTCAAATGACGATAACTTTTTTTTTTTAATGAACCGATTTTGATGAACTATACTTTAGTAGTTAAGTTGAGTTAAAACAAAGCAATTGGTGAAATTTTCAAGTAAATCGGTTCAGTACTTTTAGAGAAAAATGCGGACAAAAATATGTCGACAGACAGACAAGAAATTAAAAAAAAAATCTTTTTGCTTTCTATTATTATTTTTAAGTGTCCCTCTATCCATTTCAGTCAAAGTTACTAAATGTACAGACAAAATATTTTTACTGTCTTATTATATATAGAGATAAGATTTAATTTATTAACTCTTACATAATCTTTACAGAAATTACAACTGTCTAACACATCTGCAATGTTCGATAAATGGAGAGAGCTGCCCATACCGCTGACGTTCAAAATATACGTATTCAATGTGACCAATACTGAGGAGGTGAATGAAGGATCGAAACCTGAGGTGAAAGAAATAGGACCTTATGTTTACAAGTAAGCCTTTCCTAATTTACTATTATTGTTATCAATATATAAAAAAAATCAGCTTCACCCTGTATCCTGCACACTGCAGGGTAGGCAGAGGGAACCAAGTGTTAAGACACTCCGTTCCCCACTTTCTGTCGAATTCTGAAGGCATTGCTTGATGAGTGGCAGAACTCAGCACCGCGCTTAACCTCGACACCAGAGCGAAGAAATGGAAATATAAATTTAAGTAAATATTTCATCTCCTCGAGTGGGGATCGAACCCACAACCAGTCGGTTTTACAGTTACACCTCGTGCCGCTGCACCGCTACTGGTCTCATAATTTATTTAAAAAATTAAATTTAGATTTGGAGAAAAAATATGACATTGTGATTGAAATATGGAGAAAAAGGGTGAGATTTCGTACGTTTCGATTTCTTTATCAAAATCTAATTTGAAATAATAAATAAATATTAGTAACACACAATATTCATTGTGAACATTGATAAACATTGATTCCAATGTTTTTTTTATATTTTTCATGTGAATCATGTTTTTTAAACACTAAAGTTTGGTCGAACGGTTACAACTTTGTATCTCATACTTCCATATAGTATCCTAGAGCAATGGGAAATAGCTTTAAAAAATAATAATATATTTTTTACAGAGAATTTAGAGTGAAACGTATACTTGAATACGGAGAGAATGACACTATTAAATATATGTTGAAGAAAACATTCTACTTTGATCAAGAAGCTTCGGGAGGTCTAAAAGAAGATGATGTACTTACAGTCATCAATTATTCATATTTGGTAAGATTTTGAAAGATTTTTATTCATTTTTTTTCGACTTCACATTTCTAGAAAGGTAGATATGAACCTAGTATTAAGTCACTCTACACACTTTCCGATCAGTTTTTGAGACATTGTGCGTATTGAGTGCCGGAGCTCAACGCCACGCTTTAATTAAAAAAAATGTTATGTAGATATTATAAGATCATAATACCACTAACTATTTGTTACTTATTACTTTAAAATTAGTCGAAAAAAGAGACCGTAGTGGATGTGAACACTAGATTTAATCTATGCGACGTAAGTAAAAAATATATAGAATAACAAAAGAACCCATTAAAAACTAAATCGCATTTTATGAATAGTCTTACATATAAAATAGTTAAATTATTAAAAAAAATATATAAATAATTTAACAAGCCACAATTTACAATGTACCTTTATCCTTATTTATGTGAAAATTATAATGTTCAATTATATTGACCTTATATGTATGTACATCCGTTAATACAATATGTTTTTCTTATACTTTATATCTATCAGATAACATATAACTAATAAAAACTATAGTTTTTATACTTTTCCGTTTTGTCTATTAGCTTCACACTGTATCCGATAGCAGGCAGAGCGAACACAGTGCTAAGACACTCCGTTCCCTACTTTTCGCCGAATTCTGCAGACATAGCGTATTGAATCTAAACATAATGATAATTTTCATTTTAATTATTTTAATTATAAAGGCAAACCCTAATTTTATTTTGGTTTTATTTTCGTTTCCTATGTCTACTCAGAGATATGTATAAAACTTGAAAATAAAATATAGAGAATTAAAAAAAAAATAATGAAAACCAAGAAGAATAAAAAAAAACTAAGAGAATCTGCCTGTGATATCAAAATAACCGTGTTTTTATGTGCTTATAGTTAATTGATTAAACAAACAATTTTAAAAATTACTTTTGTCTGTCCAAGCCAATGTCCGGAACAGTTGAACCCATTAATTAGTATGGGACTAGTGCTAAAATATAGAGGGGGCAGTAGCGCCAGTCTTTATCCCGGAAATCTAGCGAAATCGATATTTACGCTTACAGTTACGATTTACTTAGGTAGACCTAGATCACTAGTTCCCAACCAGTGGTCAGCGGACCACCAATGGGTCCGCAAAAGGCTAAATATGGTCCGCGAACGATTTTAACTTTATGACTGAGGTATTGTGAGGCAAAGTTTCTGTATGATTACCACAGTTAATTTTTATTATACCTACATATGCATAGTGGTTCCTGCTACCAAGAATGATATAAAAGTGGTCCTTGATCAAGAAAAGGTTGGGAACCCCTGACCTAGATAGATATGAAATAACTTAACATTTTTTTATTAAATACGACAATTTTTGCAAGCAAAATCAAATAAGTTCCCAAAAGACTTATATACGATATATTTAGTATATAACAATATAGATGACCATACTAAAATAATTAATATATTTTTCTTAAATACATTTAAATGAATATATCAAAATAACCAGCTTCACGGTGTATCCTGCACACAGCAAAGTAGGCAGAGGGAACCTCGTGTTAAGACACTCTGTTCCCCACTTTCCGCCGAATGCTGGAGGCATTGCGTGCTGAGTGGCAGAACTCAGCACGCGTTTCCTCGACACCAGAACGAAGAAATGAAAATATAATTGTAAATAAATATTTCACTTCCTCTAGTTGGGATCGAACCCACAACCAGTCGATTTTACAGTCACACTTTGTCGAGGGCTTGTTAGTTCTTTGATAATATTGTTTTTAATAAAATTTGATAACATATTAAGAATTTGTAACGTATTAAATAAATAGTATCTATAAAATAACTAAAACCTTATTAGTTTCTTAATAAATCAAATAAAAATTACTTAAGAATAGTATATGACACATTCAAGTTCCGGAGGTATTTCTTACTGCAGGTACAGTTATATCGATGCAATAAACACGATATGATATAGCCCATAGCTTTCGACACAAGGGCCTTCCAAGTTCGAACACAAAAAGAATAATGGAATTTGAACTGGTACTTCCTGAGAATAGCATGTTCAACCAAACAAACTGACAGAGAACAGCTTTATAGTATTAAAATAAATTAAATTATCAAAGAGAATATTATACAACTATTAAGTAAAAACTTTGCAGTAAATGTGTTTAAACAAACAATAATACTGTGGGAATATATGTTTTTAAACAATTATAGCGCAATTTCAATACTGAATCTCTTGTATGTAGCATTCTTTCATCTATAAAATGGCCATTGTTTGTTAACACGCAAGTATACATATATATCTATATATATAAATATATTAGAAAAAATGGAAAGTTTATTATAAAAACCACAGTTCCATAAGGCCATCGTGGCGCAATGGAAGTTTGACTGTAAACGTACGAAACAGCGCGGCTAAAAGTGTACAAGGTACATTCTGAATTGAGGCCAGTCGTGGCGCAGGGGCACAAAGTGTGACTGTAAAGCGGCTGATTATGGGCTCGATCCCCACTCGAGAAGATGAAATATTTACTTAAATTTATATTTCCATTTCTTCGCTCTGGTGTCGAGGCAAAACGCGGCGTTGAGTTCTGCCACTCAATACGCAATACCTCCAGAATTCGACAGAATGTGGGGAACGGAGTGTCTTAACACTAGGTTCCCTCTGCCTACCCTGATGTGTACGGAATACAGCGTGAAGCTGAAAAAATTCATTCCCCCGAATGGGAATCGACGCTTGTCTCCCTCCGCTACGACGGCATCTATTCCACATTTTAAATATAGCAAGATTATAATCTATATATTCAGGATTAGACGTTGAAGGTCATGAAGTCTCAAGAATATTATTCGATCGTCAAAGTAATGAAGTAAACACCTTTAATTAAATAATTATTTTTCGTTACCATGTGAAAATACCGAAATGTAGTAAAATCTTCCTTTGGATATGTTATTTTCTAAAAAATAATATAATTTCTGTAAAAACTTTCTTCCTAGAATGTTTCTAAGCAGAAATCTCCCACTTCTATTCTATAAAACATTTTCTTTGAACAATTTCCATAAATATATAAGTACATAAAAAATCTTTCACTATTAAATTTGTATATCACATCTGTAAAATTCCCATATGTGATATGATATAACTTATTTTTATTATTTTTCTTTTTTTCTAAATATCTATTTCGTTCTTTGATGGTCTTAATATTTGTAGAGAAATATTCAACATGGGCTTTAGTGAACCTACTATTGTATAACAAATTATATTTTTACACATGACTTGACACTTTCGTATATAATTACGCAATTTGTGCAATGAAAAAATTCTTTACGGCTTCACGCTGTATCCCGCATTTAACAGCGTATGCAGAGGGAGCCTAGTGTTAAGACACTCCGCTACCCACTTTCTGGTATCGTTGCTTGTTGAATAGCGGAACTCAACATCGCTCTTTTTGCCTAGACACCAGAGCGAAGAAAATGATAGTATTAGTAAAACTCTTATATCAATTATATGGTGTATTAAGAACCTATGAAAATTGTATTTAGTGGCAAATAGATGTTTAATATAGAGCAAAAAAGCACCATTTTAAAACATTTGGATTAACATTCTCCGTTAAAATGTAAAATGTCGGCTTGGAGGACTTAACGGTCAGTTAAGTTCATTCGGTCAAAAAGCCAAAGACGCGGTCGTCATCATCATCTGAAGTAAAACCGCGGGCGTATACTAGTATACTGATTTCATATAGGATATTAAATCAAATCAGCTTCACGCTGTATCCGCACACAGCAGGGTAGGCAGAGGGAACCTAGTGTTAAGACACTCCCGTTTCCCACTTTCTGCCGAATTCTGGAGGCATTGCGTGTTGAGTGGCAGAACTCCACGCCGCGCTTAACCTCGACACCAGAACGAAGAAATGGAAATATAAATTTAAGGAAATATTTCATCTCCTCGACTAGGGATCGAACCCACAACCAGTCGGTTTCACAGTCACACCTCGTGCCGCTGCGCCACGACCGGCCTTTATATATAACATACATATAGGATATGTATGTTAAATAATAACATAATAGATTCCCGATCTCTCAGATCTCGTCTAGGCCAACATGTCTGCCGAGGTCGGTCGGCTATTAAATAATAAGTCTTGCTCTTAATAAATGACTGCACAGCAATTGATTTATAATTACATCTGAGATGACATTTGTTTATTGTCTATGTAAATAAGTTATATAATGTTGAAGATATAATATTGCGGAAAGGCGTGTGATAGTAAGCGCGATAGATAGTGGATTCGATCCCTACTCGATGAAATTCGAAGGAATTCAGTAGTATCCAGTTCCGTTCACACAGAATACAATCAAAATTCAGGTTCCCTCTGCCTACGCTGCTATGTACGGGATACAACGAGGAGCTAATAATACTGGGCTTAAATACTCTTAGTCCATCGTGTTAAACGCTAAAAGAATCAGGACCTTAAAAATAATTTCTTGGCGACTTTATTCGAAGAGATACAACATCAGCATTCTTATTCACATTCTCATTTCCCTCGTGTGACAAAAAAAAATCTTTAAGTAAAATTGAAAAAGGTTACGATGTTTTACAAACAGCATCTCTTATTTTAAAATTGAAAAAAAATTAACCGTTTAAAAAAATATTTACGTAGACACAACTTGCCCGTTGCGCTATATGTTAAAATTTGCATTTCATAAATTAATCATTAACTTGATTTAGAAAAAAATATTACTGATCACTAAATATCTAGTAGTTACTTCCAAGTGACCACAGGAGGCCAGGCACCGGACACTGCTATATACAGGATGAAGCAAATCTAATTATCAATACTAATGAATAAAAAATAATATAAGACTATAAATAATTATAAATGGTCCATCTATACATATAAATAAAATTAAAGTGTCTGTCTGTGCTTTCAAAATTACCGTATTTTTTTTTCAAATGGTAGTTATTTAGGTTGTAATAAAAACAAAATTAAACAATTTTAAAACTTCTGTCTGTCTGTCTTTCAGTTAGTCTGTTAGTCTGGGCTAATCTCTAGAACAGCTGAACCAATTTCTATGGGGCTTTGACTGAAAGATAGATAGGGGTTGTGGAACAACATAAAGGTTACTTTTTATCGTGCAATTACCGATTGAGTCTTACAAACCCGCGTTTGTCTATCGCTTACGTAGATATATGTGAAACAGATAATAATTGTCTATAAAAATAGGACATTTTTTACGAGCAAGGCCATAAAAATTCCAAAAGATTTAAACTACGATTTACGAAAGGTGTAATAGAAACCTTATTAAAATAAAAAAAATAAAAACATTCGTACACAAGCGGACGAAGCCGCGCGGGCGCCGTTATTTTTAAATATAATAACAATCATCTTATATTACAAATTATAATTCAATCTTGTTTAGTTTTAAATTATAATTTTCTTTTGTAACATAACTGACTATGTCATCATCTAATAATCATAATAATGTTATTCTAAATATATGTATGTATGTATGTTTGTCCATTTATGTTATAAATTAATGCATTTTATGAGACCGTGAAAAACATGGACTTTCAATGCAACGACTTCCGCAGAGATAATCTTTGTTTATTTATTTTTTTCTATTTTTATTGGCAATGGCCATGTTATGTTTAACTGTAAATGTGTAATTGTTTCCTCGTGTATAATAAATATAACGGTTTTGTAGAATAGAAAATTCCTTATGGTGAGTGAAACGGAAGCGTTTTCACTTGTTTCCGGTCCTTTAAGGTCATTTTATGTTAGCGAAGTTCAAGCTACTGTAATATCTATAGGTAAAGCTAAATAACGGTAAAGCTAAATAAAGGTAAATAACCTCTGCTAGCTACTGTAATATCTATAAGTAAAGCAAAAATTTATAAATACCCAAGCTGGGTTCAAATCTGCAATCATCGCATTTTATTTGACACTCCGTTCCCCACTTAGTCATTGCGTGTTGAATGGCAGAACTCAACGCCGCGCTTGTATTCGAAGCCAGAGCGAAGCAATGGAAATATAAATTTTAGTAAATATTTCATCTCCTCGAGTGGGGATCGAATCCACAACCAATCCGTTTTACAGTCACACTTTGTGCCTCTGCGCCACGAATGGCCTCATTTATTTTATCTGACTATTTAGTAAATAAATTCTTTTATGCATATTTTTCTCTATAAAAAGTATATTTTTCTTTTCCAGGCAGCTATGTTATCAGTGCAGGAACTGATGCCGTCTGCAGCCAGCCTTATAAGCAAAGCACTAGAATCCTTCTTCCCTAATTTGATCGATCCATTCTTAAGGGTGAAAGTGAAAGATCTGTTTTTCGATGGTATATTCTTGAATTGTAGCGGTCAAGACGCAGCGTTGAGTAAGTAATTGCCAGATTTTTTATTATTATTTTATTTTTAACTAGTCCCCACCAGATAAAAATAAAAACATAGTGAACCTAGTGTTAAAACACTAGGTTCCCCACTTCGCACACAATTTTAGAGACATTGCGGGTTGTCTTGTTACTTTATTACCAGGGCTTGTTACCAGGGCGAAGAAATAAAAATATATAAATTATTATAATCTGGTCCAGTCTGATTGCAAATGCCAATCGAGGAAGTAGTTTCATTTTAATATTTTATTTTTTCCCTTTAGATTTTAAGTTTGGATATAATCCAAATTGACACACAATCTCTTTTTTTTATACAAAAAGTAAATTATATATAATAATAACCCTACGCTTCGAATTGAGAACTTCTCTTTTTCAGTTTTTGTCGGTTAAAAATTGCAGTATAAAATATATATCATTAACCCAAGGTTACCAACAAAAGGCGAATGATAAAAAAATTAAAAAAAACATTAGAAAATATCAATAATCAATTAAGCGTTTTTTGTGTCCAAAAAGTTCAAAAAGATGAGATCATCTATAGATGATGAGTACCTAATGTAATAAGTAATTCTTAAAGCACTTTAATGCTTATTCGTATATAGCAGGATAATTAGATACCTAACGTTAAGACACTCCGTTCCCCATACATCACCCAATTTTTATGAAAAAAATGTAAAAAATAACAAAAGAAAATATTTTTAAAATTTAAATTTACAACCGATACGTGATTATACAATTTAAGTTCAAGGCAACTTAAAATTATAAAAACTGTATAAGCTTTTACAAAACTGTACCAAATACCAATGTACTAATGACCGAAGTTATTTAAAATTCTTAAAACTCGTTTATTTTTCCATTTATACAGTTATACTATTCAGATTACTACACAAAATATGTTAATTTATATACGATTCCCACTCGAAGTAATGGTAAAGCGCAGCGTTGAGTTCCGCCTATGTCTTAAATCTATTTCTCGAAAATTGTGCCGAAAGTAAGTAATGTTAGGACAATCCATTCCCACGCACCGCCCACTTTTCGAGACATTGCGTGCGTTGTGGCAGAACTCTTAAATCAAATCGAGCAAAAAAAATATTTATTTTCCCGAGTAGGAATCGAACCTATAACCGTCTCGTTTACAGTCAAGCTCTGTTCCACTACATCAAGAACGACCACAACCTCGAAATAGCCGTAAAATATTTAGAAATATTTTTATAAATATAAAAGAAAAACGCGCTAGCTAAATAAACTTTTATTGCCGTAGTAAAAAGCGAAACTCAACATCTGTGACGTTTCTATAATGAAATTCCATACATTACTTTTCTATACGGTTTCAAATTAATACTTTGCTAAAAGTTGAGATGTCTCAAAAAACTTGTTTTCGCAAAGATCTTCGGTAGGGCAATGACCCCGATATAATATTTAATCGAGCCTGTTTATACACTTTGCTGATAAAAGATACGTACAATAGTTATTTATATTTTATTTTAAATGTACGTTTAATAAAAAAAATATATATTTTTGACAGGCAGGCAAGGAGAACGTAGAGATAATTTTATTTGTCCTCTCACAAAAATATTTAGAGATATTTATTTGTATCATCAAACCGAAAATATTATATTTATAAATATTGCTCCAGTGAGAATCGAACTTGCAACCACCGAATATATGATTATATAAGCGGGATGAGTGCATAAGACAGAGAGAGATCTTATCCTCCCCACAAAACTCGAATGACAACTGTAAAAAATATCTTGACAACCTTGAAAAAACACGTTTACGTATTTTTGATAAATAACGGTAAAGTGCAAGCCTGACTCGCCCAACGAGGGTTTCGTCCTAATTTCGAGTCAACAGGAAGTATAATTTATAAAAGTTGACAAACTTACGTTTGCGAACGTACGCATTCATTTTGTTTGAAATGAAATACAGTTATAAGTTTGTAATAATTTTTATCTTTAAAAAAATTAAAACTCCGGTTAGTATTGATCCCGTTACTAATTATAATTAAAAGATCCATTTATATCAGCTTCACGCCGTATTCCGTCAACAGCAGGGTAGGCAGAGGGAACCTAGTGTTAAGACACTTTTCCCCACTTGACGCCGAATTCTGGAGGCGGAACTGAACGCCACGCTTTGCCTCGACACCAGAGATAAGAAATGGAAATATAAATTGAAATAAATATTTCATTTCCCCGAGTGGGGATCGGACCCACAACCAGTCGTGTTTACAGTCACACTTTATGCTCCTGCGCCACGACTGGCCTCGCACTAAATATAATGGCGTGTTTTATATCAATAGATAGAGTCTAGAATATTGTTAGATTTCATGAAATATACTTAGAGGAGGATAATATGGATATATGTAGAAAAGATAAAAAAATGTGACTTTTAAATGTGTTCAGTATTAAAAAAGAGATTGATCGAGAGAGATAGATCTATTAGCGACCTTCAACTCTAAACGAGATCAAGATAACCGCCATTTCATCCACAATGTCTTATCGCTGAGCTGTTCCTTAAAACTGATTACAGATGGCGTTGCGACAATGAATTTTCTTATAAAAAAAAATAATTTATTATAAAAAAATTAAAACTGTATATTAATTAACAATTTTTTTAACGTAATTGATTGAGCTTAGATAATCTTTATATTTAAAATAATATTCTTTAAATCTTCTCTTTAAATAAAACGTATCGTTGAGGTCCGCCACAACACAAAAAGGCTAAACAATAGGTTCTCTCTAACCCATTTCTTTTATTTTATCCTATACCCCGGACCCAGCAGGATAGACAGAGGGAACCTGGGAACCTAGTGTTAATAATAATTCATTGTTTTTTAAGAAATTTCCGTCCCCCACTTTCGACTGAATTCTTGAGGCATTGCTTATTAAGTGGGACTCAAATAAATTTATTTCCTCGAATGGGAATCGAACCTCAATCGTCGCTCTTACTGTCGCACGATTGTGCCCACGACGGCTTTTAATATATATGAATAGGTAAATATTACTTTAAGAAACAAAAATATAGTCAAACTTTAAAAAGTCTTTTTTCCAGGGCTAGTATGCGGTAAGATAAGGATTGAAAAGACACCAGTTATGAGACCTTCTGAGGACGGCACCGGTTTTTACTTCTCGATGTTTTCTCATGTAAGTTTTTAGTTATCCATTGCTAAGTGATTTTGCTATGAGGTTTCATTAGTAGATTAATTTCATATCCGATTTTAATTATGGATTCTTTTAAGTCCAAAATGTAGGTACGTCGTTGATTATGATATATCTACACGTTAAGAAGCTATCGTGGTGTGTCGCCACAGCGTCTAACTGCGATGGTTGGGGGTTCGATTTCCACTCAAAGGAATGTTTTATTGTCATTTTTCAGACCTGGTTATAAGACAAAGCTTGGTATTGGTCTGTACTGAACCTGTCTCAAAATTAGCTGTAAATAGCACCGATTGCTATTTACAGCTAATTTTGAGACATGTCTTAACAATACTTACTTGTCGACATCCTGTGTCTAAATGAGCGAAGAGTGAAAGCTGACTTTCTTAACATTAACTTCTATTTTTAGTTTCACGCTGTATCCCGCACATAGCAGGATAGACAGAAATAATTTGGGAACCTAGTATTAAGACACTCCGTTCCCATTAAGACATTTCTGTTCCCCACTTCCACTTCCATAAAATTTTGTCTCGACACCGGAGCGAAGAATAAAAATATTAAATATTTCATTTCTTCGCGTGAGAATCGAACTCACAACCTGTGGCCTTTACAGTCATAATCTTGTGTCCCAGCACCACGACTGACCTCATACCATCAAGTTCTTCACACCTACTACATAAAATAATAAATGAAAAAAATATTTTTCAATTTCAGCTGAATACAACAGAATCAGGGCCATACGAGGTTAATAGAGGCATAGCTGACGTGTCGAAGCTAGGTAATATAGAGACTTACAAAGGCAGCCCTATCAACAAACAATGGGACAACGAGTACTGTGGCAGAATAAATGGTAGCGACAGCTCTATCTTCCCACCTTTCAATGGAAATCCACCGAATAGGATTTATATATTCGAACCTGAAGTATGTAGGTAAGTAATAAATTGGGTGAATAAAAATGTTTTTCACCGCTGTCAGTTGCCAGCTTCACGCTTTATCCCGTATATAGCAGAGTAGACAGACGAAACCTACTGTTAAAACACTCCGTTCCCCACTTTAATAACAAAATTATTTATTTCCTAACTAGATTACTTCGTGTTCTAATAACATTATCATTTAAAAGACAATCTATTCATTGAAAATCAAAATTTCAGCCAATTAAATAAACACACAACAGTAATTTTACAGCAATTTACATTGAATTGCATTTAAAATACTTTCTATTGATATATTTTTTTATTTATGAACTAAGGTTTTAATAATTTTCACATTTGAAATCTTAAGTGCGTTGTTGTTGGAACATTATATATTAAAACAAGAACGTAATTCAATATATTAAATAAATAATTCAGCAGTTTAAGCGGGCGAAGCCGCGAGTGGGTCGTTAGTTATTGCATAAAGTGGTATTTAAAAATACCTTCCACCCAATCTGCCCTTTCTTGTTACCAAAACAAGGAACTGAAAATAATCCATTACCCCAATCAGGTATCGAACCCAATGACCGTTTCTTCTTTCTTTCTTTGTTCTTCATATTTAATGCCATAAATGTATTAGTTGTAATATCCAATAGGAAAATATTTATAAAGTACCTAAGTCGTGGCGCAGCGGCACGATGTGTGACTGTAAAACCGACTGGTTGTGGGTTCGATCCCCACTCGAGGAGATGAAATTGAAAAATGAAATTTACTTAAATTTATATTTCCATTTCTTCGCTCTGGTGTCGAGGACAAGCGCGGCGTTGAGTCCTGCCATTCAACACGCAATGCCTCCAGAATTCGGCAGAAAGTGGGGAACGGAGTGTCTTAAAACTAGGTTCCCTCTGCCTACCCTGCTGTGTGCGGGATACAGCGTGAAGCTGATTTAATTTTTTACCTACTATAATTACAATTGTCCACAGATCAGTGTATGTGACTGCGCAAGGCGAACGGGAGATATTCAACATCAGCACGTACTACTACGAAATAGACGAGTCGCTGTTCGCCTCAAAGACCGCCAATCCAGACAACAAGTGTTTTTGTAAAAAGTAAGTAAAATTATATTAATTTTAATCATTTTACACGTTTATTTTTTTATGTTTTATTTCTAACTACTTGATAATTAAATATATTACTAACTACTCGACAGTTAAATATATTTGGAACCATTACTACATTTTGGTACATACAAAGATATTATAAATGTCTTCACTTAAAATTCTGTTTATAAGGAAAAGATTTGTTTATTAAGTGATGTATAAAATAAATGTATTTTAAAAAGCCTAATATTCATAGGTATACCTATATTGATAAAGATTTTACTTAAGATGTTATGTCTGGTGAATCTGAAAAGGGACCGAGTAATGCACCTACTGCTGTCCCAAGTTATACTTACTTATAATATAGCATTGAACTGAGCTAAATTTAGTTTTTTTTTAACTTTTGTATTTAATAAGAAGATTTATAAGAAATATATAATGTTATAGAAATTGAATATGTATATAAAAAAAACAATATGTCCTGATGTGTTCATTTGCGTTTACATACTAGATGCAAACACAAAGTTTTTCCTAAATCTGAGCTAACTTTAGTGAAGCTACTACTAAAGCTACTATTATTTTACTTTAATTCAAAGAATATTTTTATAAATAGAAGAGAATTTAAATAGTGTGTTTAATAGTTCTATGTATTTAAAAATAGTAACATAAAAATAAATAAAAAAATAAAGCCTCTAAAATGCAAACGTATATTTTTTACAGTAGAACAATAAAAAAATCCCCAAAGGCGATGTCAATAATAAAACTATACTGTACTGTATGACGTTCTAGCATACTTACAAGATATAATAAAATAAAATAAAATCATTTTTACTCTGTATCCCGGCACCAGAACGAATAAAAGAAAATATTAAAAGTTTAATTTCCTCGAGTGGAAATTGAACCCACAACATATCACGCTTACAGTCACACTTTATGCGCATGCGCAACGACTCTACTTTCTTACACGATAATTTATCATTTCAATATTAGACGCCGGAAGACTTCAAATGATTATTTTGCCTAAGAAAATGTTTTCTATAAATTACAGTTACAGTTCAGGTCCTGCACTGACTCCAAGGATATGTACATACTAAGGCTATATAACAAAATTTTAGGTTAAAACTTTTAAGAAAACGTAAGGCCTTTCGACACTGTTACATGTAAATTACGTTCGAACTTTGACAAAGTTATGGCAACAGTAGGAAATTGATTTATTACTGATTTATGCCATTGAACTTTGTCAAAATATTTTAATTAAATTTTTCTTTGATTCATTTCTCTGTTTCGTTATTAGGAGTTTTTGACGTTATACTTCTTATGCAAAAAGTTGGTAATGACTGAAAATGAAAATTGAAATTATGGATGCAGAGGTGACGGAGCGTTTTATGCGTCACTAAACAAATGAAATATCTAATATTACATTGTATTTTTTTTACGGCTTCGTGAATCGATATAAAGCGATGGTAGTGAGTTTATTCCCATATGTGGGTATACGATATACATTAAATAAAAAAAATAAATCAGCTTAATGCTGTATCCCGCACGCAACATGGTAGGCAGAGGGAACGTAGTGTTAAGACACTTCATTCCCTACTTTCCGTCGAATTCTTGAGGCACTGCGTGTTGAGTCGCGGAACTCAACCCCGCGCTTTGTCTTGACAAGAGCGAACAGCGAAGAAATAAACTGTAAATAACAAGCAGGGGAAACATAATATTAAGACACTCCGTTCTCCACACACAATCCAATTTTCAGGACATGTGTGCTTTAACAGCGACGGAAGTCATCGCACCACCGTCACACATTATGCCCACTCGAGCAGAGGAGATAAAATATTTACGTACGTTTATATTTTCATTTCTTCGCACTGGTGGCGCGGCGTTGAAATCCGCCACTCAACATGCAATGCTATAATGTCTCCAGAACTCGGGGGAAAGTAGGGAACGTGTCTTAACACTAGGTTCCCTCTAGCTACTCTGCTGTGAGCGGGATACAGCGTGAAGCTGATCTATGAAACATTTTTTTACAGAAATTGGAGTGGAAATCACGATGGCTGTCTCCTGATGGGAGTGTTCAATTTGAACCCCTGTAAAGGAGCTCCAGCTATCGTCTCTCTGCCGCACTTCTACCTTGGATCTGAAGAACTGCTAGAATATATAGAAGAAGGTATTAAACCTGATCGGGAGAAACATAACAGCTATTTGTATCTTGAATCTGTAAGTATTATTATGTTTTTGTTCTCTTTTGATGAAATTACAGAAGATATTTCCATTTGAGGCCAGTCGTGGCGAATGGGCCAAAGTGTGTGACTGTAAACGCGGGGGTTGTAGGTTTGCTCCCCAATCAAGCAAATTAAATATTTATTTAAATTTATATTTTCATTTCGAAAATTGCGTGGTATTGGATTCCACTCAACACGCAAAACCAGAATTCGGCGGAAACTACGAAACGGAATGTCTTAACACCAAGTTCCCACTGCCTACCCTGCTGTGTGCGGGATACAGCGTGAAGCTAAATTATTTATTAACTTACAGAAGATATTTTGGCAACGAGTAATGTGAAAACTAAGTTAAGGAACTAACAGTTAAAGTTTATTTTCCACGTTTTTTTTTTACTTGCCATATTAGTATATGTCGAATTGAGCTGAAATTTGGATAACGACTTCAATTCTAATGACAATGAATTACATACAATCAATATTGTTGTTAATCCAAAATGGCCGCCGCAACAAAATGGCGGCCACCTAATGACAACCATTATCAAACCATTATCAACTATCAAATGAAAGGCTTAATTTGTAAAATACAATGCGCCATGAAAAAATCTAGAATGCTTGTTTTAAAAAGTAATATTTTACTATCAATATCAACATTTGCTTAATAAACTACCAACTAAATTGTTCAAATAAAGCTTCAATAGTGATGATGTTCAATTTAGTTTGCTTGTTAAAACAAATCGATGATATTAAACTTTGTTTGTTTAATTTGTTTGTTAAACAAACCAAATGAGGCATTAATGATTAATATCATTATTTTCATGCTTCAATTTTCTATTTTTAGCTGTATTATATTTGTTTCCAAAAAAAAATTATGCTTATATGTTATTTATATAAATAATTTTTCGTATGCTTTTCGCGTTCGCGCTTTGTTTTGTTTTGTTTGAGTTAAAAAAATAAAATATTGAATAGTTAATTCATAGTCCAGAACCTCGCCAATGATTTCCGTCACTCTTTCACTTCCGAATGGAGAATGGAAAGGTCTTATTGAGAACGGAGTGTCTTATTACTATGTTCCCACTTTTCCTCTAACTACACTGATAGGTGTGAGATACAGCGTGAAGTAAAAAAAATAATCCGTAGATAAAAAAAATTTACAACTATCGCGTATACAATCAAACTACTAATCCACTTCGTCAACATGACGTATTTTATTTTATTTTAAATCTAAAATTTTATTTACAGTCAACCAGTGCAGTACTCAAAGGTGTGCAACGATTGCAATTTAATATAGAATTGCGCAAAATGAATGATGTTCCACAATTGGCAAACGTGGCGACTGGAGTCTTTCCTTTCATTTGGATTGAAGAGGTAAACTAATTTTATTAAAGACAAAATAAATACATCAAATCTACTTCATACTTTTAAAGTGGTTTAAATCTCACTCCCGCAACATTTAAATGTTTATACGTTTTCTAATAAAACAAAAAATAATACATTGTTTCTAGTCTATAACATTTATAAACTATGCTGGAAAGAATGTGTTTATTCATGTAATTTGCCTTTTATAAAGATTTATTCATGAAACAAAATGGTAGACGCCTCAAGGCGTCACAATTTATATAATATTATAAACCTCTTTCATGAATTTAAATAACCAAGTTCCCAAACTAATGTTTTCTATACCTAAACAGTTTGCAGAAGATGTATGATAAAAAAATATTATAAATTGTTTTCTTACTTAGGTATATAGTCAAAATCGAACTCAAAAAATATATATTAAAAAAGTAAAAAAACCAATTGAGGCCAGTCGTGGTGTAGAGACGCAAACGTGCGACTCACTCGAGGACATCAAACATCTAATATTTTCATTTCCCCGCTCTGATAACGAAGCAAAGCGCAGCGTTGAGTTCCGCCACTCAACACGCAATGCCTCTAGAATTGAATTGAGAACTCAAGTGTCTTAAAAGGAACTAGGAGGAGTATCTTAACACTAGGTTCCCAGGTGTCCTCTGCCTCCCTTGCCAAGTTCGGGATACAGCGCACTAAAAAAAAACAATATCTACTACAGGGTGCAGAAATAACAAAAGAACTCCGAGAAGAATTAGAAGAAGGCCGTTCCTTGCTAGCATCAGCAGAAATAGTGAGATGGGCGATACTGGGCGTCGCTGTAGCGGTGTGGCTCACGAGCCTGCTGTGTCTGCGCCGCGCGCTCGGCGCGTGGCCGCGCGCGCACAACAGCGTCAGCTTCATACTGCGACCGGGGACCACTATGGGTGGTAATAAAGGGCATTGAGCGTTGTTTGTGTGTTTTCTTTTACTTATTTAACTAAATAGACTTGTAGTTTCGGAGTAATTTGTAGACAGACATACAAATGTACTGTATACTACAGTTTGTGCTGTTTTTGTGTTATTTAGATAGTGCTTAGGAGAAGGGAGTGGTTTGTGAGGGAATTCTCTTTGCACATTAATAAAGTAAAGAAGTGAATGAGAAATAAAATATTGAACCAATGCTGAAGTTTATACTCAACTATAGCTATGAAATTTATATCAACGTATCCGAAACGAGGAAACCCTAATAGATAATGCATTTAATTAAAAGAAGAAGTAAATTAGCAAAACTCTTATTTTAAAATTTATTCAATAGTAGATATATTTACTCTTTCCTAACATCAGTAGAAAAAGTGACATCAGTAGAAAGAGTTAGGCGTTGCTAATTTGCTATAGTGATATGGGTAACACGCCTCTTTCGTCTACCGCCAGTCTTTTGTGGCAGCGCTCGCGATACAGCATCAGCTTTAAACTGCTTCCGGGGCTTTATACCACTATGTCACTTTAAATCAAAAAGGATTATCTCGATTTCAATTTAAATTTTGTTTTTGAGATATTTGTGGACAAACACATGTTAAAATGTTATATAACTTCAGTACTATAATGTTATGAGTGACAACACTCCTCTGCGGCTTCAATTCACTAAATTCTACAGTACTTATTCACAGCTGGGTAGGCAGAGGGAACCTAGTGTTAAGACACTCCGTTCCCCAATTTCCGTCGAGTTCTGGAGGCGTTGCGTATTGAGTGGCGGAACTCAACGCCGCGCTTTGCCTCGACACCAGAGCGAAGAAATGAAAATATGAAATATAAATAAATACTTCATTTCCTCGAGTGGAGATCGAACCCACAACCAGTCGATTTTACAGTCACACTTTGTGCGCCAGGACTGGCGTTTTCCTTGAACTTGAACCTTTTCTTTGAACTAAATTCTACAAGTTTCCGATATAGAAACTTAGTCTACATAAAAGTGTCTAAGGAAATTCTGCAAGAATATTCTTTGTTGGGAATGTAAACAAAAGCACTAAGTAAGCACGTAAGCAAGATTCGAGGGTAAACGTTAAGTACACACATATATTCCTACCTAAAATATATTCAGTCGAGTAAATAGAATTAATGATCTAACTTAGAAAGCTATAAATAATATTTTATTTCTGTTTTCCTGAAGAGAAAAGAAAAGTGCTGGTTCTGTATATGGAACATATTTTCTTAATAGTGCAAAGGCTACTTTAGTATCCTTATAACAAGATATGCCATATTGAACTACTTTTTTTAGTTTCACGCTGTATCCCGCATATAGCATGGTAAACACAGGAACTCCAGTGTTAAAATACTCCGGTTCCTACGAACCGCATAATTTTTGAACCATTGGCCATTAATAAAAAATCTTTTTATGTGTTAATTACCTTAGTGCCTATTTAATAACTCACAAAACTTTTATGTTTTTTAATTTTGTAGACACTATTTCTTATTTTTATTTAGATCTTAATATGAAAAATAAATATGGTAGAGTGACTGAAATCCACTTCTGCGCTAAAAGTAGAACATAACACCAAAGATCTAATACGACATCGATACTAAATACATAAATATTTTTGACATTTTTAAAGTGTTATTCCACACTTAGGAAAAAAAACTTATTTACAAAACGTATCAAAATTTTGAACGATTTCCAAAAGGCGCGGGTTAAAATCCCGCTAATCAATCAAATTTTTATACGTTTTTTAAATAAGTCTAATATATAGATGTTTATAAAAAAACTGTTATCTCTGTTATCAATATGTAGTCCTGATAAAAATGTTCTCCCCAAAGTTGTACATCAAGTAGGTATAACTCGAATCTTTATTCTCTAATCTAATACAATTATCTAATGTGGCCGTCGTGGCACAGCGGTACAACATTTCACTGTAAACGCGACGGTTGTGAGTTCGATTCTCACTCGGGGGAATTAATTATTTTCCTTTCTTTATTTATCTAAAAACTTATTACATATTTTAAAAAAATTACAATAATATGTATTTATTTACGTGAATAATGTTGTATATGTATAATTAAGAGAGGCCAGTCGTGGCGCAGGGGTGTAAGTGTGTGACTGTAAATATGGCTGGTTGTTGGCTTCGATCCCCATTCGAAATTAAATATTTATTTAAATTTATATTTTCATTTCTTCGCTGTGGTGTCGAGGCAAAGCGCGGTGTTGATTTCCGGCAGTCAAAATGCAATGCCTTTATAATTCGGCGGAAAATAGGAAACGTAGCGTCTTAACACTAGGTTCCCTCTGCCTATTCCGCTGTTTGAGGGATACAGCGTGATTTGATTTTGTTTATTTAAGTGAAGGTCAGACGTTTTTAATTAGATTTTCTTAGCTTCACGCTGTATCCCGCTTGCTATATGCGGTAGGTAAAGGCAGTCTAGTATTACGACACTTCGTTCTTCACTTTACATTAAACTTCTAGAAAGTGCGTAAGTACTAATGCTGCGCTTTTTGGAGATATGAAAATAATATAAATATAATCATTCTCTGCGTAGAAATCGAACCCGCGACCGTCTTGAATATTGTCAGATGCACTTTACGAGTACCACTGAGTCGCGATGGTCTATTACTCATTTTAATTGAAACTCTTTTAACCGGATTAATCGGGTATATTTAGTATTATAACTAGCATTTACCTGTAGCTTCACCCGCGTGTTCATATTATGAAATTGAATAGAAGATTACGTCAACCCGCAATGCCTCAAGAGTTCGACGGAAAGTGGGAAACAAAAGTATCTTACTTTGCCGTGTGATCCCGGCCTAGAATAGGATCATCCTGGTACTGGTGGTGTCGTAAGAGGCGACTAAAGTACATGTGGTAGAGTCACGTCGCCAGCAATGGCAACACGCATGGGCAGACTCGACCGGATCATTACCACCCCCGGCATTTAAAACCGGCGTGAAGTAGTGGCTTTATGCCAATGCGTTTCGCATCTGCTAATACCGGGCTCTGGTGTCCAGCCCACTTTAAAGGCAGGCAACGCACCTGTAGCTCCTCTGGAGTTGCACGGGGTCGTGGGCGGCGGTAATCACTTACCATCAGGTGACCTGAACGCTCGTTTGCCTTGTCCTTTTCCATAAAAAAATAAAAAAGTATCTTATTGGAGAACGGAATGTCTTAATACTAGGTTTCCAGATCCTCTCTTCTACATGCAGGATACACCTTGAAGATAAAAAAGAATAGAATAGTAAACTCTAAAATTGCCTAAAGACGAATAACATAATAGGTAAATGAACCGACCTCGTTTTAATACTACACTACAAAAGCCTATTTCATAACAACGGCCGCTATTTGGATAGCCTCCAAATGAACTATACTACTTTAAATATTGTATTGTCTGCGTGTACTAAATATATAGATCGATATTTTATTTATTTTCTTATATATAGGTATATTTTGATAAGAGAAGAATAATGATTTGTGAAAATTGTAACTGTATTTGAGGCCAGTCGTGACTGTAAAACCGACTGGTTGTGGGTTCGATCCCCACTCGAGGAGATGAAATATTTACTTAAATTTATATTTCCATTTCATTGCTCTGGTGTCGAGGACAAGCGCGGCGTTGAGTTCTGCCACTCAACACGCAATGCCTCCAGAATTCGGCAGACAGTGGGGTACGGAGTGTCTTAACACTAGGTTCCCTCTGCCTACCCTGCAGTGTGCGGGATGCAGCGTGAAGCTTATTTTTTTTTTATTTTGTAACTGTATTAAACGCCACCGTTGTAGATTCGATTCCTTCTCGGGAGAACGTGTAAATACGATATTTTACATCTTGTAGGTTGTAGCTCATACAAACGTAATTAAGTTAACTGAAGAAGTTTTCTGTCGAGACTAATCTTATTTACATTTCACTGTAATATTATCATCTATATCTTCTCTTATCATAACGGATCGGTAGTTGTACGTGGGACATCTAACAGAAAATAGAAAATTTTAAAATAAAAAGTTTTTGGTGATATTTAATATATATAACTAAAAAGTTTTTTTTTTGTCTGCTCGTCTGTCCGTTTGTTCACGCTAATCTCACACACGGCTTAACCAATTTAATTGCAGTTTTCACAATTGTATTTTAACTGGCTTCCCAAAGCAAGAACATTTAGTGTTGGTTTTTATCCGCTTATAAACTTAAAAGTTATATTATTTTAAAGAATGTTTTTCAAAAAGATTACTATACATAACTGTTATAGGTATATATATATTTGTGATTCATTATACTATACATTTATTATTAAAAAATTAAAGTAATGCTAATTAATAAATTAATAATCAATAATCATGCAGTTTAAGCGGGCGAAGCCGCGAGCGGGTCGCTAGTTTTAAATAAATTTCAATCTGTTTTCGGAATGGTACTCCAAAAATTATAACCTACTTACTGCCTTACAAGTATTAGAAAAATAAACAAATATCATGTAAAGCCACAGTCATTGTAAAAAGGACTTTAGAACAATAACAATTAAGCTGCTTTTCCCATTTTCTCTCAATTTGCTATAATTTTTGGCAGTTCACGTAGACTTCATAAAGAGTTATGACGTCATTACACAGCTCCAGTATGACAGATGGCTTTATATACCTAATATATGAAACATAGTCTAGTCATTAGGATCGTTGTACTATTAGATAATCATAACAAAATGAGCGCGGCGGCTGTGGGTTTGATTCCCACTCGGTTAAATGAAATATTCAATCTTTCATTTTCTCGCTCTGGTAACGAGGCAAAATGCGGCGTCGAGTTGCAAGACTCAAAGCGCAATGCCTCGAAATGCCTCCCCACTCGAGGAGATGAAATATTTACTTAAATTTATATTTCCATTTCTTCGCTCTGGTGTCGAGGTTAAGCGCGGCGTTGAGTTCTGCCACTCAACACGCAATGCCTCCAGAATTCGGCAGAAAGTGGGGAACGGAGTGTCTTAACACTAAGTTCCCTCTGCCTACCCTGCTGTGTGCGGGATACAGCGTGATATAATGAACTTGAAATCATTTAATACATTGAAAAAATATTTGGAATCCTTTTATATGTATAAAACATAATGTAATAACAAAATATCCCGGAGGCACGGTGGGCAGAGATAACTTAGTGATAAGATACTCTAGGTTGGGAACATTACGAGAGACGAAACTTGTATAGAAAATTACCAAGCATCTAATTTAACTAATCTAAATTTGTTATTTTTTTCGTTAAGATAAAAGAAACAAATAAGTACATTATTTAAAGCAGCTTGATTCTTCCCTACAGCAGGGTAGCCAGAGGGAACCTTGTATTAAAACGTACCGCCCAATTTTCGAACCTTACGTGTTGAGTGGCTGAACTCAACGCCCCGCATTGTCTACATATCCAAGTACTTTATTTTTTTTTATTTCACGTATCCCACACACAACCGGGTAGGCAGAAACAACCTGGGAACCTAGTGTTAGGACACTCCGTTTCCATTAAGACTCTCCCGTTCTCCACTTTCTGCCGAATATTAAATTAAATTGGAAGATATATTGGAATATTAAATTGGCCTCTCAAGTAATTTATTAAATAAATAAATAACACAAAAAGTGTTACAGTAAGGCTGTCACACCGTGTCGTCACTGCAGAGCGTTAAAACGTGATTCACTATTTATTTTTTGTGCTGTAAAAATTAAGTTTTTTTAGCATAATTTCAAGGTAAACTAGTGTACTTACTACATATTAACAGGATTGTGTAACGTTTAAAAGAGGTAACCTACTGGTACTCTCGTCTCTAAATTTTAATATTTTCTAGACTATATGTGACGTAACATATATACGTTGGTACACGACATGTAGGTATTTTTTAGTTTCTAGCACATAGCAGGACAGGCAGAGGGAACCTGAGGACCTAGTGTTAAACTCTACGTTCCCCACTGCCGGACAGTTCTAGAGGCAATGCATATTGAGTGCCGGAACTCAGTGCACTTTGCCCCGTTATTAGAACGAGGATATGAAAATATTTAAAAATTAACACCCACGAGTGGGAATCGAACCCACAACTGCATGCTTGTGCCCCTATACCACGACAGCCTCATTAAAAAACTTCTAAAAAACCTTTCAGATTCAGAGGAAACATAGTGTTGAAGGAGGGTCCTTTCACATAGTAGTCCCCACGTAGTAGTCGCTACGTAGTGTCCAGTGTTAAACAAATTGAGGAAATAAATATAATTATTTCCTCCTAGTCGAAATTGAACCCACAAATGTCACTTTTACAGTCTTTTCACAAATGTCACTTTTACAGCCACACTACGTAGACGACGGCGTAGTTATCTATTTTCTGACGATCAAATATTTGGTTTATATTATACTGGATACCTCTACTATTAATATATAATCTAAGAAAAAAACATCGTATTTCAGTACCTAATTGAAGTACAGAAGATAAATAATAAAACTCGTCAAAAATATATTTTTAAAACATTTTATATTTTTTTTAGAAATTTTATTATACTAAAACTTAAATATATTGTAAAGTTAGTCGTCATCAGTGTCTGAGGAACCTACGCTGCCCTGGTCGTTGCTCTGTTGAGGTTGTGCAGCGTTTACGGCGCTGACCGCCGCGCAACACCGCACTGTATACTTGTTGAAGTCGCAACTGAAATAGAAAAAAATAATTCACATTATATAAATTAAAAGAACTATATTTCTATAATATAGCAATATCTTTAGTGGTTAAAAAATACAGGTGTAAAATGTGATCCAAAATATTTTTTTTAAGATTTTTTTTTTAAAAAAATGTGCATATTTATTATAACCCTATAAACATTGTACGGTTCTTTTAAGATTCACTATAGATTTGTCGATTGGCTCCACTCTGTATCCCTCATAGAGCAGGATGGACAGAAGGAACTTACTGATAAGACACTATGTTCCCCACTTTCTAGATAATTTTCGAGACATTACATGTTGCGTGGCGGAACTCAGCACCGCGCTTTCTCTTCTTACCAAAGCGAGGAAATTAATAAGTCATTCCCCCAAGTGGGAATCGAACCTCAAATCTGACAATATTAATAAGTAAAGACAATAGGTATATAAAATAAAACAATAAACATGGTGTAATTTAAATTTAGAGGATATTAAAAAAAAACTGGTCCAAATCCTGCTAATTGCAATTCTATACGAAATTTCCATACTTTTACAACATAAGTCCGAATGCAACATCATAAAAAAAAATTATCTATATTATGCCACCGAAAAGAAAATCAAAATTTACACCAACCAATATATTAATAAAAACGTCAAATTTATCATAATAATATGTAGATAAAAATAAAAAGTCATACATTTTTGTAAGATTCCACTAACACATCTCGTGTTATCATAGCACTTAACATTATCACTGATAAGAGCATGTGATCGTTTATGTAATAAAAGTAAAAATCTAGTTTGTACTGAATAACTCATTTTTTATGATTTTTAAGCTTCTCGCTGTAAATGCTATATGGCAGGGTACACATTAAAAAAATAGTAGCAAGACAATCCGCCCTCCGCCTTTCGCCGGAATTTAAGACATTGCGTGTTGAGTATCGGAACTTAACGCCGCATCACGATTAATTTCCGCCATTTTCCGCCGAATTTTGGAAGCAAAATTCGCGGAACTCAACACCCCGTTTTGCGTGGACACCAGAGCGAAGAAATGGAAATATAAATTTAAATAAGTATTTCATTTCATCGAGTGGGGATCGAACCCACAACCAGTCACGTTTACAGCAGAAATTAATTATGAATTTTATATTAAAAAATAATGTAAGTATAACAGGGTTTATCCTGAGCCTCGAATTAAATCTACACTGACCGACTATCCTTAAAAAAATTAACACTACAAAACGGTTTTTTTTTACTTAAAACTTAACAAGATTGAACCCGCGCCTCTTATTTACGTTCCAAGCCTTCGTGGTGAATCAAAGCTAAAAATAAATATAATATCTCAGACGCTACGTCGAAATTGTTATACACTTATTATAGTAAAAAAATCTATTAAACAATATTATTTTATTTCATATTTTACTATAAAGGCATATGAGGTCATCGTAGTGCAGTTCTAGTGTCTGTACACACAACGACTATAGGTTCGATTCTCACACAATAATTGTGACAGAATCGCAACGTTTTTTTTTTATTTTATGCCTTTCCTTAGTAAATAACAAACACATAACAAAAATAAAAAAAAACAACTTACATTTTACTCAACTGCGAATATTTCATTGTAAGAACTTTCTCGACTGCCAAAAGCACGCTTTGTGGATATTTACTTTTATCTGTCAACAGATTTTTCACCCAAATCAGTAAATGCTCAAAATGGCGGCTGTCCTCCAGTAGACGGGCTATTGAGTCGAGAAGACGGTGGGAATATTCTTCTTCTAAACTTGATACCGTTAACTGTACTGAAATGAATTAGAAACATTAGATTTTGCATAATATTATGTTTTTTATTTATTTCTTATTATATTTTTTTTCCAATTTCAGGATATGTTAGGGTAGGCACAAGGAACCAAATGTTAAGTGTTAAGACACTCTGTTCCTCACTATCCGCCGAATTTTCGAATGCCGCGATTTTGCCTTGTTACCCCAGCTAAGTAATGAAAATATTAATAAATACAATTCCTCCGAGTGGGAATCGAACTCACAATCGCCGCGTTACAGTCAAAAACTTGTGTTCCTGCGCCACGAATACTTTAACTTAACATTTTAAAACTTAACCTAAGTACGGCGTTAAATTACGCGTCCACTCACTATGCATCGCCGGTACACTCTCCACGCACTGTTGTATGACGTCACGCTCGTTCAGTTGCAGCGCGTGGTGCAGCGCTAAGCCCCATTCCTTGTTCTCTAAGTGTTTTTTCACTGTTAATGGCGTAGAATCTGTCGATAGGCGGAATGGCCTGGAAATTAAAACTTATTATTAATATATACAAAATAAATAAATATCTATTAAATAGGCAATAACAATGAGGGCAGTAGTGGCGCAGCGGCACAAAGTGTGACTGTAAAAACGACTGGTTGTGGGTTCGATCCCCACTAGAGGAGATGAAATATTTACTTAAATTTATATTTCCCTTTCTTCGCTCTGGTGTCAAGGACAAGCGCGACGTTGAGTTCACCAGAAAGTGGGGAATGGAGTGTCTTAACACTAGGTTCCCTCTGCCTACCCTGCAGTGTGCAGGATACATCGTGAAACTGATAAAAAAAAATATTTGAAATTATATCAATCACAAATGTATACTGTCACAAGAATGACCAAAAGAAATGGGTTTCCCTACATTACTAATATACTGTAACAGAGAGGTTCATCACTACACTCTGTCACATAAATATATATAAATAAATAATAAATTACCTGAAAGTGCCATCTAAACCGGCATTTTGAGTGTATATTAATAGCCCTTCAGTGGCCGCTACAGCAAAACATTCCCCAGATGGTGAAAATCTTACACAGTGGACGCGTACCTGTTATATTGTCATTGGATTAATGTAATTAATATAATATTAAATTATAGTAAAATATAAAAATAACGTCGTGGCGCAGCGGCACAGTATATAACTGTAAACGCGACGGTTGTGGGTTCGATTCCCGTAAACGGGATGATTATTTGTATTTCTTCGCTCAGGCTCTTGGTAACAAGGCAAAGCGCGGCAAAAAAAAATATTTACTTAAATAAAAAAACAGGTTCACGCTATATTTCGCATATAGCAGATTAGGCAGAGGGTAATCATTAATAGGAAAATTCGTTCTCCACGCACCACTCAAGTATTAAAACATTTTCGGGTGACTTAACAATGCGGACTTTAACACCGCGTATTGTCTAGAACCAGAGCGGAGAAAAAGATAAATAAAATAAACATGATCATTCCCCCGAGTGGGAATCAAAGCGAGAACCATTATGTATACAAATAAAAATATTTTAATACTTTACCTCAGGTTTTACATTCCTATCGGCCATATCACCAGTTTTAACGCCGGGTAACCGTATATTGACTTCGCCACCTTCTAAAGCCTCTCGATCCTCCACAAGCGCCATATTGCCGAATTCCGTTAAAAAACGACGATTTATGAAGTCCTGCGCAATACAAATATATAATTTAATTTGTATGTACATTTAGAAATGTATCGAAATTTAAACGTAATGGGACTCGAACCCCCTTCCAAGCGCTCTGACAAGTAAGTCATACGTTCTTATTAAGCTACAGAGAAAATCATGTAAACTTTCGTTTAGCTACATGCACGCAATTTTTGTATCGCGCACATAACAGGGTAGACAAAAGAAACTTGGAAACCTAGTGTTAAGACACTCCGTTACCATTAAGATACTTTCGTTCTCCACTTTCCGCCAATTTCTAGAGACATTGACAGGCCCCGCCTCGACACCAGACCGAAGAATTTAAAACTCTTAAAAACGTGTTACTACTTATTTTTGTTGTTAGTATCTCTGTTAGTATCTTTGAGAATTTTCACGAAAATAAAGATTTTTATTTATAAACCATTATTTTGCATTTTTAAAGTTTTGTACACAGTATGATTACAATTTTTTAAAAGAGACAAAGAAAGCCGAAATCATCATCTCATCTCACTTACTGATATTCGGCTTTTAACGTTACAATTAAGAAAATCACAAAGAATCTTATTCAGCATATAAAATTATTTTTTATTTAAAAAAAAACCTTGAGTAAAATTAGAATCTATAAACAATAGTTTTATTTTATTCAACTACATTTTTCATTAAAAAAAACAATAAAACCAATAAATCGTCCACAGACAACCAAAGAAAAAACTAATTAAATATCGAACCTATACTTACATTAACCGCATCCAAAGATCTATTCTGAGTTATAACGTACTTTTTTATAAGCACCGCCTCGTTCACACTGTATAGACATATGTGTTTAGAGTTACCACCGCCGAGTATGCACAGACCGTCCGCTGTGTAACATATTGTTGTGAATGCTCTGTAAATATTAGGAAATATTAGAGTTAAAAACTAACATAGCTATGGCGGCGTTAAACCGCGAAACATATTATTTAATATTAGTAACTGTTTAGTCAAGTTACGAGAGTTCTAATAGGTTTTTTTTTTTAATTTATTTTATTCACTTAATACCTAAAATAAGAACAAACAAAAAAGTTTTTTAAATATTATTATACATGTCAATATTCTTACAAATTTTTAGGTCTTATATAGTTGTATATCAAGCTACGACAAAATTAGCAACAATGCTTATCACAATTTATTTATGTTTTCCTTCTCTGTAATATTATTTTTACTTAAGTAAAAAAACGGCGTACTCTGCATTACTATTAGATAAGAAAATAACGAACAGTTAGAAAATTCTTAAAATTTATATCTACAAAGTGGCCACAACTCGTCGATCGTACTGTACATATCACACTTATCACTATACTCACTTAGTTTTCAACATTTTCTCAGGCGTTACAAGATCTGTATCCGCCCTGCCTGATCCCAGGTCGTTCCTGCCTTCTATACTGCCAGTTTGTTCTGAGGTTGATGTATTGAAAAACGTTATGTTACCGTCTAGTGTTGATACTGCTATCTAATGAATATAAAAGAAAGTAAAAATTAAAATTAAATTAGCTTCACGCTGTATCCCGCACACAGCAGGGTAGGCAGAGGGAACCTAGTGTTAAGACACTCCGTTCCCCTTTTTCCGTTAAAATCTGGAGGCATTTCGTGTTAAGTGGCGGAACTCTACGCGGTGCTTTGCCTCGACATCAGAGCAAGGAAATGGAAGTATAAATTTAAATAAATATTAAATATTTTCGAGTGGGGATCAAACCCACAACCAGTCGATTTTGCAATCACATTTTGTGCCTCTGTGCCACGACTGGCCTCTAAAAGAAAGAATATTGAGTTTCTAAAAGAAAGTATATTAGGTTTTTTTCAAAGGTTAATGAAAATTGAGAAAAAAATTGTACAGAAGTTAGGCTTAACTGCTTAAATCAATACATTCCGATACCACACACAGATATACGCCATATAAAGTTTAACTAACATTAAAAATTATATAATAAATATCTGATCGACGCTGTTGTGGCGCTGAGTCTAACAAAATACTAGGCTCAACAGTTGTGGGTTCAATTTCCACTAAGGAAATGAAAATATAAATTATTTAATATTTTCTCCATTTCCTCACTATAGTGTGTGGATATTGACACTACGTTCCCTCTACCTATCCTGTTATATGCAGGATACAGCGTGAAAATAAATAATTTAATAAATACCTCTTCACCATCAGGTCTAAACGCAACTTGCAAGGCGTCTGACGTCAACTGCAATGTTTCACAGTCCGAGCTGGTTTCTATACAGTTCCATAGTTTCACGGTTTTATCCCACGAGGCTGATGCTAGTGTGGAACTCGATAGAGTGGGGGAAAAGGAAAGACAAGATACTGGTGCTTCGTGACCTGCTAGAACCTGAAAATCAAAAATTAAAATTTTAATATTGATAAGTATTTTTTCTTATTGTATCAGGATATATATTCTGGTTTATGCGGGCATATAGCAGAACAAACCTAAACCTAGGAGCCTAGTGTTGAGACATCCTTTCCACACATTCCGCTAAATCTTCAATACATTGCATGTCAAGGAGCGGAACTTCTTACAACATGTTGGTTGTGGGTTCGATTTCCACTCGGAGAAATGAATCAACTTTCATATTCTCATTCTAATAACAAGACTAGGAAAAAGGCAAATCAACACTTAATATCTCAAAAACTGAACGGTTCGTGGAATATCTTACCACTAACTTCCCTCTTCTATAGAGTCACCTAAAATCCTTTACATACAAAATAAATAGATGAGACTAGATCCCTCACCTCTAAGAGCTTCCCAAACTTGACGGACCACACGTATATGTCGAACACGTCCTGACCGCCGGCGGCGCACAGCTCGCTGCTGCTGTCCAGCGCCGCGCACGCGAACTGCACCAGGCTGGGCGACGTTAATGTACGGAAATTGCGGTATCTGGAATAAATAAATATTTAAAATTTTGTATTTTATTTTAGTTTAATCTACCGTATTATAGTAGAGTGACAGTACCATCGACCAATTTGACCGTACTGTACTTATTGTACTGAAGTTAGCTGTAAATGGCTGAGCAGATTTTTGATTTTATGATATTACTCGCTTTTGGTGATTTTGTTTCCAAGTGAAAGATGTGCAAAAATTCATAAAACTTATCTTTCAGCGGCCACGACTCGTCGACTGTACTATAACTCACCTAGAAACATCATAAACGCCGCACACATTTACTATATATAACGTGAATTATACATATAAGTCCGCTACATTAACATTTTTATATATTTCAATATAAAATAAAATAAAAATTAAAACGAGACAAAAGAGGTACGAGATAGTAGCTTTTGGCGTTTCGTCCTCGCTGTCTACCATGCGAGAGCTAATGATATGAGGTATAAAAGACCTCAAAAAGTAAAAAAAAAAAATACTAAAACCCACCTAGTGAGATCATAGCACCGCACACTCCCATCGAGCGAAGCGGATAGAAAAAACTTCTTGTTCGCACTAAACACAATATCGGTGACCGTTGATTTGTGTTCGTTGAACGTCACGAAACAGAACCCGTTGGTGGTGTTCCACACTTTGACCTTGCCGTCGTAGCTGCCGGTCACTATGTACAGCCCGTCGGGGGAGTAGGCGAGGCAGGTCATGTCCTGGGAATGGCCTTGCTGCTTCATTACGTATTGTTCACCTGTTGGTAAATCAGAAATTATATTATATTAATCAGATAAAATGTGGTTACTATCCAGTGGTTCTTCCGCTCGTTTGCCTCTTTTTTTTTATACTTCACGCTGTATCCCTCATGTAGCACGCTGCTACTCTGCTGCTAGGGCACCAGAGTGAAGTAATGAAAATATTAAATATTTCATTTCCTCATTGAGAATCGAACTCACAACCTGTCGCGTTTACAATCACATGCTTACACCACTGGCCGCTAATAATTTTGCAATACAAAAAATAAACAATATAATAAAAAAAATAAGCAGTATTGAGTTCCAGCACTCGGCAAACAACATCTACAATCTATATGCAAAATATCTCAATGTGTGTTTAATATACACAAAAAAAAAATAGATCACACAAGTGGTACATCACTACATTCTCATTACAAAAACAAATCACTCACTTTGCCACTCCCACACAAGCAACTGTCCTATATTGGGGCAACCGAATGCTATCCAGTCGCCTTGTGCCGACACAGCTATACTACTGATCCTGTGCTCGGATATGCTCAGCGTGTGTATAAGGTTCACATCAGGCATTTCGTGTAGGAAGAATATACCTGTTGAGAAACCTGTTAAGAAAAAAAAAGAAAATAAAAAATAAATAAATTTGTGATTATTTTGGAACTGTTTTTTTAATAAAAATAAAGTAAAAAGAAGAAATATAATTTTATATAATAATAGAAATCGCCATAGTGATCAACAAAATTTGATTGTTGTCAGTTCAAGTAAGTACTTATCTTAAATTACTTAGCATTCATTTTTACTACTAACTTTTTTTATTTAAATAAATCATAATCAAAAATAAACATTATAACATATTCAATTTTTTTTTATTCAAAATAAGAAATGTAAATTCTCGCTCAATTTTTATTTTACTGATATACAATTATTTTACTAAAAGTTCACTAAAGTTAATGTTAATAAAACTCAACACGGTTTTTGTTTTATTTAAAAGATTTCATATTATGCCAATAAAAAACAAACCTGTAACTAATATCTTAGTACTCTTATGGTAAGCTGCAGCTGTCAATTTGACTTTATGATGGGCGTTCCTTATAGCGTCCCCTATGTAATGGCGGCCGAGCTTCTTGTATTGTAGCTTTTTGTTATCTTCCGTTTTTATTATTTCTTTCTCCATATCTTCATCTTTGTCACTTTCCTGGAAAAAGAAGTTTGATTTAGTATAGAAAAAGAAATGTATAATTTTTTCTGTTTTTTTTTTCATCTTTACCCTTTATGCCGCATATAGTAAAATAGGCAAATAGAACCTAGTGGCAAGACACTCCATTCCTCATTTTGCGCCCAATTTTTAAGATATCCGTCTCAAGTGAAACTTAACACTGTTTTATCTTATCAGAACGAAGATATGAAGAATAATTCATTCTCATTCTCCGCTCAAGTCATTACAATCACACAGTCTACAGAGCCACGAAGGCCTCTATGTAATTAATTTAATAAAATACGTCAATAAAAAACTTACATATTCTTTATCTTTCTCAATAACATTCTCTTCATCAACCTCATCTTCTTGCAATTCCTCTAACTTCTGCAATTTCCTTCTTTTCTTATGTGAAATTTGAACTTTAGACGTAACCAACTCCTCTGCATCAATAGTTGATTCCCACAAACATATTTGGCCATTACGACTAACAGTTATTAGATCTAGACTTTTCTTTTCAAAGAAAACACCAACAATTTTATCTGTATGTCCACTTAAGGAGTACATGTTTAAATTATCTAAATATTCTGATGTATAAATTTTTGTTGTTGTGTCTTTTGAGCCAACGGCTAATAATTTGCCACAGGATGACCAGTCGAGACAAGTTACTTGGTCTAATGCCTTTTTGAATACTCTTTTCATAATGAACGATCGAAATTCCCCAGTAAAAGTGCTTGGGGCTGTCATTATGAATACTGTAAAATGAGAAATATATATTTTTATTTGAAGGCAGTTCAATATATTTTTTTATCTATTTAAAATAGATGTAATACACATCATACATTCAATTGTATCTAGTTATTTACAAGAAAACTAAAACACAAGCAAATGGGTTTAAAATATTTGTATGTTTATCTATCTATCCAGATTTACGAGTGCAAAACAACGACAATAGTACGCTAGTAAATAATATGTTCTATAAAATATAATTTTAAAAGAGTTTGGTTCATTTATAGAATTGCTGCAACAAAAACTATCTTTATGTAATATAAAATCAAACTCAACGTCATGTACTTACAAATTTAAAATTAAAATAAAAAAAAAACAATTTGGACTGTCCAATTTTACACATAGTGGTGGCAACTTCCAGCCCAATTTGGTAAATTAAGTATATATAACATATTATTATTTTTTTACTCTGGCTATATTATTTCACTAAAATCAGAGAATAGAGTGTCCTAACACTGCACTCAGTGTCAGTGTACACTGCTATATACAAAAAAAAGATTTTCTTTACCTGTATCATCACAACAGGCAGCAAATAATTTTCCATCTGGACTAAACTTAACAGCATTTACTTCTTGCTTAAATTTATATCTGTGTATGACTGTACAAGTCAATAAACTTATCATTTGAGCTTCACCCTCTGTAATATAAATATTTTATTATGTTATTAAAAAAAATTACAGAGAAAGTTGAAATTGACAATGTATGCCACGAAACCATGACATTATTTTATTTTGACATAACACTTATGTATTATAAAATAATATGAATTATAATCTCTCAGCCATTACGTTTGTGCCCCACAAATTTGTTACTGTGAATGCGACAATTGTGGGTTCAATTTCCCATTCAGGGGAATGAAATATTTAAAATTTTTATTTTGTTGTTCTGATACCAAACCAATTTACCTTAGTACTGAGGCAAAATATCTTTAGAATTTGGCAAAAAGTACGAAACAGAATTGTCTTAAAGAGAATGGAGTGTCTGAATACTAGGTTCTTAGATTCACTCTGCTATGTCTATGTACCTGATGCTAAAAAAAAGTATGAGGCTAAAAAAAAATTGATGATTTGTTATTTTATTTCATTTTATTAATACTTTATTCATTTATGCCATTTATGGTACTATATTATCTATTGTATTCTGCTTTGAAGTAAAAATGTTATACTGGCATAAACTGGTATTAAACGTTAATATATAGTATTACAGCTAAAGTTTAACAAATATGTACATACTTTCATTGATTGCCAGCAGTATAGAGCCATTTGGAGAGACATCAACTGCTGTATAATTAAAATGGCTTTCTATGGGCAAAGTATTACTTTTATTCCTGAAATTATAAAAATATAATCTTTTAAACTTTACATTTCCAAATAATATCCAAAAGCAATAAATTCGTTGTATTTAGTACGATTTATATATTTTTTAATTATAACATGTATAAAATACTCACTGCTTAAGATTGTAAATAGTAATTTTATTACCAACTGGGCTGATAACACAATTTCCATCATTCGTAAACAATATATCACCACGTCGATACACTGTACCTAATAGGTTTTGGAACTGAAAAGTAGTTATTAAAAAAACTATACATAAACATTGAAATTCCTTACTAGTTTAAACTTAAGGGTATTGTAAAGTCATATTTTATAAATGCAGATATTACAGCTAAAACAATTATACAAACCTTATAGTTAAACTTCATGATTGTTAAAGTTAAATATAATTTTTAAGTTAAAAAAAATTGTATCAACATATCACATGGAATAACAAACATAACCTATAAAATTCAACATGATTTTGACATTGACAAACCGAACCATTGAACGATGGCCAATTCAGATGCCCACAGAGAGCAAGTTTCAATAATTTATTATTTTATTAAGATTTATATAAATTATTAAATTGTGGTAATATGTTTGATTAAATTAAATATAAGAAGAATATCCTTATTTATGGATCTTATTGAAAATGTATTTATTAACATTAAAACATTAAAATTTTGAAGGTAGGCCTATTGTAGTTTTTTGCATCTTAAAGATATATAAATTTAATACTATAAATATGTTTAAATTACTATCGTGCCGTATATAACTACACTGAGACGAATAGAATTGTACTGAGGTATTATAATAAAAGGTAAAATATCAAAATATACATGTAAATGGTCTGCTCTCTTTTATTTATAAAAATCTATATGGTAAAATAGGATTTATACTTATTTACAATATTTTTACTTCATATAAAATATGAACAGTTTCGAATTTTTAATAATATATAAAACTTTCTAAAATACTACAAGTTCTAATATTTTTGACAAATTAAATATTTGATGGCTGCTACCAAATTCTGTAAAAATATTATTTCAGCCTCACATTGTATTTAATGTAGAATATTTAAAATTGTATAGTTCATCGTAAAAATATTTTATAAAATCTTAAATTTTGTATAAAATTTATTCATAAAATATTGAAGGCCGAAAAGATCGATGAATACTTTCATTCATTGCTGTTTTCAAAATTCGCGCTGTCTGCTTAAGTTTTAAAGTGAATAAGTCAAATCAAATACTTATTATAAATATTACAAAGAATTTATTTTACTAAATATTGTATAGTGTATCATGTATATAAAAATAATATATTTATTTTGTTTAATAATGAATTACGTATGAAATCTTGTTAATTTTTCTTTATGTTTTAATTAAAAGTATCAAAACTGTTAAACAGAGCATGCGCAGACAAAAGTTGCTGGCCAGCGATCCACATCAATGTTATACGTCATACCGATGTTGAGTGTCCAGCTCACGATTGGTCGCGCATTTCGGACATGACGTCACATCGCCAATCACAACTCAAGGCACAACGAGCACTGCCTCGAACATCAATCGTCATATGACCCATTCTACCGACACTGCAAAGCTTGAGCCATATTTGTCTGTGCTAAAATAGTTCCGTGGAGTGAGTGTGTGCAGATAGTCATCACATCACAGTTTTTGGGACCTGTAAATACTCCCACACTTCACATACAAAATGGCCGAAACAAATCCCATCTATGGACCTTTCTTTGGAGTTATGGGGGCGGCGTCAGCTATCATTTTTAGCGGTATGTAGCTTTTGTATGTTTTAACGTTGACGGAATGGCAGAACGAATATGTAGGGAAAATGTCAACGGGATGGATTCACGCGTCCACTCAAACCTGTTATTTATTTCTTGGTAATTGTCATTAGAGCAATCTGTTTAATTGCGAATATGGTTATTTTAGGCGTCCTAAATATAGGAACTGCCCCACCTTGGAGACATACGTAAAATCTAGATATCTATAGCATACTTCTATCGATTGTATTTGTATCGATGTTTTTGATGAAACGGGCGGTTTTAGTATAAAGGGGCGTAGCACGGGGTTGGAAAAATGAATTAATCATCATGTGATTGACATCGTGTAGCGTAAAACGTTAATGTTGGCAGCATTGCTGGTGTAGCGTTAAACCACTGTCATGACACATTAAAACTTCAATCAATACTGTAGATAAAAGTAAAGATTATTGCATTTCTAATTAAATGATATAAATTCCTATAGAAAATAAAAGTTTGCCTCGGTCATCTTATGTCTATAAGAGATTTATTAGCTTGTAAATGTCAAAAGACGTTAACGCATTCTAAAATGAATGTAAGCAATTGATTTGCGCAGGCTTGCAAAAACGCTGTTTTCAGCGAAACTATTGGCGTCTGTATAAGTTTCTTTTCCAGTCAACCAATTTGATTTTCAACTTAAAAATCATGTGACTTAACTTGATCATGTGATGGAGGTAGTCATAACTTAATACCTTCTTAACTTTGAACACTACTTTTATTGATTTGTATAGAATGTATAATGAGAATTAAGATTCAAATAAATACTCTTCTAGATATAATCACGATAATAGAAAAAAAACTTAATATTCTTTTAATATTTTAGGGAATTATCATTTGATAAATGTTACTGTTACCTTGTTACATATTTACAAGGTTTTTAATGTCAACCATTTTAAATTAATGAAACAATCTGAATTCAATGGCTTTTTGTATACAATTAAGTATTTTATAATTACTGTAAGATAATTGCTTTAAAGATGAGTTATTCTTATTACACAATACCTAGAAGTGCCTTATGTAGGTAAGAGCCTAGATTAATATAAAGTGTGATTTTCAACAAATAGGTCACATGACTTTTCTTTTGAAATGTATTACATTATCATGTTAATGTAAGTCGTTCTATACTACATATATCTCATAAATAAGTACAAAGTTACAAAGCATATTGTTGTCCTATATATTTTTACTAATAAAAAGAGAATTTGAAAAAGAAATAAACTAAAGATAAACTGTCACATGACAAAATTCAAGAGGAAATGTTACAAACTCCCAAACTCTTTACTTAACATTGCTGATGTTGCATTTATACTCTTAATATATGTTTCAAAATGCATTTATATAAATGAGCTAATATCTAGTTTACTAAAACTCAAAATATAGCCTTTAGGCTAAGTGTAACCAAAAAAATGTCATTGAAAAATTACATCACATGATTTGCTTCATTGCTCGAGTTAAATTGAAATGACTTAATAAAGTTTCATTTAACTCTCAAACATTTTCATAAGATTTGAAAATTGTTATACAGGCAAGAAATAATTAATATAAAGATTTACAGAAGAAAAAGTTTATAATAAATTAAAATAAAATAGTCCAGACATTAAAAACTGGGTCATAAGAAACCACACCCTATAATATACAATTACATAATTTATGTATTAAACAATAATGTTTGAAGTCAATTGTAATGACTTATTGACTTATCATCTTATTTTACTTTTAATCTATGTACATTAAAGCATCACAAATCATAATCACAAGACTATGTAGGTATAAAAAATATAATGCAAGAAGTATGCATATTTTGCTTCATAAAAATATTATTATAAAAGTTTTTCATTATCGAAAGAAGTTTTTCATTATACTTGAAACTATAAGTACTAAACAAAATTCAAAATTCCTATAGAAATAGACAACATAGGACTCTTAAAACTGTATTGTACTTAAAATTTAAAACAACTAATAAATAATACATTATAACAAGTTATTAATAATAAAACTTTTATATTCCAGCCCTTGGAGCGGCTTATGGCACAGCCAAGTCCGGCACAGGTATCGCTGCCATGTCGGTGATGAGGCCTGAGCTGATCATGAAGTCCATCATCCCCGTTGTCATGGCGGGTATCATTGCCATCTACGGGCTGGTCGTGGCTGTGCTGATTGCTGGGTCGTTGGAGGCTCCGGCCACTTATCCTCTTTTTAGGTGAGATTTGCTATTTATTAGGGATCAAATAAAAATTTTGCAATTACAATACAGCATTTAACTAATGCTTAAACTATGGTTAATTAAATATTTAAATGCGTCAATTGTGGATTCAATCCTCACTGTTGTGAATAATATCCTGACTTTGCTAAAATAATTACGGTTTTGACTTCAGCTACTTAATTAATAACAGTGTCTTGAATTCAGATGGGAAATGGAAATTAGTCTCTTCTGTTCTAAAGTTCTATCAGACACGAGGTTGTCTCAGCCTATTCTGTAATAATAAATATTATATTCATATTTATTATAATTAAGACTAATTATAAAAATAGAATAATATTAGTAATATTTGATTAATTAATTTGTTTTAAATCCATTGGACCTGTTTTGTTGCTTAGGCATTTTCTAATTTGCTTATATTTAATAAATACAGCAGATTAGAATGATATTATAATTATTTGCTCCAGTGGTTTCCTGTTGCATTTAGTTTCTGTTTTGACATTGAATATTGTAACAATTGCTTGTCATTGACCACAGTGTTATTGACAATCTATCAAGATGAAATATGATAATGACATTGAATAATCAAAAGAAACAATATAAAGATTTATTTATTTAGCGTTAAATCTATAAATTTTAAATATATAATGATTTTTTTATCGTTTTATGTTTATTCACATATTAAACAACAATTAGTTATTATTTACATATCTAGAAATTTAACACTGCATTGAAATTGTTGTCAATATATATTTTAGACAGACATTATTATCATATATAAATAGCAAAATTGTAGATTTAAGTTCAATACTTGACCATCATCAATATAATACCATAAAATCTTATTGCATAAATCAACAACTTAAAGAGTTGATTAATCTTATTGATTCTGACATATGAATAAGTCATACTTTGTACTTTTTTGGGCACTTACTTTGAATTAAAATTTACCTTTTAGTATTATCATTTGTCCAAATTAGCAAATATTAATATATTTTTTTCCATTTTCCAGAGGTTTCATCCATTTGGGAGCGGGTCTCGCTGTAGGTTTCTCTGGTTTAGCCGCAGGTTTCGCCATAGGCATCGTGGGTGACGCCGGCGTCCGCGGTACCGCCCAACAACCAAGGCTGTTCGTCGGAATGATCCTTATTCTCATTTTCGCTGAAGTATTGGGTCTATACGGTCTCATCGTAGCCATCTATCTGTACACGAAACAACAGTAAATTTAATATTTGACATCCATTCACCATCTTATATAACCCCTCGAAGTTTTTTTAAGTTCATATGTCGCGCAAATCAATCGCCGGTAGCTATTAAACTTCGAGGGCTAAGATAAAGTATCTAACATCAAGCATTGACTTTGTAGACTTGATGCTGCGTCTACAGAGATCGTGCTTATACTGTGTATTTAAATGAAATTTAAATTTAAACCTCCTCCAGCTACCGAGTGATTGAAATTTCAGCTTTGATTTTTTGGAGTATTAATTATTATTACTTCTACATACTACTACATATTATGAGCGCGTTACCTATTGCGAAATATATCACTTAGATTATTTTAGTGTAAGGCGAAACTAATGTACAGTTAGAGTAGAAAGTTAAGTCCAAACGAAAAAAAATATTTATGAACCGAGTCCCCCACGGTACTGTGTACCGCATATTGTATCGTTCAATACCTGGCTTTTAATTATGTTGTTGTAATAATTGCTACGTTTCATGGGTGTGCCTGTCCCGGTGCTCTCGTCTGTATGCTGTGACCATACTTCAATTATTATATATTTATTTATATATATGTATTAAATAAATTATTAGTCTGTCTGTTCGAAAGTGAGTCACAAACCAATGTATTTGCCAGGGATCAGTTAATAAACATGATTTGTACATTCCATATTATTTTGTTTCTTACTTGATTGTTTTTTGTGTGTTTTATTTCTTTTTTTCCTCGACATTATTATTATTATTTTTAATAATAATATTAATAACTAGACATTGCACTTTTAATATATACATTAATTGAACAATGGAAATTTTAAAAAATATTTTTATTATGTATAATACCTCATAGACAAATGATGTTTGAATGAAATATAAAATTGGTAAAAATAAAATAAAAATACAAATAGGTGAAATTGTATTATTTTAGGTTTTCATGTTAGAGAATGTTATAATCTTGGTGTTATTGAATGAATTGTGTTAATAAAATATTTTGAAAACTACTTGTAAATGATGTATCGAGTGTTTCAGTTGTCCAGCTTTCGTTTTTTTTTTTATTATATTTTTACCTTGTGTTTATTGCCTTTTACAAAAAACAACAGTAACAGAAAAATTCAATCACAACTAAAGTATTAAATGAGTCCTTTATACTTTTAAAAAAATATTTAAAAATATAAAACACCAAACTTGCTATAAAGAGCATATTAAAGTTTTTTTTTTTATGAACCTCATCTCTATACCTATTGAAATTAAAAATTATTCTAGAAATTATTTTTTAAATTAAATCACATTTAACATATTTAGATTATAACATTGAATAATACATAAAGATTTATTATAGTATACTTTATACTTTGAAGTTATTTATAAACGAAAGGTGCAATCAGAACGCAATGTGGTTAATACATGGAATAAACAAAGTCATTCTTATCACAGAAAAATTTCTTTTTCTGTGGTGACGGAATTGAAAAATATGGAAATTAAATATTACGGTACGTATTCGTAACGATTTTGGGTTCAATCAATCCCCGTAGGTGTCCGGGGAACGAAATATTTTCATTTCTTCGCTGGCTGGCTACACGAAGTGCTTATTTCGCCACTCAAAAAAATTTGAGTGAAAGTGGAGTATGACTTTTTCTAATATCTTGCACTGGTTAACTGCCTAAAAAGGTTGATATTATTTTAGAATAAGGAGGGTAGAATGGTTGAAAGTGAGGGTTCGATTCCACACGATTATTCGCCTCCAATACTGTACACGTAATGTACGATATACTATACAGTACAATCGGTCGTCCTGTTCTTAAATTTTCTAAACTTCGCATTTTTCATTCAACTAATTTGTGGGCGGCCACGTATCTTCGACCGTATTGTATTATTCTAAAGATCTAATAATAAAAATATAGGCATCGCCGCTTAGATGCAACACAAATCGAAGATTCCTATAGTAATCAATTTAAACTTATACGTTAATTGTGATGATGATTCAAGGAAATCTGTATGGATTAAAAAGTTATAATTAACATTGGTCCTTGATAGTTTCTACTCATATTACTTGCAAAACCGTATACCTACTGTTTAAATAATAGCTGGATAGCATTGTACGAAGATAATAAGCGTAACATTCATGGATGTCACGATTTGTTATTTACTTTGTTGAAAATTTACATATGTCGTACGTATACATACGGTTTGTGATTCGTAATAATAAGCAATTATGTTCTGTGAGAACAACGTGAAAAAATTATGACGGTACACTTAGAAAGTGGAAATATTTGATATCAACTTTTTTCTTTTTTGAAAAAGTCCCTTTATAGTTAATAAAGATCGCTCCTAAAGTATTTTCTTTAATTATCTTTTAAGCATTTTTTGTTTGTTATAACCTTAAATTATTTAGGTGTGGTAACAAAAACACTTTTACAAGAGATGACGTTACAGTTGTCACTTGTCAATTACAAACTTTGGTGGCGTTTCATTATTGGCTGTTACATTTCTATTCATATAAGTAATTTACTTTCAACAAATATAAAAATAAGAATTAAAATATCACAATGAAGTACAAATTATTACTTAGTTTTCTTGTTATATTAACATACCATAATATTAATGCACAAAATCGTGGAAAAGGTGTAAGTTTACCAAGAAAATAATTGTGTCACCGGTAAACCTATTTCCAAGAAATATAAAACATTTTCTTATTGAATTCTAGCTGGAGGAGAAAATACAGCAGCTGTCGGAAATGTCTGTTAAACATTCAGTGATACCACTGAATCTGAATAAGTTTAAAGATTACGTGAAGTCTTCGCCAAGAGACTACTCGTTTATCGTGATGTTTACAGCCATGGCTCCTTCAAGGCGGTGTGCTATATGCCAGCACGTTTATGATGAATATTTGATTGTAGCTAACTCAATGCGCTTTGCTGGAGCACAAAATAATCAATTGTTCTTTGGCATGGTTGATTTTGATGAAGGTTCTGATGTCTTTCAAATGGTGGGTATTGGTTTTTATTTTTTTTTGTTTACATTATAGATTTATTTTAAGTTAATATATTTAAATAAAATAAAGAATAAAGGAAACAGAAATATACATGTTGGCTGGGTATTTAGAAAGGCACTTCTTATTTTTTAATTATATATCCCACAGTGCACAGACAAAAGTTTTTAATCAGTCCATTCTACATATCAATGGGGCAAGCAAGTATGCGAGTATAGTTAGCTATCCTTTAACACATTAAAGATAGACTATTTGTAGAATGTAGCTGGCAGTGGTTGAATGAGATATGTCAAAGATTGAGACTTGGTTCTCTATAAGGAAAGCTGTATAATCTTCATTGATAAATGGACTATCTATCACAAAGAAGAATTTATCATTTAGTTTATTTTAGTTCTTGAGATTAGTGTGTTCAACTAATAAAATACTTCAATTTTATGTTTTACAATTAGATAGATAGATTAATTTATAATTTCAGCTAAGACTCAACACAGCACCAGTAATCATGCACTTCCCAGCTAAAGGCAAGCCCAAACCAGCTGATTCGATGGACTTTGAGAGAATGGGCATACATGCTGAGGCCATTGCTAAATGGATACAAGATAGAACTGATGTTCAGGTTAGATTTTTTTTTAATCTCTCTCATGTAGTGAGTAGAGAGAACCCAGTGTTATGTGACTTGTCTCTGTGTTCTGTTTGGTTTGGAGACATTGTGTGTTGGGTGAAACAGAAAACACAATCGTTACATTTACAGTTAGATTATTCAAACATGAATTTAATCTATATCTAAAAAATATTTTGATATACATATTTCATTATAAAAAATATATATTATATATTTGGCAGAAAGTGGGAAACAGAGTGTCTTAACACTAGGTTCCCTCTGCTTATCCTGTTGTGTGCGAGGTACAGCGTGAAGCTGATTTTTTTTGATATTGCATTATTATTATTATTATGAGTTATTTTGTTTGATTTTAGATTTTATTGTCATTTAAATTGAAAGAATTTTTTTGAATTTGCAATTTGTTTTTAAAAACTAAAAAGTAAATTTAATGGGTTAAATTATATAAATTGTTGCCAAACGTTTCTACACCATCTACAAAAGTAGGCTAGTTTTATGTATGCCACACAACTCTAATTTCAAACTTTATATAATAGAAATATAATATATATTTGTTGACTTTTTTGCAGATCAGAGTATTAAGACCACCGAACTACTCAGGCGTAGTAGCATTCTCAATGCTATTCATTTTAGTGGCAGGCTTCCTATACTTGAGACGGAACAATCTAGAATTTCTATACAATAAACAAATGTGGGCTATAGCTGCATTATTTTTCTGTTTTGCAATGGTGTCCGGCCAAATGTGGAACCAAATTAGAGGCCCACCATTCTTCCATAGAACTAAGAATGGGCCTGTTTATATTAATGGAGGATCTCATGGACAATTTGTACTGGAAAGTTATATTGTAGCTATGTTGAGTATCCTTTTGAAAAATGGCTAGAATAACACAGTGGTAAAATTGTTGACTTAAATACACCCTGTGATCTTCATCCAAAAAAATTATAATATTGAAGAAAAGCTTTTGCCACACCAATTTATAATTTTGCTTTCAAATTTTGTAATAGCAGTAAAGTTGATTAGTTTTTTTGTGTTCTTTTATGATCATTTTAAAGAAAATTGTTAGTAAGACTTAATAAAAATAATTATTTTTACTAAGTCTTAATAATAATTAATATTTTTTATAAAATTTGGCAATACTACCAAATAAAATGGGTGTTTTTAATTGGCAGTGAGGCAGTAGTGTAGAGATACACACATTTTCATATAAAAGAGGTTGAAGGTGATTTCGTAGGGATGCTGCTCTATAAAGATAATGAGTGTGAATTGTAATTTTTATATATTTCTTTTTTTTTTAATTACTGTATCTTGTATCTAGCAGAGTATTCAGATGTAACTTAGTCTTAAGACACTCTGTTTCCCACTTTCCGCTAAATTATCGACCCATTGTGCATCAAGTTGTGGTTCTCAATGCTGTTCTTTGCCTTGTCACCAGAGAGAGGACATGAAAATTTATTCTCCCCTAATGGGAAATCGAACCCACAACCCTCTGACTGTAACCATACATTCAAATCATCTCAACTAATATAATATCTAATAATAAATTCCTTAAATCGCAACTCAAGATGGTGCAGTAGTAGTCGGCATGATATTGATGATTGAAGCGGCAGGAGGCGTGAAAGGATCATCAGAAGTTCAAAAGACACAGGAGGGCAAAAAGAGGAGATTCCAGTCCGTTGTAGGATTGATATTAGTTTGTGTGTTCTTCTCACTTTTGTTGTCTGTGTTTAGAGCTAAAACTCAGGGTTATCCTTATAGGTAAGTTTTTTTTAAAAATATTTTTGAAGAGAAGAAATAATTTTCTCTAATCAAGTTGTAACCCATATCCATTTACACTTATTCCAACTGCACTATGATGGCTTTATTTTTTTATAAGTTGTTGTTGGTTGGCCTACTTTGTATTTGTATTTATACCAGAGTAATAATAATAACAAACGGGGCAGGTAGTGGATTTAATCCCCACCCGAGAACATTTTTTCACTTTCGTATTGAGTCCCACCAATCAACATGCAGTGTCACCAGAATTCAGTGGAAAATGAGAGCGTAGGGGGAATGGAATGCCTTAACACTAGGTTCCCTCTGGCTAGCCTGCTGTGTGCGGGATACAGCATGAAGCTGTGTATATATTGATACTTTCTATAAAATTCAACACATTTTCCTCATACATTATTTTTCTATTTCTAATATTCTATTTATTTTGTTTCAGCTTCCTGTTCAAATAGAAGATAAAAATAATTGTGTCTGTGTGCAATTCAAAGTGTGATAGTGTATACTTTTTGTTTGAAATAAAACAGTTAAACATTATTTATTTGATGTATTTATTATATATGTAATAAAAATCTCTTAAATATTTTATATTGTCTTTTAACATTACTTTAACAATAGTATAATTCAAGAAAAAGACATATATATGAAAAATATATATGAAATCTCCAAAACCTATTTTTGAAACTTGAATTTTTACAAAAGAATAAGTATTCTTATTTTAACAATTTTCCTTTATTTTTATGTTGTCTTTGAAATGAAAATATTAAATCTTTCATTTCTTTGGGTGAGAATCGAACCCACCACTTGTCGCGTTTAAGATCCTATGCTTGTACACCTGTGATACATACATCTGGCATCAAAATAAATTATAACAGAAAATATACACTTGGCATTCATATTTTAAACTTTTATAATAAATAACTATAAAACTGTATAAAATTTAGTATACTAGTAAAAAATACTTCTTTGTACCTATAATAGTTGTAAAAATCACTTTTCAACATTTTCAAATGTTTTATTTCAACAGTCTTAAATTATAAAATTATAAGTATTAAATATAAAGTTGATATAGAAAATAATGTTTTCATTTTTATTCTGCATACAACTGCCGGCACAGGAAACCTTTTCTGTCTCCCACATACATCCCAATTTTCGAGACATTCAATTTACTAAAATATATTTTTTATTGCTTTTCAAAAGCAATACATATTTTTCTTAACATAATATAAATTATTTTCGTAATAAATAAACATAACTAGATGACGTCATGTATAAAACCATTTCACCATACATGTGGTATGAGTATCTTTCTGTCATTTGGAAAGTTTTTAAATGTGTCTTTATAGAAGAGGTAGGCCTGTTTCGCTGTTATTGTCTGAAATTACACAAAAAAAGAAACTTTTTTTATTATAACTTATCACAACATTTTTTTTTATATATTATTATATTACAGACTAACAACATATTTTAAGCATTTATAGAAAGTAACCAGCTCAAGTTTCACGTCTTAGAAAATTTAACATATTATATTCAGCTTTAGGCTGTATCCCGCTCACAGCAGGGTAAGCAGAGGGAATCTAGCGTTAAGACACTCCGGTCCCCACGGAAAACTGGGGAACTTAACATAAGGAGCATATAATTTCTTATATATAACAAAATATCTCAAATTAAATATATAACAACATAAAACAACTAACCTGATTAGCGATAACCCACAAGAAAATAAAGAAGAATGTCCTAGTCGGTACCAACAGTATCAACGATGTATACATTATAATTTCCGTCAGTCTGTGGGGACTACATACATAGTCGAACAACCTTCCTTTGGGCAAACCATAGTTTTCAGTAAAAACATTGCCTTTTTTATCTTTTCTCAAACTTACTAGTATCATGTTAGATTTGTACTGCTCAATCCAAGCCCAAAGGAAAACTACTGTGCAGGGGATCGCCAATATTAAAGTTCGAATGTCTTTCCATACTACTAAAGATCTGTCGTGAGGTCCTGTAATAAGAAATTAATAAATGTTAGTTTCAATACATATACTATACATATTTTAAGTTTAAACAACAACAGGCAAGTGCTAAGACACATTTAAAATTAAGTTTTAGTACATAAATAAATCAGCTTCACGCTGTGTCCTCCATACAGCAGGTAAGGCAGAGGTAATCTAGTGTTAAGACATTCATTCTCCACTTTCCGCCGAACTCTGGAGGCATTGCGTGTTGAGTAGTGGAACTCAATGCTGCAGTTTGCCTCAACACCACCATCCACGTACGTACGTACTTTATGCCCCTGCGTCACGACTAGCCTCAAGTATATAATAACATTGTAAAAAATAATTAATTCTAATTTATAAAATCTTCAATCTTTTTTAAAAAAAAAAAAAAGATTTTATTAATAAAAAAGTACATATAGGCTACTATTTATGTAAAGATATATTTAGAATTTGCCTATAATATATCAATAATATTAGACGGGCGAAGCCGCGGGCAGATCGCTAGTGTGAAATGTAATAGTGTCCTTTCTAATTCGAATAAAGTGTTCTTGCCTCCTTGAGTATTTTGCAACATCATGTTTCGTAACTTTTTACTTGAGATATTAGGTTCGCAGTAGATAGATTTTATAAGTTCGTTTTTGTTGTATGGTGTATATACTTTAAAAGTAGTTATTTCAAGTTTTACGTATTTATCTTAATTTTTTTTGCTTAACAATATATGTCACACAGCAGGGCAGGCAAGGAGAGGCAGGAACCTGGCGAGGAAATGAAAATATCAAATAATTCATTCCCCTGAGTGGGAATCGAACCCACAAGTCTAAGGTCACATCGTGGCACAGTGCCACTGTGCCACGATGGCTTGATGAGTTTGGTAATTCTTCTTTTTCCCTTCTCCATATTGTTCTCTTCTTTTGACAGAATTTTAAATATATTTTTTCTATACAGCAGGTTGAATGCAGCAACAAGTTGAAGAAGAAAAAAAGAAAGGGAGTATACCTTTCTTTTATTTCTTCTTCAACTTCCTACTGTTTATTTCTTCATTGAAATGTTCATTGATGTAAATATCTATAAAAAACCTAGCCTAATATTTAATTCAAAGTCAAACAATTTAATTTTATATTATAAGCTAATTTATCTTTTTGATGTAGCCTGATGAGACTTAGTGGTCAGTGCCTGGAATGTTTAAAGAGGTACGGGTTCAAATCTCACGATAATTTGCCACCGGCTCACTAAAGTCAACGCCTCCGACCTGAGAAGCACTAGAGCAAGGAACTCAGAGGAATTCTTTTTTCAAATCATTCATGTAATTATTGTAGTATGTACACAATTAAAGATTATATGTAGTAGATTCAATAATTCAAGTTTATTTAAAAGAAATACAATTACAAGACATAGAATTTTCTATAATTTTTTTAAGTAACATCAAAATGATGTAGTCATCTCTCAATTTGATTGAAATAAAAAAGAATATCCATACAAATTTAAAATAGAAATTTCTTTACAATACATATTCGTTAATAAATATTTACAATAATATTAACTAAACAATACTAAATATACAACAACTACTTATTTAGAAAAATACTACTAAGTGTGGAATAACACTTTAAAAATGTTAAAAAATACAATAACTACTTTATATATTTTATAGGAAATCTGACAGCATTACTTCAATTGTATTCACAATAAAATATTAAAATTATTAATATAATAAAGTAATTTTAAAAAAATCATACCACAAAATAAAGGTGCCTGTCCAACAGCGGCTATAATGACTCCTAAGTAATGCAACATTCCTGCGGCATAGTGACTTAAGTTCATTTGGGCTCGCTTGGAAAACACTTGTACACTGGTTGTCTCATACATTCTTCTTGTACATTGTATTGTTAAAAGAAAAAGAACTAAAAGAGCGGCGGGTGCAGGAACTAAAAATAAAAACAAAAAAATAAATAAATAATAAAGGATGGTTCTAAGTTTGATTCTTCGTCAGGGGAAAAGTATTAATTTCAATTCCTTTCTCTGGTAACAAGACTCAGTGTGGCATTAATTTCTATGACTCAAAAAAAAATTAAAAAATTGGCTTGGTAGTGATGACTGTATTATCTTAGCACTTAGTTCCCTATACCACTGTATACATAGTGTGATAGTAAAAAAGAGAATTAAGAAAAGTAGGTATATAGGTCATAACATTTCTACATATAAAATGATAATAGTAAATAGAAAGTTTATATTTTTATATTAAATACTAGCTTTACACTCACTGCTTTCCTATGGTATTGAATTCTCTTAAGGGATATAAGATTATATTTTATTTGCAGTTTATTAAAGTAAAAGTAGTGGGTTTGATTCCCAAACGGGGTAACGATTGCGATAAAATTTTATATATATAAAGGATTATTAATAAAAAGTTAGCTTACCTGAAGGTTCATCCTGCTCTAAGAAGAAATATAACATATTCACAACATATCTATGCACATCAAAACCAAAGATATATACAAAATTGCCATACACTAAGGTAATTGTGCCAAAAACCATTGAAAATAAATAGAAATGAGAATATGCGGACTTCGGCATTTCGATTGTTTGAAGAAAACTAGCCCCTTCGCCTTTGTAGGCGAAACATCCATATTTAAAACCTTTCAAAATCACTGGCGGCAAATGTTTCTCAAAACGATCAATTAAAAGTCCAGTTAATGTAACCGAAGTAGTCAAAATGAGAAACGATAAATCTAATATATTAATCATTATTTTTCGTTTTCTAAGTCACAGCACACAAACACTCTATACGAGCGTCGAATCGAGAGGCATAGCAAATCAATATGTAGAACATAACGGTACGGTAAGGCTGCATAAATAACTTTAACTCAATTTTTTAAACTTTCGTCCTCATTTTCGCTTTTACATACTAATCATGTAATAATAGTTGTTCTGACTCTAGTATTAAGGATGAAATTGTATTTTGCGGCCTTTTTAATTATTATATCCGGAAACTTCAGTTTATCGACGATTTACGTGTATTTATAAATTATTGTTATAATGTTATAATTGTAATGAAATATGGATAAAAATAATTCAGTAAGTACTTCTCATGAAGAAAATCGGAAAATATATTTTTGGCAGACCGGTAAGTGTTGTCAGCGCATAAAAAAATTAAAATAAATGTCATGTTGCAAGATTCTATTGTTTGTAATTTAGTAAAATAAATTTCAAATAAAAAATGAAATAATAATATAAATAAATACCTATATATTTCCTTAATTATATTTTAATGTTAAAATAGTAAAATACAAGTCTGTCTTTGTGGTACAAAAACAAAAAGGTTCTTTTTATCAAGTCGGAAGGTGAAACTGTGAGTTCAGTTCCTTAATTATGACGTGGACATTAGATTATAATAATACAATATTATAATTTAATATTCACGTAAGCAATCAATAATCAAACTACGATATAATCAAACTGTAAATATCGTATATATTTTTGATACAAAAAAATAAAAAGAAATAAAAAAGTGAAAGTATTCGAAGTAATGTTCTTTTATTTTTTTATATGTTGCACATCTTCGGAAATATTAGACGGATTTGAATGTTTTTTTTTTATTGTAAGCTCTTAGTTTAGTCTTGGAGACTCTGAGAACTTAATTTAGAACCAGTTTCCCTAAACTATGAGAAATAATGCAATGCCTACTTAAAAAAAAGTTCTTAAATTTTGTTGACTTATAAAAATAAAAATCTTAATAAAAATTATGGGAAACTATAATAGTGCAGGAAAATAAAAAGAAATAATGAAAAGACAGTCTTGGCGTAGGGGCACAAGCGTGCGATTGTAAGTGCGACATCGATTCTTACTCGAGAAAATGAAATATTTAATATTTTGTTTCTTCGCTCCATTAACAAGGCAAAGCGCGGCGCTGATTTGCTGTAATTAACACACAATGCTTTACCACACCCACAAAGTGTCTTATTGTGAACGAAGTGTCTTTACACTAAGTTCCCTCTGCCTATATAAAAAAAAATTAAAGCGTCTAATCTAGGATACTGTCTCAACATTATTTAAATTCATACATATTGTTAATCAATGGTAATGCCAACTAAAAAAAACTTCATAAAATAAAGCACATCCAACAAAATCCACTCAATAATTTAAAAAAAAAAGAAAGAAAAAAAAAATTACCACACATTTGTAATTATAATTTTATCATTCTCTTTCCATTGAGCAAGCACGCCTCTAGCTATTATTGTTCGATGGCGTGGAAGTTTATTAAGTGTTACTATGCAAGTTTCTGGTCGACGATGTCGGTTCCAATGTGACGCGCCGTTTCATCCTTTTTGACGGCTTAAGTGCGCCATGGATTAGTATCGGCGCCCTGTCGACGCGATGTTGTAATAGAAAAAATCTTAATAGACCACATCAGCTGTTGATTTATTGATAAATGAACATGATGGGTGCTGGTTCAAATTATAATGCGGATTTATAGGTGTATGGTATGGTGTTTAAAGCCGCCTCCAAACAAGGAGTATAGGCCAGTCGCGGTGCAGGGGCACAAGTCGGTTTGACAGTCATATTTTGTGCCCCTGCGCCACGACTGGCCTCTGTTTAACGCTATCATTAAATAGGCAAAGTTTTTAAATTATCGGAAAATAGAATGTGTTTCGCATTCTGTATCAATCTACAGAAATTTTCTAATTATATCTATGGTTCAAACTTTCAAATTTCGGCGATTTCATTAAGCACTGTATTTTCTAGTTATCAAAAGAAAGTAACAATTTCTCTTAATTAGAAAAAGAGAGAATCACTTTTTTTTTACTTTTTATTTCATCATTGTCACGGTATTACATCGTGAAAAATGTGTATTAACTTGATGGATGTCCTTAATTCACAGATACGTGATTTTAAATTTATGCCGATACGAGTAGGTTTGATTTAGATTACCGTAAATCCCTCAGAGTGATAGCCTTATTTAACAGTTAAATTGATTTTTTTTCAATCTCTAACCAATTGAAGGTTTTGATGGTAGGTAGGTAGTATTTTATTGTTTTTTTTTTATGGAAAAAAAGTTCTTTATATATAACGGATTCTTTTTTTATTATTATTATTTCTTTCATACATGCGTAGCAGAATAGGCAAGCTTCATACAAGACAGGATAGGCAGAGGGAACCTAATGTTAAGACATTCGATTGTCTACCTTTTTCCTCCTGGCAATAATCCTGGATTACCCGGATAATCTGGGCTATTTCCACGCATCGATCGGAATATCGTCAGGTCCCATCGCTTTTCCGTTCTTCATGCGTCAAAGGCAATTACAACCTTCGTCAAGGGTTATTGGGGCAAAAAATCTGAAGTTAGGCGATGGATCGAGAATACAGCACGGGTGCTGAGTGTTCAGCAACTCCTGTAAGTAGCTTCTCCATCTCTCTTTCACAGAGACATGACTACTAACCCGTCCCGGGCACGTGCCGGTTTGTTAATGAGCTTCTTAATTTTATTGTAGAGTGGTGATAAACACTCAGTGCGGGCTCTGGCTACAGCTCTTTTTCTGGCACGTTTCGGTACTATGTAATGTTTTCAGGAGAGTTGGATTGCTGCCACTCTTTAGAGGCTTTCTTTTCACGAATCATCTCTTGCATGTTGTTATTTCACCACCATGTCTTCCTGTTGATTATACGTTATCCCTTAGAAAAGCCAAGAACTCGCCTGCCCGCCACAATGATTGCTGACTGAGCTCGATCCCAAGCATCCTAAACAGTCTCGGTGTTAGTCGAAAGAACTCGGTCTGCATCGGTCCATTCAGCAACCACCACCAGGGCCGACGTTTTTCGGCTACTTTCTTCTTCGGAGTGACGTTAACGTCCATGACAAGAAGACAATGTTGGGCTGTCAGGCTTTCTTCACCTGGAAAGACACCGTCTGGTCAACAAGTAATCAATTTGAGTTGAGTGTGACCCACTCTTATACGTGATAAGTTGCTGAGGATTCTTTTAGAAAACGACGGCCAGATCAGACGCAATACAGGTTCTTAGAATATTTACTCTCTAGGTTTTGCGAAAACCGTATCAAAAAAATCGTGAACACGCTCATAGGTCTTTGCACACTCCATTTTTTATATACCGCCCAATTTTCGAAACATAGTGTTTTGAGTGGCGGGACTCAACGCCTTGTTTTGTTTTGTTGCCGGAGCGAGGATATGAAAATAATTTATTCCCCAAATGGGAATCGAACCTACAACCGTCGTATTTTTTTATTAGTCAGATGCTTATACAGACAGTCTAAGTATAGTTAATTAATAAAATAAACACTTAATAAAAATTTTAAAACTTTTATGTAATTATTATTTGTAGGTAGGTTTATAGATACAATTTTAATAACATATAACTTACAAGTAACTTTAAAACAAAACCGTAATAGGGTTCGGAACTTTATACAAAATAGTTTCATATTTTGATAATGGTCTTTAACAATTTGCTAACTTTGACGTCCACACAATTATTTTCATTGTCAATGCAAAGTTAAATGTAATAAAGCGAAGTTTTATTAAATTTTAGTTATATACTATACAATTATTATATAATACTTTATAAATATGTTAAACTATTGAACTTAATCGTAATTGTATATCCAGAGTTGCGAAGCTTAACACCGTGCTTTGGCTTGTTATCAGAACGTGGAACTGAATATAATTTATTCCCCCGAGTGGAGATCGAACCCAAAAACCTTATATCTCATTTACATGCAGTAGCTCTGCAGCTGTGGCACGATTATCTATATTGTTATAAAGACTTAACTTAAAGTTACTTAAGCCTTAATTAACCTCTCAGTGTCAACTTAATGTTAATTACATTACACTCGTGATTAAGTAGTTATACGTTAGCAAAACATGTTTTTGAATATTAACAACTCATGTGTACGACTAAGTTATATAAAAAGGGTGGTTTCGGTAGATCCATCACATTCAGGGTCGTTACCTCGATTACGAAAATTTGAAAGCGAAAGTGAGTAATTATTTTCTATCTTATGTTCTTCTATATACGTTATAAAAAATCTCTAAATTTTTTGTAGGGTTGATTTGGTGGTTTTCAACTCTACTCAACTCTACTCTCCTCTACTCTCCTCAACTGTCCGAATGACCTTCATCGGTATGGCCAAATAGGATGAATAAAAATATGACGTCATGAAAAACTTGCCGAAGATTGTAACTGATTCCCTGAACATCTTTTAATATATTATTTAATGAATAATGCTTTGACTCATGATGTGTCTAGTGGTTAGAACTTTTAATCGTTGTGATCGTGAATAGGCCAAAATCTTCTAGAGATTCAGAGGTAACAGTGTTAAAAAAGTTATATTTGCAACACATGAGTTATATATAATGCCATCAAAAGTTTATCTAAATAACTGAAACTCGACAATATTACTTTGTTATAATTCGAAGCTCTTCCGAAGAGAAGCCAAGAGCACGTCCTAACTTCCTCTCTATTATAACTGCGTGCTAGTTATAATAAAAGGAAGAAAGAGCAAGGGCACCTCCCCGCCCCTACCCCGGGAATTCCGTCTAGACCGCAGCATTACAGTCATTGTTGAACCCTTCGAAACGATTGTGTGTAATCTGTCTGAAGGGACTTGTTATGCTTATTAATATTAAGATTGTATTTGAATGGTGATTCGTGATGTTGATTGATGTGTGAGATCAATATAAGTCGTTGGAACGAACACACTACTGCAAGGCGGCCGATATGTTAAAGAAATGCACGACACACACTCACAGTCGCGTCTCAAGTGTTTTCTACATTAAAACAAAATGTTAGGTGCGCAGAGGACAGGACATAAAATAGCACCACACAGCTACTTATTCTTTTTTTTAACGTGAGGAAATCCTGTTACGCATACTGGCCCGAATGGGGAATCGAGCGGGTTATGTGGGACTCGCGGACTGGAGATGTAGGCCGTCCGAATACCCACTAAAACCTGATGGTGCTCCTCCTCGACCGTCACTGGCCGCGAGACACGGCGACAACAGTCTTCCGCGAAACGCGGCGGCGGGAGCCTGCAAAGGCACATCGCGGAGTAAAGGGTGTGTGAACACCCTCGCGGGCGCAACCTACGCGCGACTACTCGGAGCAGGTTAGTAGGCGGCCAGCTTCCCCAAGCTGACTCATAAGGCAGGAAGGCGGCGATCGTGTGCCGCCCTCCGGCGACCCGGTCTCCTACGGCGGATGGCGAGTTCGGCAGAAGCCTCCCTCGCCCGTTCCGCCAACTCCTTTTCGAGCACCACTGCCTCGCATCCCACAACGTCTTGCTGCCGGGAGAGGTCTTCTCCTATGACGTCGCGCAGAGCGCGATGTTGGGATGCCCAGGCTGTGCACACCTCCAATGTGTGCTGCGATGTCTGGCTCAATCCCAACGATCCGACACAGGTACCCCCGAAGCAGCCATGCCCCGTGAACACCTGTGTGGTGCGGAAGGTTAGGACGCCGTGACGCCGCGCTAACCACTGGCGGAAGACTGGACAAACAGCCTCGATCGTCAACCGGCCGGCAGATGGTGTTGCCAGCCGGGATTCCCACACTTTTATCGCGGCTTCCCGCTCCGCATCGGCGCGCGCTGGGCTTGCCGGTTCCCCAGACGCGAGGCCACGACGCCAGCAATAGACCGACGCTAGAGACATTGCGTCCAGGTCCCACGGCACGACTCCGGCCAGCACGCATGCCGCCTCACCAGAGATGGTTCGGTACCCCGTATCGCCAGGATGGCCATCACCCTCTGCGCGCGTCTTCAACAGTTTCGGAGCCAAAGATGTAAAGTGACCCCGGAAATTCCACCGTCCGTCCAGAACAAGTCCGAGCTATTTCATGCTTCTCGTGACGTCGATTTTGACGCCACCGACGGTAATGTGGGCCCCAGATGGTGGGCCCTTTCGAGGAGTATGAAAATATAAAGCCTCGGGCTTGTTTAGGGTGACCTCCAGACCGAGCCGCCTCATGTGGCCTACGACTTCGGCGACCTCCGCCGTGGCTAAGACCGCCGCCTCCCGGTAGGTCCTCTGCTGCACCAAAACAGCGAGTAAACAGTCGGCGTAACAGAGGATCCTTGTGGAACACCGGCCGACACGCCGAACCCCTCCCATCTTCCTCCAGGAGAGAGAGAGGTCACATACCTCTCGGACAGGACCGTTGGCGATGTCTAAAGACTCCTTCGCCCCGGGCCACCGCATCCTGCGCATAGGACTTTACCTCCAGTATGGCATCCACAGTCGAACGGCCACTGCGGAAGCCATACTGTTGGTCCGAAAGATCCGGACCTGTCCCCTCCAAATGGTGTTGTTAGACTCCTCGCTACAACACGCTTGAAGAGCTTGGCGACCTCGCTCAAGAGCACTATGGGCCTGTAGGCGGAGGCAGAATCTGCCGGGCGACCCTCCTTCATTAAGTGGACTAACCTGCCCGTCGTCCATCGCTGTGGAATTATGGCTTGAGCCAGACAGGCAGTGAATAGCCCTCGCACTCTGGGCCCCAGAGTGTTCAGTGCCAGAGTTAGCGCCCGGCCGGGAATGCCATCCAGGCCCGGGACGGTACTCTTGTGCCGAGATCGGCGTACAGCCTCCTCGAGCTCCTCCTCCTCTCCAGCCTTGATCTATCCCCGCAATCATTTGGTCGTGCGACTCGCCTTTCACACGACTGATTTCCTCCTGCAGCCGCGTTCTCGCCTCGACATAGACGTGGTACAGACGATCTTCCTCCTCCAGCACCTTCTGTACCCGTCTGCGATAGTGGCTGTACTGGCGTCTCGCAGTCAACGCAGATGTTACGCAGTTGCGCGATCTCTCACGACCACCAGTACAATTGCCGCTGAGGGCGGCGCCTGGAACGGGGCATTGACGCGTCACAGATACGCGTCAACGCCCCCTGCGCCGAGGATGCGGCGTCTTCTGCAGACGCAAAGCTCTGGGGCAGCCAGGATTCCACTATCACTCCTCCAACAATTGCCTATCGAGACGACCCAATTGCCACCGCGGTCCATACTATCGCGAGGTTGGACTGGAGGTTGGTTGCAAGGCCTTGGTCAATAGTATCTCCCTGCGTTCATCCTACATTAAGTCGCACGTAGAGAATACAGTATAAGCCCCATCGACTAGCTTTCTACGATAAAAAACCACAGTATAAGCCATTACATCTATGTCCAACTCCGTACAAGCATCGGCCACGTGCCAGGCAAAATTGAACACGATATAAGCAGCATTCATTTCTAATGTCCATTTTATTAAGGACATTAACTCGACCGCTGCCTTTATTTAATTAAGAGTTTAACTCGACGGAGTTTAAATGGCGGTTGCGACACTCGGGACGTCAATACATGAACTAGTCAATATTAATATGATATTAAAAATATATAGATTGTATTAACTATGTTATTTATGTGTATTACAATATATATTTTTTAATACATCATACCTAAGGTACAAATTGTTACAAAGTGCAGTGGGTTACAACGAAACGATTATTGCGGTGCCTAGCATAGCTTTCCTTGATAAATGAATTAGCAAAAAAAAGGGTTTTTTTTTGTTGTTCCTGAGATTGGTGAGTTCAACCAAGCAAACCCTTCAGGTTCATATTAAGATACTTAGATTAATATTTAAACTAAACTTTTTATTAGGATTTTAATCTGATACTATAACCTTTAGTCGAGTTTCAACTGTGATGTAAACGTGTTAATTTCGCAATGAGAATGTCAAACAAACAAAGATGTAAAAGCAAGTTGTAAGTGAAAAAAGTAAATATTTGGCTGTCATCGAGACTTAAATCTTAAAACAAATATAAACACCAATATACAATTGTATACTGAATTAAATTAATTCTGATTTCTCTTATCCTTGTTATTTTTCATGTACGGTCTACGTATACGGTCTAGTGACCTACATACATACATTAATAAATATCTATTATACTCGTATATTTCTTAAATGAGCGAAATGTGATGAACGGAGTGATTATTTGTGAGATTTTTGAATTTAATACGATCACTGTAATTGTAAATGCGACAGGTTTCGATTCCCAATCGAGGAAATGAAATAGTATTTTGAGTTTATCGTTCTGGTGTCTAGGCAAAGCGCGGCGTTAAGTTTCACCCCTTAACATACAGTAGCTACAGAATTGCGTGAAAAATGGGAAATAGAGTGTCCTAACACTAGGTTCCCTCTGCTTATCCTGCTGTGTGCGGGAAACAGCGTGGCGCTAAGAAAAACATCATCATCACATTGATACGCTTGCACTGGCCACATGTATAATGTAATAGATTGCTATCTGAAACAAACTTAACTCCGCCTTCATCTAACCTTATTGAAGAAGTGAAATTTTGTTTATACAAAACTTCTTCGAGCAGGTATCGAATCCACAACCATCTATTACAGTAAAAAGTTCAAAAAATCCACCACGAAGCCACCAAATCCTCATTTACATACCTTTTAGATTCAAATTATTTTCTACAACACAAAATTTCGTTACAAAAATATAATTTATTTTTGTAGCCGTGTTGTATTGTAAATACAAATGTGTTTAAAAAAAAACCAGGCGTTCGCATTGTTCGACCGCGCATGATGTTTATTTGATGTGAACACTGAACAGCGAACGTTCTTTGAGCGTTATAAATGAAAATATTGTAAAATATTTAAATTATTTCATTAATAATTATATATAATGATTAATTTTATGTGTTAATAATATGGGTGGATATTATTTTCTTTGGGTATGTGTGATTATAATCTCAATTTGATGTACGTGTGTGTATATGTCTAATTTTATTTTCAGCTTCTCTCTATTTCCCGCTCATAGTAGGGTAGTATATGGGACTTGAGAAAATAGTGTTAAGAAACTCCGTTACCATTAAGACACTTTCGTTCCTGACTTCACCAAATTCTCAAAGAATTGAATCTTGAGTGACTTAATTCTATCCCCCGAGTGGGTACCAAACTCACAGCTTGGTGGGTAACAGTCACACGTTTGTAGTTGTGCGCCATGAATGGCCTCAATAAATATATACTACAATTAGTACTCAGACACAGGAAATTTACATTCACTAAGTTAAACCTACTATTTCTACTTAACAAATCTAAAATCTCTTCTCAACCTAAATATTATTAAGTATATTTGTATTGTGGTTCCGTAATCAGAGAGTAAAACGGGATCTTATTACCAATACTTTCATTGTCTAGACAGATACAGATTCTCCTGTCTATCCATCTGTCACCAGGCTGTATCTCATGAACCCAGACAGACAGTTGCAATTGCCACAGATAGTGTTTTTCTACTAAACAACAGAATAAAATAAATACTTAACGGAGTGCCATACAACAAAAGTGATTTTTTTTGGCCATTTTTATAGATAATGGTACAGAATCCATCGTACGCGACTGGGCGTCTGGTCCGCACTTGGTTTTTTCGTTCCCCATTTTCCACTTGATTAATATTTTATATATACAGGTATATTAAACAAATATTTTTATAAATATTTTATTATTACCCAAAAAAAGATTATTTTTACGGTAAAACATCAAAATTTTCGTTCAATTTTAAATTGCCAAGTATATATTTTACATTAAACATTTCCCCATTGGCTGTGCAGTATGCAGTATGCAGTGTGCACTATGCAAGCGTATCTGTTATGCGTTATTCCGTATTTGAGTCACGAAGGTCTCTAGGCGTTTGCCGCCAACGGTAGTTCACTTGAGTAGTTTGTACAGAAAACTTCTTTCTACATATATTTTAAATGAAAGTCGGCGTTTAAAACGCTGGTTTAAATGGTTTTATTTTTTTAATATATATAATATGTATGTTGTGGCCAGTCGTGGCACAGGGGCACAAAGTGTGACTGTAAAACCGACTGGTTGTGGGTACGATCCCCACTCGAGGAGATGAAATATCTTTTTAAATTTATATTTCCATTAAGTTTTGCCACGCAATGCCTGCAGAATTCGGCAGAAAGTGGGAAACGGAGTGTCTTAACACTGGGTTCCCTCTGCCTACCCTGCTGCGTGCGGGATACAGCGTGAAGCTGAATGTATGTTTAGTTTTTAACACTTATCGACTTGTAACTTTGTAGTTATGTAATTGAATCTAAAAAACTGAATATGACATACTCCTAATATTTGTATCATTAGGAAACTAGACAATTATATATGGTTTTAGTGATCATTTATTTGATTTGATATATTGTTAGGTTGTTGTGATAGTGGAGCCTGAAGGAAGACAAGACCTTGCGATACCTATTAGTAAAATCATTGAGTTTGGGCATTTTATTTCTGCTGGTGCCAAGGATTTATATATGAAAATGGAATATGGCAGATGGAACGAGTCGCGAATGTCAATATTATTTATTTATCAAAAATCTTTCTCAATAGACTTGTTTATGTTACGTAGACACATCTTAAATGTGTATATGTACACAATACAAATCTGTACTCTCAGTATAAACAAAGAATGAGAAGAAGAACTAAGAGTTCTGGTATATTAATCCTACGCCTGTAATAAGCTTTCTTTATGGGCCTCAAAATCGTGATTTTTTAATAATTTAATATTTAAAAACTATTTATATTTATAACTATTTAGAAGCCGGTCGGCGCCGGTGGCGCAGAGGCGCAAAGTGTGACTGCAAAACCGACTGGTTGTGGGTTCGATCCCCACTCGGGGAGACAAAATATTTACCTAAATTTATATTTCCATTTCTTCGCTCTGATGTCGAGGTAAAGTGGGGAACGGAGTGTCCTTCACTAGGTTCCCTCTCCCTGCTGTGTGCGGGATACAGCGTGAAGCTGGTTTTTTTTATTTATATATGCAAATAAAGCGTCAAAAATCAGACATAAAATCTTTATATATAACAAACGTTTTTTACCCGCCACAAAAACGCTCGTCTACAGCACCAAACAATAACAATAACAAGACGACATTTTCAACTTTTCTAAAAGAATACTTTGAGTGCTCTAGACGTTTCAGTCGACATACAAATTACAGAGTCGAATGCTTATCACTATTCACTAGAATAGTTGTAGTAGAAGTATAGTAGTAGGTACTTGCTGAGATAACTTTACAATGGAGGATATTGGTGAAACTTGGTTTTTTCTTTTATTTTTCTTTATGTAATGGTACAATTTTATATATTTTACCTACTGTTCTGTATTGTAATATTTTTTTTTTAAATTCAAAGTATAAATATGAAGACAAACTTACTTATCACTTCATGGTGCCGATCGCGTTACAGCATCGAGGCTCCTCAAGTAGAGCCGATCAGTGCCTGGGACTTGTAATCCAGGTGTGGTAAGTCTTCTTATAGTCCAGGGGCCACAACCTGGGCGTAGGAACAGGAGGGGAGTGAGAGGATGGTTTCACCCTACAAATTATAGTAACAAAAAAATTGGTCAAATAGCCAAAAAACAACATTTACACGAACATATCCATACAAAGCCAAAGGCCAAGCCCTCCCCAGATAATAATTCTAGATAAGCCCATGGGCCCTAATCTACTATAGCTCAGTAGAAGTATCTAATTGAGTGTGCAATGGTCGCATATTTGATTCTGTTTGGCGGTATATTTATATTTGAAATAGTTTCTTTCCTACAGTTTTAGATTTTTTTATTACATCCGATTATAAACGAGGCGGTCATGGATTCGTCTCCATCGGAAATCGCGTTCGGGGAATTCATTATTATAATTTCTGCACCCGAAATGTGCTGGACGGTGTATCTTAACCCTAGGTGCTATGCGGAAAAAAACGTGAAGCTTCTGAAAATGTAACGAAGTTATTAGTGTTAGGCGAACCAACAAATCAGACACGAAATCCAGCTTTTACAATAAATTTATTTACACTTGTTATGTACACATATACTCTCGTAGTCACAATATTGAAATATGAATTGTAATGACAAGTTGTCTTGACAATATCTTAGAACGTAATGAACACGAGTGCCGTGTCGTTTGTGCTTATATTGGAAATCCACCGGAAAAGACGCAGCACACTACCGCCACTTAATACAATCGATAATGGAAACAATATCAAATGACGTACTCATAATTACAGTGACACCTATTACTACACTATAAGTAACTTATGCTAACAGCTCGGCCATCCTGCTAATCGCGAGTCCCTTCGCGATTTAAGAATAGTTCACAATTTTTATATGTCCTAATTTAAATAACTTTAGTTTTTACCAACAGTTACATAACATAATTATATTTTTAGTACAAGTGAGGATATTTACAAAAACTATTAAATTAGATATATTCACATGTCATAATATGTAAATTATACAATTTGAAATACATTATCTTTTCAACGCAATTTATAAAATCAAAATAATTATTACATAAAACTAGACTCATGTGTGATGTCTGTAAAGGAGTCCTGTTATTCCTTAACTAAAATTAAGAATAATAAATGTTAACTACACTTAATTCATTACGCCATTAAATTGATTATACAAAATACTTAATAATTATATTTTACGTTGCAAGCATTGTTTTTTTGATTTCAGATTTATACAACAATTATATAATTATGTATATTATATTCTATATAATTATGTAGATTTATACAATTCAATAATTCTCATTAACGCAATGAGCCATCAGTGTTCAATACATTCATGTTATAATTTAATTATTACATTATTTATTTATTTTTTATCACAAGAATTTGGCTCAACAACACCAATAAAGCTACATGGAATATTCTTATATAATATCGAACACCCATTCTAGTACATTAAAAGAGTATGCTAATTAAAAGAGGAAATTGATGACATCTAAATTCGTAAACTGAGCAGATCCATTAACTTAAAATAAATGAATCAGCTTCACGCTGTATCCCGCACACTGCAGGGCAGAGGGAACCTAGTGTTCAAGACACTCCGTTCCCCACCCTCTGCCGAACTCTGGAGACACTGCGTGTTGAGTGGCAGAACTCAACGCCGCGTTTGTCCATGATACCAGAGTGAAGAAATAGAAATACAAATTTAAGTAAATATTTCATCTCCTCGAGTGAGGATCGAACCCACAACTAGATGGCTTTACAGTCACACTTTGTGCCCCTGCGCTACGACTGGCCTCATTCATTGAACTTTTATATACTCTATAAGCTTAACATATAAAAAGTACTGCTAAATAGCACCAGCAAGACTGTATAGAATTATTCTATTTCATATTAAAGTCCCATATATATTATCAAAGTTATTTTCAAATCAACCATATCTAATAATTAATGACACACGTTTACTTTATACATTGTACAAATCTTACATATAAAAGCAGCTCATTTGAAAAAAATATTCAACACACAATTTGTGTAGCCATGATCAGTCAAATACAATAAACAGAACGTGACACCGCTCGTCTCATTACTCCCATATTCAAACCATATTATCACAACCATAATGACTGCCATCTTCACCACCATAATCTCCATCCTCACCATGATCCTCATCATCACAATGTTCTTCATCATTACAATGATCCTCATCATCACAATGATCCTCATCATCACAATGATCCTCATCATCACAATGATCCTCATCATCACAATGATCCTCATCATCACAATGATCCTCATCATCACAATGATCCTCATCATCACAATGATCCTCATCATCACAATGATCCTCATCATCACAATGATCCTCATCATGACCATAATCCTCATCATGATCATGATCCTCATCATCACCACGATCCATATCAACACCATAGTCCTCATAACCATGATCCTCATCACCACCATGATTATTAGCCTGTCCTCGCCCATTACTGGACAAAGGTCTCTTCAATGATATGCTGCGAAGATTGACCATCAACTCTTACGTACAGCCGTTGCCAGTCACATGTAAAAAATAATAAGTGCTTAATATCTGCAAACGCTTATGCATTAAGTCCTGTCCTTACGTACGTCTGTCTGTCTGTCTCTCAGGACTAATTATCTTAAGACATGGAAGTATCAAGGTAAAATTAATATGAAACATCTCGATCAACAATACACCAATTCTGCGGAAAATTCGTCTTCTGAATTAACATAAGGAAGTTGGTGGGCAAAATTGTGTCGAATTCGATTGGTTTATTTTGGTTATTTTTTTTAATCCAGATTATTTTAAGGTTTACTTTTACTTTCCATAACAAATGTCAGCTGTACGCGTAATCTAATAATTTGAAAGTCTACTTGTAATAAACAAGAAATTAATAATATACAAAAACAAATAAATAACAACAAGTTGATAGATAGAGTAATATGCTATAGAGTAAGTTATACTAAATTTGCATCATTTTCCATGTTCGTATGCATTATAAAATTCCACAGCCAATTTTTAATTACTAGGCAAAGCTTGTATCCTATATTACTATAACGATATTAATATATGGACTTAAAAAATGTCGATGTTAAAACTGGAAAGTAACGATTGTTGTGCTTTTATTGTAAATTTTATCTTCAAATACTGTTTTCTTGAGTATATTGTCGGCTCTTCTCAGCCAAAATAAATCAAAATATATTTCTGAGCCAATGGTAAGTCTTACATCATAGATTCACTAGACATTTTTTTTTGTAATTTTGCTACTAAAATAAAAATTAAAAGAATAATTTGAATTCGATTCACTTCATTCAGCTATACATTGCATTTTTTTATAGTTACCTAATGGTCATTATTTTCCCCTTTATATACATGTTTTTTTTATTTTTTTTCAGATCAAAAATATTTCAAACATTTTTTTAGGATTCATAACTTAAGCTACTGTACCTACCTACGTATGTCTCTATTTGTATCTATTGCTACACCGTGATCATTTCCACCATTTACCAACCAATAGCCATTATTTCACACCGATTTAAAAGTTTTATTTTATAAGAATTTTGCTTCGTGTCTCATCGTAAACACATTTATACTAACATATTTGTTAAAATGAATATACTTAATTCTCGTCGTTTGGGAACGACTCGCTACGAATTTATTCCATTCCGGTCAATTTCAACAATTTAAAAGAAATACTTTAATATCAATTCAAATTTCGAAAAATCAATCAATTTTTATTCATTTTCTTTAATGAGCTCAAAAATTACTTCACTAACCTGATTCTTAAGCTCCCTTTATCCTTAAACTCGAGTATTTTGCATCCATTACCCTTAACCTCTGGTATTATCCGTCCATTACCATTAACCACGGGTAACATCCATCCATTATCCTTAGCCTAAAATATCATCCATCCATTACCCTTAACCACGGGTAACATCCATCCATTATCCTTAACCTGAAATGTTATCTATCCATTGCCCTTAACCTCGGGTATCATCCATCCATTATCCTTAACCTGAAATATAATCCATCCATCACCCTTAACCTCGGATATAATCCATCCAGTATCCTTAACCTGAAATATAATCCATCCATCACCCTTAACCTCGGGTATAATCCATCCATTACTCTTAACCTCGTGTATAATCCATCCATTACCCTTAACCTCGGGTATAATCCATCCATCACCCTTAACCTCGGGTATAATCCATCCATTACCCTTAACCTCGGGTAAGATTAAAATGATTAAAGACGAATGATATGGGACGAATGATGAGGGACGAATGATGAGGGACGAATGATGAGGGATGAATGACGAGGGACGAATGATGAAGGATGAATGCTTAACTCCTTAACCTCGGGTGGCATCCATCCTCAAACCCTTTCCTCGGGCATCATCATCCCTAAACCCTATCCTCGGGCATCACTCAACCCCAAACCCTATCCTCGGGCACCATCCGCCCCATAAACCCTATCCTCGGGCATCATCATCCCAAACCCTATCCTCGGGCATCATCATCCCAAACCCTATCCTCGGGCATCATTCATTCTCAAGCCCTATCCTCGGGCACCATTCAATCTCAAGCCCTATCCTCGGGCATCATTCAATCTCAAGCCCTATCCTCGGGCAATATTATTTTCCATGTTCCTGAAACTCAAACAATATAAGCTTAGACTTGCACACATCATAATAACTTTTTTATCAACTTAATTACATTAACATAAAATTCCTTCAAATTTATGAATTTGAAAATCTATTCAAATAACTTTGACATTCGAAATTCATAAAAATTAGTAAGTTAACCAACACTGTATAATCTGGCCATAAATGCACATAAATGATATTATATCTTTACAATTACACGACTTTTAATCGTTATAAAGTAATAATAACCAAGAATATTAACGCTCCAGAGAAAATTACAAATCAAAACACTCAATCGACAATAATGGACCAATAAACAAATAAAATCTAGATTTGTCTACAATTACGTGAAACAGGGCCAATACTTTGACATCATGTTAACAACAAACAAATAGCAAACGGAAAAGAAAGTCAATTGAACAAATAATGAATGCCATCAAAGTTCTCTAAGCTGGCTGGTCCTCACGGGATAAAGAGAATTACATTGTAATATCTACATTAACAACAATTATCCAAAACCAGGAATAATTACCAAATCACAATATATTTATCCCGTAAAATAAAGGAATTTTTACCATGTCACAACACAAATAAAATGAGATACTAATAAATTGAGATAAGAATACATGTACTTTAATTTCATTGGAATATTAGATCCCATAGCTATTACGAATATATTTTCTATGTTTGTGTCTATTATACGTGTTAATAAATTCGTATACCTTAGAACAATCTAATTCAAAAATAATACATTCAAAAAGAGACTATTACATTACGAGAATAGCTTTATAACTCTTACAGAAATAGGAAACGACAAGACGACAGTTCTCAATAAAGTGACAAAGCCGGAAGTAAAAACCAATGAAAATATTTACAAATTTCAATTCAGATAATTCATCAATTCTAAACATACTACACATAAAGAATATATGTAGAACAATTCCGCATGATGATAAAACAAAATCATATTGACGTTTTTAAGACAACAAAATAGTTACTTCACTAATATTATTGTCATCACAAAAACAATTCTAATATCATTTATAGTTAACCAATAGATAGCGAAATACAATATCCTCTATACGATGTAAAAGCTTTCCAAAGAATGACAAAAACAACGAAAGAAATATTCCAGATATGTAATAAATAAATTTGAATATACCCATTATAAATATTTCAAAATAAGTATTCCAAAAAGTCTTGATAACTGAAATTATTCATGACCAATGAATGTCATATATCTTTAAACGTGTGAAATATCATGGTGTCAAATATCTTTAAATTATCACCCGTATAAGTAAATACTCTATTGGAAGAACTAATATCCTATCGATCACGTCTACCAACGTAGATGCTATAAGCAATTGTATACTTCTTTTAAAGTTTATCTTAAACAATTTCAAATTATAAATTTATCAACTACCCTCAAAACTGAAACATTACCTAAGTACTATAAAATGGAAAATGTTTAGGTATGCACATCATCCAGTGTATTCTCAAATTATCCAACCTTCCAAATTTATCCAATAATTCCCTTCATAAAAAAAACTCTGGCTGTTATAAAGGTTATCAATCACCACACAACGAAAAGTTCGAAGTTCTATGTATCGTCATCAGTAAACTTTAACTGTTAAAACTATTTATTAAATTTCCATTGAAGATCTTTCATTTATCCGTTTGTTGTTTGTTTGATGTAAAAGAAATAAGAGTAACTAAAAACTATAATTTGAATAGCAACACTCTGCTTATGTTCAGAATAGAAAAATTAAAAATTATAGAGAACTCAATTTACATACAAATTATTCAGCTAATCTTTAAGGAGTAAGAAAAATGAGAGAAAAGAAAAAAAAAAGCATATATAATACGGTCTACTTACACTTTATGAGCGTGGCAGGAAATTTTGTATATCCTTTCGTAATCCCGCTTCTGAACTGTTAGGCGAACCAACAAATCAGACACGAAATCCAGCTTTTACAATAAATTTATTTACACTTGTTATGTACACATATACTCTCGTAGTCACAATATTGAAATATGAATTGTAATGACAAGTTGTCTTGACAATATCTTAGAACGTAATGAACACGAGTGCCGTGTCGTTTGTGCTTATATTGGAAATCCACCGGAAAAGACGCAGCACACTACCGCCACTTAATACAATCGATAATGGAAACAATATCAAATGACGTACTCATAATTACAGTGACACCTATTACTACACTATAAGTAACTTATGCTAACATTAGTTTAATAGCACGTGTCGGTCGTAGGTACATTAAATTCTCACTCGGTAAAATATTTCTTTATATTTACACGATTCATTAACTAAAAGAGAAAATCTGAATGAATGCATTTTTTACTTCATAAAAATCTGTTAATTATGGGAATTACTTAAAAAAATATAAAAATAAAAACTGGACAAGTGCGAGTCGTGCATGAAGGTTCCGTTCCTATAAAAACGGTAAATAAAATTAAATTAAATTCTCCACATTGTTTTAAGAAAGTTGTACCCTTTGGATATTGACGGAACCCAATAGGGTAAAACGAGTAACGAGGTAAAAACGAGGGTATAATTTTTTTTTAAAATATTTTTTAAAACTCAGCAATAATTGAGGCCAGTGGTGGCGCAGTGGCACGAGGTGGGACTGTAAAACCGACTGGTTGTGGGTTCGATCCCCACTCGAGGAGATGAAATATTTACTTAAATTTATATTTCCATTTCTTCGCTCTGGTGTCGAGGTTAAGCGCGGCGTTGAGTTCTGCCACTCAACACGCAATGCCTCCAGAAATCGGCAGAAAGTGGGGAACGGAGTGTCTTAACACTAGGTTCCCTCTGCCTACCCTGCTGTGTGCGGGATACAGCGTGAAGCTGATTTTTATTTTTAGCAATAATTCATATTGGATAAATATTTAATAATGAAAATATAAAATAATAGGTAGTGAAACCTAAAATAACCGCCACATGGTAGACTAGTGGGGGATTAACTTTAGTCCCTCATTAGGAGCAAGCTTTGCTCGCGAGTCAATTAATAGGCTGTTATTTTCCGCTTTATAAAAGGCAATAGTTTTATATGGATAAAGGCCGTAGTGGCCCAGTGTTCGACTTTAAGCGTGACGGTTGTGAATTCGATTCCTACACGGGGAAAATTGTTATTTTAATTGGCCTGCTCTGATAAGCGTGCTATATAAATATAAACGTCTCGCAACTCTCAATTCAACACGCAAGGTTAAAAAAAGGGGCGTTGCGTGGAAAATAGAGTGTCTTTACACCAGGTTCCCTCTGCCCACTTTGCTATATACGGCAGGATACAGTGTAAAATAAAAAATCTCTACGTGGTAGTGTCACAAGAAAACATTGATGAAAAATAGCATACTTTGCGGTAATTACTTACATGTATTTACCTATCCACACATGTGATGACACATCCATACATGTGATTATACGTCCACATAATATATGATGACGGCCTCAGTCTCTGTTAATTCTGTTAAATGCGATACAAAAAATAATCACAAGCTTTGCGCGAATCAATTAATAGGCTATTATTTTTCTCTTTACAAAATCCAATAAATTTTGGCTAGTATTACCATTTTGCATACACAAACGATTAAACACTGTTATCGTAACGTGAAAGGCGGTTAATTAACGTGTATTAAATTACGGTACTAAGTTAAAAATTAAATATGGTAATTATAAAATAGTATATAAGCTGGTTAGTCTTTTGGTATTGTTTAATATGTATAGAGTAGTAGGTTTGATTCCCAATTGGGACATATATTTGTGTGATGAGTATGAGTTAGCTTTAAAAAATTAGCGGAAAGTGGGGAACGGAGTGTCTTAACCCTGGATTCCCTCTGCCTATCCTGCAATAAGTGGGCTTCAGCGAGATACTAAAAAATATTGAAAATAAGTAAATAAACCAATAATATGGCAAAAAATAAGAAAAAAACAGAGTGTCTATAGTGTCGTTCTACAAAAAAAATATAAATAAATCAATTCAGCTTCACGCTGTATCCCTCACACAGCAGGGTAGGCAGAGGGAACCTAGTGTTAAGATACTCCGTTACCCACTTCCTGCCGAGTTCTGAAGGCATTGCGTGTTGAGTGGCAGAACTCAACGCCGCAAAAAAAAATATACAAATAAAAAAAATTAAAACTTATACCTACAAGGCAATATTTCTTGTATATAAAAATTGTACAAAGATCCACCTCGAGCCAAAGTGGAGGTAGTAAATAGAACAATCCAATAAGAGCTAGTGCCAATAACGGGACGGCTGGGAAGTACCGACCGACTTGTGTTATGAAAAAAGTTACAACAGCGATTTATAATACAACTGACAAATTCTGTTTTTAATCAAATAGCTTTGTTTTAGGAAATAAATAGATCAATATAAGGCCGTCATGACCTGAAACGCAACGATTTCTGGTGGTGGTGGACTTGGTGAAATGAATTATTATTTATTTAAATGTGATTATAAACGTGACTGGCTGTGGGTTCGATCCCCAGTCAAGGAAATGAAATATTTACTTAAAATTTATATTTCCATTTCTTCGCTCTGGTGTTGAGACAAAGCGCGGCGTTGAGTCCGCCGCTCAATATGCAATGCCTCCAAAATTCAGCGGAAAGTGGGGAACGGAGTGTTTTAAGAAAGGTTCTCTCTACCTACCCTGCTGTGGGCGGAATACAACGTAAAGCTGATTTTATTTAATTTAAAATTTTCATTTCTTCGCAATCAACACACAATGCTTATTTTTGTTATTTGGATCAGTCTTAAATATTTATTTTATTCTGTTTTTTAATATTTGTTGTTATAGCGGTAGAAATACATTATCTGTGAAAATTTCAACTTTATAACTATCAAAGTTCATGAGATTTAACCTGGTGACGGACAAACAAACAGATGGATGGACAGCGGAGTCTTAGTAATAGGGACTCGTATTTACCCTTTGGGTACGAAACCTTAAAAAAGCATTTTTTTTTCAAACTACCACACATACATACGTAAAGATAACTTAACTTAATATTTTATTCGTTTCCTTTGTACAAAAAGGCTGTTATTCATTACACGAACTCTCAAACGAGGTGTACAGTGCACTCGTCTCGAGGGCGACGTGCCCTATCTCATTGCAGTTAGCTCACCTGTAGTCTAGATATACTCAAACTTTTAGATCGTATCTTAAAAATACATGTTCAGCAAAGCTAAGTTAAGAGTCAAGGGATTTTTTAGGGATTTTCAAAATTTCTTTTATTTTATATTAAAGTCGGAAATTTTTATTTTTATTTAGAGGCCAGTCTTGGCGCAGGGGCAAAAAGTGTGAGTGTAAAATCGACTGGTTGTGGATTCGATCCCCAGTCGAGAAAATGAAATATTTATTAAATTTATATTTTCATTTCTTCGCTCTGGTGCCGAGGTAAAGCGCGGCGTTGAGTTTCGCTATTTGACACGCAATGCCTCTAGAATTCGGCGGAAAGACGGGAGCGGAGTGTCTTAACACCAGATTCCCTCTATCTACCGCAAATATTTAATTCAACGTCACTATCAGAAGATAATTATTATTAAAGAAAGTAGAGAACTACTTTAGATTCAAATGAAGCAATCACTTTAATGGTAGGTAGGTAAACGTAGAATCAGGTATCAAAACAAAAACATTTTAAATAGTTAGCTATATAATATGCCAGCGTTTGACTGTAAACATGATGGTTAGGAGTTCCATCACTAGTCGGGGGGAATGTATTATTTTAATTTCAAAAATCTGATAAGAACAATCGCGGCGTTGAGTTACGCCGATCCACATGCGGTGTTCCAAATTGGGGTGGAAAACGCGAAACCGAGTAGGTTCTCTGTCGCTTACCTTTCTGTACGTGGAAACAATAAAGATGAACTCTAAATATAATTTACACCATCAACTGGTGTTAGCATTACAAAATATATTGGAAAAGCAGTATCACAATAAACGCAGTAAAATATGATTTCTTATAGTAAAAAAGGTCTAATACAGCACATACCGATGTCAATGTCACATACCATGTTCAGTTGAATGTTGAAACTATCTAGGTACTTATGTAGAATAGACAGAAAATTTAATTCAAATCAATCCAGAAGCTTAGGAGATGAGAGGTGACAAACACAAGTCTATAGGAGTTATATTTTAAACATTTTTAAAGTGTTAATCCACACTTTGGAAAAAAATATATATATTTAAGAAAATTATATTTTTTAAAATTATAAAATAATAAATGTAATAAAATAAATGAGGCCAGTTGTGGCGCAGTGGCACAACGTGTGACTGTAAAACCGACTGGTTGTGGGTTCGATCCCCACTCGAGGAGATGAAATATTTACTTAAATTTATATTTATATTTCTTCGCTCTGGTGTCGAGGACAAGCGCGGCGTTGAGTTCTGCCACTCAACACGCAATGCCTCCAGAATTCGGCAGAAAGTGGGGAACGAAGTGTCTTAACACTAGGTTCCCTCTGCCTACCCTGCAGTGTGCGGGATACAGCGTGAAGCTGATTTAAAATTATATATTTAAGAAAATTGTTATATATTTAGATTATTATTCTAAACATTTATAGTATAATTCAAGAACAGTCAGATATGTTTAGTGTCGAGAATAAAAATATATAGTTAATGTTAAAATTAAAATTAATTTAAAAAAAGCTAAAACTTTGTAGAGAAACTTTTAATTCTTTAAAAACCCGCGGTCCCGACTATAGAAAGGAACCAAGTTTTAAATCTCTTAAAAAATGATCGACATAATATTAATTATCTTTGCAATGTCGAGTTTTTAATTAAAACTTTAATAGTTAATTGGCACTTCGAATGAGTTTTTGTAGTTTTACGCTTCTACCACATGTGATATCGGGGCAAGATTGGATAACCAAGTGTTCAGATACTCCGTGTTCTACTCAATTTTAAGGTAAGAGCGTTGAGTTACGCCGCCAAACACCACAGTTTCTTTCACCAGATCAGGAAAATTGAAATCATTTAAATATAATCAATTAATTTTTTGGGGCCTAACCACGGCTTTGGGCTCTATTGTCACAACTTGGAAATAATTATATTAACTTCCCCGTCTAGTAACAAGACAAAGCGCGTTGTTGAGCTCCGCACTTAATACGCCATGGCTCTAAAATTGGCCGAAAAGCAGACAATGGAATATCTTAACACTAGGTTCTATCTGCCTAATTTATTATACACGGGATAGACCGTGACGTTAAAAAATGGCTCGACTCGGGAGGAACCCACGACCCATGTGTTTGTTATCCTTCAAAGTCATTGATCGATTTCTTTACAAGAAAAATAGCATCTATTCTACTCTAGACATCTTCAGCGCGATCTTGATGTATCATAGTCATTATCTATATAAGTGTGTCTATCCATAGTTTATGCGATTGGATATCTAAATTGCAATCTTGAAAATTATTTACTTTCATTTTTTTCCAATGTATAAAATTTTTATGTATAAATTTTAGTACTGTAATAAATTTAACTTCAAATTTTGTTATAAAAGCAATATGATTGAGGTTAAGTATTCTTTTCTTAAATATTTCTATATATACATTTTATAACAAAACATGAGAAAAATATATATTTTTTGAAAGTATATTTTTAAATTCAGTTTTCATTAGTAACTGACGAAATGTCCTGTAGATATATTTACGTTACTTTCTCTTCTTGCGACATTGTTGGAGTATACAAAGCATAGACCACTCCATTCTGCGATTTCCATAAATTTGCGAGTGTTAATAAAAACATATCGACAACCAGTCGCCATATTATTGTATTATCAAAATAAAATTGAGGCCGGTCGTGGCGCAGCGGCACGAGGTTTGACTGTAAAACCGACTGGTTGTGGGTTCGATCCCCACTCGAGGAGATGAAATATTTACTTAAATTTATATTTCCATTTCTTCGCTCTGGTGTCGAGGTTAAGCGCGGCGTTGAGTTCTGGGACTCAACACGCAATGCCTCCAGAATCCGGCAGAAAGTGGGGAACAGAGTGTCTTAACACTAGGTTCCCTCTGCCTACCCTGTTGTGTGCGGGATACAGCGTGAAGCTAATTTTTTATCAAAATAAAAAAAAGACGAACTACGTCAAGTAGAACTACAAAACTTATTGAAATAATCAAACCTAGAACCACCCCGCATACATAGTCAGTCACTAACTGTACTATAATAGTGTTGTAATTAAGACATTTCAATTTTGACTCCTAATCTACGTTGTGAGATCTCCCCATACATTATGTATGTATAATTGATATTAGGCAAGGAGCAATCGTCCGTTCATCCTGAACAGGTTAAATTGGCTTTAGTACACGTCGCACTGACACGTAGGATTATGAACAAACAGAAATTAATTTATATATTGTATATTTATATATTATTAGTATATTAGTTTTAAAATTTTTAAGCTTTACGCTGTGTCCTGTTATAGGCAGAGGGAACCTTAAGACACTCTGTTCCCAACTTTCCACCGCAATTTTCTAAGCTTTGCGTGTTGATTGGTGGGTCTTTAAATTAAATTCAGGGTATTTTTTGTTGGTAAATTACAATTAATAGACAAGACAAGACTATTTTTAAATGGGCACAGACGTCCCGGCTCCTCCTGTTTCTACACTCATGTCAGCTGTCTTTATTTACATCACGCATTAGATTTTTATATAGAATTTACAAGAATTGTTTCATAATAAAAAAATTTATAAGACGATTTTTATTCCAATTTTAACATCAATTGAAGTATGAAGTATAGCCATTTTGATCAAACTATAATCAGCCCTTTATTTAAAGTGAACGTCAAATTCAAATTGGTTTTCCTTTAAGATATTAAAACGAAATCTCTATATAATCTTTCATTGGAAAATCTTCACCAGCGTTCCCGAGATCATAATAGAAATAGATCTCATAAATCAACGTCAGGGCTCAGTTGCGATGTCCGTTTGTTCACAAACCCTTCTTTTCTATATAACTTAATTAATATGACTAAAAGAAAATATGGAGTGTTTCATTAATTTTGTGGCTTGTTTTTAAAGGGACTATGTATTTAAAGTTTTTTCAGAGAAAAAATAGTGTTTACAAACTCCGTTCTCTATTCCCGCCCAATTTTTGGAACATTGTGTATTAAGTGGCGGAACTCAGCGGCGCGCTTTACCTTGTTACTAGATTTCGAAACGAAAATATTAAATAAATAATTCCTGTGGGAATCGTGGGATCGAACCCACGATCGTCGCGCTTGTGTAAATGTATTATATACAATTAATTTATTTTCATTTATATTATCTACCAGCGGCTCGCCCACGGCTTCGCACGCTTAAAATACATGATTACTGATTTAATAAGCACAATCGATTGACAACTATAATGACTTCTAATATGATTTTTTTTACGACATTATCGTCAAAGAATTTTTGATTGTTTTAAATAAAAAAATACGACCATTGATGATATTTGATATTTATAAAATATACATAAAGCTAATTATGTATTACACGTATATATTTTTGTAACTTTATGTTCTTTTTACCTATATAATATACGTCTCATCATAATTCTAAAACTCTGTTAAATGTGCTGATGTCAGTGAATAATTTAATTTAGGTTGTAGGATTCATAATATTCTTTGTAAAATAACTGTATTAATTGCATATTAATTCCTGTACAGTTTTTAAATTAGTTACATATATTATATGAACGAACCAACTAAAATATTATTGTATTTACTTGATATTTCTTTCAAGATCGTTCTTTATCTCTGTGTTGAATTAAAATAAATTAAAATTAGCTTCACGCTGTATCCCGCACATAGCAGGGTAGGCAGAGGGAACCTAGTGTTAAGACACTTCGTTCCCCACTTTCTGCCGAATTCTGGAGGCATTGCGTGTTGAGTGGCAGAACTCAACGCCGCGCTTAACCTCGACACCAGAGCGAAGAAATGGAAATATAAATTTAAGTAAATATTTCATCTCCTCGAGTGGGGATCGAACCCACAACCAGTCGGTTTTGCAGTCACACCTCGTGCCGCTGCGCCACGACCGGCCGGTTGAATTAATTACGACTTAAACTTAACTGTTATGATTTATGAAAGTAATCTCCACTAACAATTCAACTTTGCTTACTTTATTGTATAAAATATTATATAATAGTGCTTCAAAAATATATATTTTTATCAACAATCATATAAACCAGACGTTTCGAATGTCCTTCTTTAGCCAGTGTCATACCAGCGCGATTGCTATGTAATATTCGCAGGCAAAGTAATGCCTTGAGTTCATTCAAATGACGATAACTTTTTTTTTAATCAACCGATTTTGATGAACTAAACTTTAGTACTCAAGTTGATCGGTTCGGTTCGGTACTCAAGTTGTTTTCAAGTAAATCGGTTCAGTACTTTTAGAAAAAAATGCGGACAGAAATATGTCGACAGACAGACAGACAGACATATTAAAAATAAGAATTTAAACCAATAATATGGCAAAAAATACAGTGTCTATAGTGTCGTTCTACAAAAAAATATAAATAAATCAAATCAGCTTCACGCTGTATCCCGCACACAGCATGGTAGGCAGAGGGAACCTAGTGTTATGATACTCCGTTCCCCACTTCCTGCCGAGTTCTGAAGGTATTGCGTGTTGAGTGGCAGAACTCAACGCCGCAAAAAAAAATATACAAATAAAAAAAATTAAAACTTATACCTACAAGGCAATATTTCTTGTATATAAAAATTGTACAAAGATCCACCTCGAGCCAAAGTGGAGGTAGTAAATAGAACAATCCAATAAGAGCTAGTGCCAATAACGGGACGGCTGGGAAGTACCGACCGACTTGTGTTATGAAAAAAGTTACAACAGCGATTTATAATACAACTGACAAATTCTGTTTTTAATCAAATAGCTTTGTTTTAGGAAATAAATAGATCAATATAAGGCCGTCATGACCTGAAACGCAACGATTTCTGGTGGTGGTGGACTTGGTGAAATGAATTATTATTTATTTAAATTTAACAGAAACTAGTTGTGACGCAGAGGCACTAATTGTGATTATAAACGTGACTGGCTGTGGGTTCGATCCCCAGTCAAGGAAATGAAATATTTACTTAAAATTTATATTTCCATTTCTTCGCTCTGGTGTCGAGACAAAGCGGTGTTGAGTTCCGCCGCTCAATATGCAATGCCTCCAAAATTCAGCGGAAAGTGGGGAACGGAGTGTTTTAAGAAAGGTTCTCTCTACCTACCTTGCTGTGGGCGGAATACAACGTGAAGCTGATTTTATTTAATTTAAAATTTTCATTTCCTCGCACTCAACACGCAATGCTTATTTTTGTTATTTGGATCAGTCTTAAATATTTATTTTATTCTGTTTTTTAATATTTGTTGTTATAGCGGTAGAAATATATTATCTGTGAAAATTTCAACTTTATAACTATCAAAGTTCATGAGATTCAACCTGGTGACGGACAAACAAACAGATGGATGGACAGCGGAGTCTTAGTAATAGGGACTCGTATTTACCCTTTGGGTACGACACCTTAAAAAAGCATTTTTTTTCAAACTACCACACATACATACGTAAAGATAACTTAACTTAATATTTTATTCGTTTCCTTTGTACAAAAAGGCTGTTATTCATTACACGAACTCTCAAACGAGGTGTACAGTGCACTCGTCTCGAGGGCGACGTGCCCTATCTCATTGCAGTTAGCTCACCTGTAGTCTAGATATACTCGAACTTTTAGATCGTATCTTAAAAATACATGTTCAGCAAAGCTAAGTTAAGAGTCAAGGGATTTTTTAGGGATTTTCAAAATTTCTTTTATTTTATATTAAAGTCGGAAATTTTTATTTTTATTTAGAGGCCAGTCTTGGCGCAGGGGCAAAAAGTGTGAGTGTAAAATCGACTGGTTGTGGATTCGATCCCCAGTCGAGAAAATGAAATATTTATTAAATTTATATTTTCATTTCTTCGCTCTGGTGCCGAGGTAAAGCGCGGCGTTGAGTTTCGCTATTTGACACGCAATGCCTCTAGAATTCGGCGGAAAGACGGGAACGGAGTGTCTTAACACCAGATTCCCTCTATCTACCGCAAATATTTAATTCAACGTCACTATCAGAAGATAATTATTATTAAAGAAAGTAGAGAACTACTTTAGATTCAAATGAAGCAATCACTTTAATGGTAGGTAGGTAAACGTAGAATCAGGTATCAAAACAAGAACATATTAAACAATTAGCTATATTATATTTCAGCGTTTGACTGTAAACATGATGGTTGGGAGTTCCATCACTAGTCAGAGGAAATGTATTATTTTCATTTCACCAATCTGACAAAAACAATCGCGGCGTTGAGTTCCGCCGATACACACGCAGTGTTCCAAATTGGAGTGGAAAACGCATAACCGAGTAGGTTCTCTGTCGCTTACCTTTCTGTACGTGGAAACAATAAAGCTGAACTCTAAATATAATTTGCACCATCAACTGGTGTTAGCATTACAAAATATATTGGAAAAGCAGTATCACAATAAACGCAGTAAAATATGATTTCTTATAGTAAAAGAGGTCTAATACAGCACATACCGATGTCAATGTCACATACCATGTTCAGTTGAATGTTTAAACTATCTAGGTACTTATGTAGAATAGACAGAAAATTTAATTCAAATCAATCCAGAAGCTTAGGAGATGAGAGGTGACAAACACAAGTCCATAGGAGTTATATTTTAAGCATTTTTAAAGTGTTAATCCACATTTAGGAAAAAAATATATATATTTAAGAAAGTTATATTTTTTTTAAATAATAAAAAAATAAATGTAATAAAATAAATGAGGCCAGTTGTGGCGCAGTGGCACAACGTGTGACTGTAAAACCGACTGGTTGTGGGTTCGATCCCCACTCGAGGAGATGAAATATTTACTTTTAAATTTATATTTATATTTCTTCGCTCTGGTGTCGAGGACAAGCGCGGCGTTGAGTTCTGCCACTCAACACGCAATGCCTCCAGAATTCGGCAGAAAGTGGGGAACGAAGTGTCTTAACACTAGGTTCCCTCTGCCTACCCTGCAGTGTGCGGGATACAGCGTGAAGCTGATTTAAAATTATATATTTAAGAAAATTGTTATATATTTAGATTATTATTCTAAACATTTATAGTATAATTCAAGAACAGTCAGATATGTTTAGTGTCGAGAATAAAAATATATAGTTAATGTTAAAATTAAAATTAATTTAAAAAAAGCTAAAACTTTGTAGAGAAACTTTTATTTCTTTAAAAACCCGCGGTCCCGTCTATAGAAAGGAACCAAGTTTTAAATCTCTTAAAAAATGATCGACATAATATTAATTATCTTTGCAATGTCGAGTTTTTAATTAAAACTTTAATAGTTAATTGGCACTTCGAATGAGTTTTTGTAGTTTTACGCTTCTACCACATGTGATATCGGGGCAAGATTGGATAACCAAGTGTTCAGATACTCCGTGTTCTACTCAATTTTAAGGTAAGAGCGTTGAGTTACGCCGCCAAACACCACAGTTTCTTTCACCAGATCAGGAAAATTGAAATCATTTAAATATAATCAATTAATTTTTTGGGGCCTAACCACGGCTTTGGGCTCTATTGTCACAACTTGGAAATAATTATATTAACTTCCCCGTCTAGTAACAAGACAAAGCGCGTTGTTGAGCTCCGCACTTAATACGCCATGGCTCTAAAATTGGCCGAAAAGCAGACAATGGAATATCTTAACACTAGGTTCTATCTGCCTAATTTATTATACACGGGATAGACCGTGACGTTAAAAAATGGCTCGACTCGGGAGGAACCCACGACCCATGTGTTTGTTATCCTTCAAAGTCATTGATCGATTTCTTTACAAGAAAAATAGCATCTATTCTACTCTAGACATCTTCAGCGCGATCTTGATGTATCATAGTCATTATCTATATAAGTGTGTCTATCCATAGTTTATGCGATTGGATATCTAAATTGCAATCTTGAAAATTATTTACTTTCATTTTTTTCCAATGTATAAAATTTTTATGTATAAATTTTAGTACTGTAATAAATTTAACTTCAAATTTTGTTATAAAAGCAATATGATTGAGGTTAAGTATTCTTTTCTTAAATATTTCTATATATACATTTTATAACAAAACATGAGAAAAATATATATTTTTTGAAAGTATATTTTTAAATTCAGTTTTCATTAGTAACTGACGAAATGTCCTGTAGATATATTTACGTTACTTTCTCTTCTTGCGACATTGTTGGAGTATACAAAGCATAGACCACTCCATTCTGCGATTTCCATAAATTTGCGAGTGTTAATAAAAACATATCGACAACCAGTCGCCATATTATTGTATTATCAAAATAAAATTGAGGCCGGTCGTGGCGCAGCGGCACGAGGTTTGACTGTAAAACCGACTGGTTGTGGGTTCGATCCCCACTCGAGGAGATGAAATATTTACTTAAATTTATATTTCCATTTCTTCGCTCTGGTGTCGAGGTTAAGCGCGGCGTTGAGTTCTGGGACTCAACACGCAATGCCTCCAGAATCCGGCAGAAAGTGGGGAACAGAGTGTCTTAACACTAGGTTCCCTCTGCCTACCCTGTTGTGTGCGGGATACAGCGTGAAGCTAATTTTTTATCAAAATAAAAAAAAGACGAACTACGTCAAGTAGAACTACAAAACTTATTGAAATAATCAAACCTAGAACCACCCCGCATACATAGTCAGTCACTAACTGTACTATAATAGTGTTGTAATTAAGACATTTCAATTTTGACTCCTAATCTACGTTGTGAGATCTCCCCATACATTATGTATGTATAATTGATATTAGGCAAGGAGCAATCGTCCGTTCATCCTGAACAGGTTAAATTGGCTTTAGTACACGTCGCACTGACACGTAGGATTATGAACAAACAGAAATTAATTTATATATTGTATATTTATATATTATTAATGTATCAGTTCTAAATTTTTTAAGCTTTACGCTGTGTCCTGTTATAGGCAGAGGGAACCTAGTGTTAAGACACTCTGTTCCCAACTTTCCACCGCAATTTTCTAAGCTTTGCGTGTTGGTTGGTGGGTCTTTAAATTTAAATTCAAGGTATTTTTTATTGGTAAATTTCAGTTAGACAAGACAAGACTATTTTTAAGTGGGCACAGACGTCCCGGCTCCTCCAGTTCCTACACTCATGTCAGCTGTCTTTATTTACTGCAGTTTGATTTTTATATAGAAACTAGAGGGCGCGCGCGGCTTCGCCCGCTTATTAGGAGTGAACTCTAAAAAAACCACGAAACACGTGTTCAATAAAATATTTTTAACAGTCTGAATTTAATTTTTTATAAAAATCGGTGGCAATTTAAAGATTTTTCCATATAAACTTTCAACCCCTTATTTGAACCCTTAGGGGGTGAATTCTTAAAAACCATGAAACATGTGTTCAATGAAATATTTTTAAGAGTCTGAATTTCAAATTTTATAAAAATCGGTACAGATTAAAAATTTTTTCCATACAAACTTTCAACCCCTATTTGATCCCTTTAGGGTTAAAATTTTTCAAATTCCCTTCTTAGTGGATGTCCAGAATATAAAAATAAATATCTGGCCAAATTTCACGTTTCTACCATCAGCGGTTACGGCTCTACGTGCGTCTTACCTCAGTCAGTCAGCACAAAGCCTTTTAATTATATAGATTATTATAAGAATTGTTTCATAATAAAAATTCTTAAAAGATTTTTATTCTCCATTAATTTTAACATCAATTGAAGTATGAAGTATAGCCATTTTGATCAAACTTTAATCAGCCCTTTATTTAAAGTGAACGTCAAATTCAAATTGGTTTTCCTTTAAGATATTAAAACGAAATCTCTATATAATCTTTCATTGGAAAATCTTCACCAGCGTTCCCGAGATCATAATAGAAATAGATCTCATAAATCAACGTCAGGGCTCAGTTGCGATGTCCGTTTGTTCACAAACCCTTCTTTTCTATATAACTTAATTAATATGAATAAAAGAAAATATGGAGTGTTTCATTAATTTTGTAGCTTGTTTTTAAAGGGATTATGTATTTAAAGTTTTTTCAAAGAAAAAATAGTGTTTACAAACTCCGTTCCCTATTCTCGCCCAATTTTTCGAACATTGTGTGTTAAGTGGCGGAATTCAGCGGCTAGCTTTATTTTGTTACTAGAGGGAGAAACGAAAATATTAAATTATGAATTCTTGCGAGTGGGATCGAACCTACGATAGTCGCGCTTGTGTGACTATAAACGCGCGTATAAATGTATTATGTTCTATTAATTTATTTTCATTTATATTACCTATAGGGCTAGGTTTCAGAATTAGTGAAATGCTTAGATCATTTTTGTAACTAACTAGTTCAAATAATAATATTTTAACATTATACAAAAACATATTTATAGTTCGCGCTGAGTTAATATTTTTCATGGAATGATTTATATATTGTTTGAAATATAAATATTATTCCAATAGATAGGATAATATTAAATATTGACATAAAAATAAATATTTAACATACAATATATCGATGACTGTAAACGCAACGGTTGTGGGTTCGATTTCCATTCGCTTGAATGTCATTTGGTCGTATGAAAATTTTGTCATTTTCTCGCTCTGGTAACGAGACAAAGTTCGTCACTTAACAAACAATGTCTCAAGAATTCGCCGGAATGTGGGGACGGAAGTGTCTTAAAGGGAACGGAGTGTCTTAATATTAGGTTCCCTGACACCCTCTACCTACCCTTCCATGTGCTGATATTATCTGCTGATATTATCTGATTGTCAACACGATATGCCTCCAGAATTCAACAAAAGAAACAAAAGTCAACAATTTAATTTTTTCAATTCCTTAACACTAGGTTCCTTCTGCCTACCCTGCTGCGGGATACAGCGTGAAACTGATAAAAAAAGGTTTTACAGGAAATCATTTAGGTACGAGTATGTTATAATGTTGAAAAGGTATATTTGCTAAAAATTGTTATAATATTCATTAGAGAAATCTTAAAATTCGTCCAAGATTCTTATCTTGTCACATTCTAATATATTTTTTTCTAATTTTCTTTCTTTTTAAATAAATCATACTACGACAAATTAAAAAATAATAAGTAACGTGACAGACAGCTGCTACCTTAAATACAACAGTAGAAACTCAAATGAAAACCAAATGCTCATTTCATTAGGAATAATTTCCATACGGAGGAGATCGCTGAATGGCTAAATTTAGACATGTCTTTAGGTGAGATTGCCATCTGCATAAATTACAATTTCATTTTAGGTTTATATGAACTAATGGTGCTTCACTGTTTTTGTTCTTGTTCTTATTATTTTTAAAAGAAAACATGAAAAAAAGTAAATACTGAATACTATAAATATAAAATATGCCGATACTGTTGTGCTCCGAGCAGTTGCATGTAGTAGATCCATAGGATACTTGCTATAGTATTTTTTTTAGCAAGTTAGGTAGAGGGAGTCTAGTGTCAATACTCTCCGCTTCCCTCTTTCCGCTAAATTCTGGATGCTATGACAAATTACAAATAAGTTGGAATACAATATTATTATCGGTAAATATAAAAAGTTCCCACAATTACTGAATTCAAAAGTAGAGCTTTTTAAAAATGTTGAATGCTGGATAGTCCAATCCAATGTCAAACACTTCATCTGAACATCTTTAGCATACATATAATCTATATATACAGTATTCTATATAGTAGTAGTAACTGTTCCGTTACTGAGTGACTTACAGACAACGTACAGACGATTTTACTGGACTTTGACGTTGAAATATGGCATGTGTCCCTACACAACTCTTAGGGAGTGGGAAGCACTAAGACAAGATTTCTTGCAATTGTTGCAGGCAACGATTTGTCCTATAATAAAATAATAAAAAGTTTGTCCGTATCATATATTTTTTTTTTGTGATAATTCCTTAAGATTACTATTCGCTTCCCTGTTTATGACAATAGTGAAAATTCTACTCTTTGAAGATAAAGCTTAATAGAAAGGGAAAAATATTGGCATAAATTAAAATCGCCATAAATATTGTAGCACGTAAAAAATCTTTCAAAAAATGATAAAAAATAGCTTCACATTATATTCTACACATAACAGGGTAGGCAGAAGGTATCTGGTGTTAAGATACTTCGTTTCGCACTTTCCTAACAATTTTCGAGACATTGCATGTTGAGTTTTGGAACTAAACATCGCTTCTTTGGAAGACATTTAAAAAATATCTCGTTCAGGCATAATTTACTCTAATATTTAAAGTCGTTATTGAAAAAAATACTTAAAAATTTAATTTCTTAATTTATCTAATATTATTATCATTAATATGAATGGAAATAAGGGTACGGATCCAATGTCTGTCATTTAATAAAAAAAATTATAAACCGCGCTTTATCTTGTTGTCAGAGTAAAAAAATAAAAACACTCCATTCCTCGAGTGGAAATCGAACGAAAAACCGTTGCAATTAAAATCCTACCACTACTCTGTGCCGCTGTGTTACAACAGCCTCAACTACTATTTTTATTTTTAAAATCCCTACGAGACTACAGTATAGTAAAAATTTAAAAGTCAAGCAATTACTTAGAGGCGCAGCTGAAGCATTATTCAAATGTATGCAGTCCGCACCGTATCTAATCCGAGCAACCTGTAAAAGTCGAGCCAAATTCAATATTCCCAAAACAATATCGTAACACCTGCGTGGCTGATTTCCATTCCATCCTGCCCGATTTCTGTATAAATTTTCCATTTAGACACCTTACAATGGACCCTCGTCCGTTTTGGACTATCATATAAAATTTAGCTGTTGATTGATAGTGGGATATTTCTGTTTGAGGAATTTATATATACATTCTTGAGGCCAGTCGTGGCGCAGGCGCATAAATGTGTGACTGTAAGCGCGACTGGTTGTGGGTTCGATCCCCACTCGAGTAAATGAAATATTTATTTAATTTTATATTTCCACTTCTTCGCTCTGGTGTCGAGGCAATGTTACTATGCTCTTAGGTTAAATATCAAAATTACTAATGTTTTTAATTTTTTTGTAGTAGCGACCCACGCGTGGCATGTCCCGTTTAAAGGTATTGTTGTATTAATTAGCCAATTTATAGAAAATGTTTATATAATTTGTTTGTGTTATTCTGATGTATAAGCTATATTACTGTACCTATAGTGTCATCTAAATCTCGTATTCAATAGTTTTTGTCAGAAAGTGGACCACATAATAAGTCCTTTGATCACCCGCACAATTATTAGACGCGAGGCCATTAAGAAATCGTTGGCGGTAGTTTGATATATTAATTATGTCAACTGACAGACGACTGCCACCTCAGTCTACCCGTGACCACGGACTACTGCAAAGTGTTCGAAACGTCGGGTTTTCAAAAATGTATAATCTTAAATATACACGATTAATCCGGTTAAAACAGTTTCATTTCAAAAATGGAACACACATCTATCCTTAATTTATAAAAATAATATTATACAAAATTATAATGTTATTAGGGAGGTCCTCGTGGCGCAGAGGCACAAGCGCGTGACTGTAAATACTACGGTTGTAAGTTTGATATTCAGTCGGGGAAATTAATTATTATTAATTAATATTTTCATTTCTTCTCACTGGTAGCAAGGCAAAGAGCGAGGTGTTAATTCGTACCATTTAACAGGCAACAGCTCGAAAATTCGGCGGAAAATGGAGAACGGAGAGTCTTAACACTAGGTTCCCTCTACCTACATTGCTATATGGGTGAGCGTGAAGCTGAAAAAAATATTAAAATAATAAATTATATTATAAGCAGGATACAAGGAAGACACTGTACAGACACTCAAGGGAAATACATTTACTCGTTTAACAATAACAAAAACCGCAGAACTGAAAGCGTACAACACTATGAGGTGGGGGCAGTATTCGAACGTAATATTTGGAAGTTTCAATGGTCAACCGCTGTAGAGCCGAAGTGAAAAGTTTTCTTTGCCCGCGTCCACATTGCGAGGATTTTTATCGCATTTTCATGGTATGCTACACTGACATAAAGGAATGTTGTGTTATTTTGTTTTTGTTCCCTCTGTATGTTCAAACCACTAAATAAAATTCGTTTTTAAAAAATGGCCACGTTTTTTTCTATGTAGATATGTTTGTGTTTTTAGGTAGATTATATTTGAGCTAGGAAAGGTAAATGCCTTTATGTTTTTTTTCTCTACCTGTTTTATATTTTAGCTTCGTGCTGTATCTCTTAAAGAACAGGTTAGGCAAAGGGAACTTATTGTTAAGACATTCTCTTCCCTACTTTCTACCTCACCTTCGATACATCGCGTAATGAGTGGTGCAACTCAATCGTACGATATGCTGCTTTTATCAGGCCAAAGAAATAAAAATAATCAGTTTTGAAGACTTTCCCTTACAACTTAAGCCATGAGATTGCATATATTAAGAAATATTACGCATAGAGTATCGAAAACCAATTTCACTTTTGTAAACCAAATGTAGTGAATACTGACGGAGTTCTGTTATTCGCGAATTTATCTGGGAGGTAGGCTGACTAAGCCTGAGACTAGGGAGACAAATTTTGGTAAATTATATCTTTAGAATTGCCATTGTTTCTTACTGTTAACGCCGGCTAAGATATATGAGCCCATGTCTTGAAAATATTAAATCCACCAATTTCTGTCCAACAATTCTTGACACCGTACGGCCACACCTGGACTACATATAGGGCCCAGGTTCAGCCTCATATGAAATACTGTTCTCATCTCTGGGCTGGTGTGCCCCAGTATCAGCTTGAACGATTTAATCGGATACAACGTAGAGCCGTTTGAATCATTGATCTGTGAAAGGTTTGAAACTTTGGCTTTGCGTACAGACTTCTCTTCACTGTGCGTTCTATACCTCATTTACCATTTCTAACTGGCTTCATCATGGCTTATAGTAAAATTAATTGTTAATTTTAAAAATAAAGTAAATAATACATCTTTTTAAATCTATATTATAATACTCTTGTGAAATACCCCTTATTTATACAAAGTACATGTAACCATGCTTATTGACTTTTTATAATAACGTTGAGAATAATACAGACACTCCCTTGTGTCTCTTTCAATACAAAATGTGGTGGCATTTATGAAGTTTGTAATGAAAAGTTTGTATTCCAAAAGCTATTTTATATAATAACTTTTTTTTCAGTCTTACACTGTATTTCACAGGGCAGTCGGAGAAACTTTAGTGTCAAAACACTGCATTCTTCACATTTAGAAATAGTATAGTGCTAATGTTGTTAATTAGTAGTATGCAAATTTCGATTTTTTATGCTTTCAAATATCACTAAAACATGAAAATTATGCGGCAATCATCTCACAAACCCAAATTCAAGTTTCTTTCACGTACATTATATTTGTTAAAGAAAAATAACAATCCAACAGATGGACGCTTTTTATGTTAAATAAAAAAATAAATAATAAAATCTAATTTTTTCAAGCACTTGTAAGACCCGATCTAATGGCTAGGAAGGAAGTCTAGATAAGTGTACTGGTGAATTTTAGTTACTCCCATATAGGATGGAAACCATAGAGAACATAGTGTTGCGATACTTCGTCTTCCATTTTCCGTTAAAATATTTGCTCCATTTGAGGTGCGGAACTCTAATAAACCTTCCTTATAATTCATCACACTTCAGTAGCATTTCTTATTAAAAAAATTAAAATATGTTTATTTTCACAATCACGTTGTTATAATTCGAACCGGCAAACATTACTTATCATCATCACTGAGCTACGAGAGCCTAAATTCCGAACAATTACCATAGCCACGATAGAAGTTAGCCAATTTCCAAAGTCTTCTGACGTTTATACATTTGTTAGACAGCGTTTGATGAATCACCTTCAAGATGTTTCAGCTTCGCTATACTGAACGCGTATTTGAAGTGGATTATCTCGGAATAGTTAATAATACCGGGGATCAAATGGTCTCCTTGTCTTGTCGACAAGCAAAATGATAAATCAACTAAGAAACAACAAGGCAGTTTAATTTATTTAAGCTTGTTTACCAGTGGCGGTATTAATTTTATTTAAATTATTTATTTACAACTTGTTTCTTTAGAGGTCTTACACAATATTAGTATCTTATCTGATCTGATTGTCACACAGTTTTCATAATTATTTCTTTAATCGGCTTAAAACCACACCTAGAAATATCAATTATCATTAAATTGGCATTAAACGCACACTCACTTTGAATTCGCACATGCGTACCTTCATACCTCCTTCCTTTACCTTCATTCTTGGGATGTACATATATTTCTATAAGTACATTATTATTTTAGTAGATATTTATCTATTTGTTTAGGTTGCCTTATATAGATGCATCAGTAATATCTCTTGTTTCTCGTGTAATTGATTAGGTATATGGGTAACTTGGGACTATGGAACTATGGGGGGTGTAGGTCCATGAGTTGAATGCATGACGATAAAGACGATATGATTAAAATTAGTCTCACTGACTAATATTCGATACTAATCTTCTCTAATTGCTAGATGACAGTATGCGCCGTATAGAAGCCACATGGCTAAATATTCGGTCAGGTCGTTTTTATTTATTACATTGTATCCCGTAAATAGCTGGAAGGTAGATGGTAACTTGTGTTAAGACACTCCGTTCTCCATTTTCCGCCCAATTTTCAAGTCCAGTTCAGTGACGGAACACATTATACGCTTTATCTTGTTACCAGAGCTAGGAAATTAACAACACTACGGCTTCTTTGTCAAAAAAAAAAATTAAAGACTCAAGTAAAAATCCAATTTAAATCTGTTTCTAAATTCATAAACTATCGCTGGCAATGCACAACTGTCCTTTAGTTATGAGGCAATGAATTAATCAAGAAGCAATGTGATGGCGTAGATTGATGTCCTCCAGGGACGCCTCATCTCTTGGACGCCGCCCGTTTGAGTGATCACTATTGTTTTATATTTCATAATTGATTTATGTTCTGTTTTGTTGTGTCTAGGATTGCCCATAGCTTGGGTGGTTTATGGAATTTTCTTAATATCAATTTAATGGATGAATAGTAAGTATATTTGTATAAGCTGCTAGAGGCCGTCGTGGTCCAGGCACAAGAGTGTGATTGTAACGCGACGGTTGTGGGTTCGATCGCCACTCGAGGAAATAAAATATTTATTTCAATTTATATTTCCATTTCTTCGTTTTCGTGTCGAGGCAAAGAGCGGCGTTGAGTTCCGTCACTCGACACGCAATGTCTCCAACATTCGGCGGAAAGTGGGAAATGGAGTGTCTTAAAACTAGGTCGGTCTGTCTACCATGCTGCGTGCGGGATACAGAGTGAAGCTGATTTTTTACTAGCTTTTTATCTGCGGCTTCGCCCGCATGGTGTAATAGAAATTACTAAGATTTGTGTATGACACATGACACATTGTAAGTACCCGACGTACCTCTGACCACAAGCACAGAGGGTGACAATATTAAAACGAATAAACAAGACAAACATAAATATTTTTTCAATTCGAACCAGTACTTTTCAGATTAACAGATTAAAACTCCCCAGTTTCATAATATTGTGGTATTGGTATAGTTGGAAAGCATAAAAATGTGCTTTTTATTAGCCATAATTTACTTACCTAAGTCCGATTCTTCTATTTATAAAATATTATATATGTACATCAAACTCTTATATATAATATATTTTTAAATAAATCTTAACGATCGAATGTTCTAGACACGTCCATGTTTATATCTGGTAATTGGCTCTAAAGTAGCGTACATGAGCTACAATACCTGACGCCACGCCTATTTCGTGTCGATCCCACTTAATGTACCCCCGGGTGATATCCAATTTAAGTTCTGAACACATTAAGTTGAGATAATTTTTTTAAAAATTTCCTACCATTTTCTCGTGTAGCTCAAATAGCAATGTGCTGAAATGTGTTTTTTCGGACAATTCTGTTGAAATTCTACTATTTTTTTTTGTCCTTAATGCAAGTAAAGTTTCGTAATAAAATAATATAGAGAAAATATTTTTTACTTATCTTTTTTGGAAATGTAACTTGATTTTTTTATGCAATCTAGTCGCAGCTTGTAAAATAATTTGTGTAGATTATAACACTTAAAATGCTGTTTTTTTTGCTGTTCCATTAAGAATTTCGGTAAATCATATCTTGGTACGCTTAGTCCTCTACAATTCCCATCAAACAAAGAAGTTACTTCTTGAATCCTGTCAACAATTTTTATCCTAAAGCCAGGTTTGAACTAACGAGCGAAAATATTAACGAATCCTAATCCAAGTGAGGTTTGAAGCCACAATCATCGTCTATTTATATACATTATCACTATATAACAATGGGGTATCTTATTGAGGCCGACAGCTAATTCTCTCTCGAGGATTTTTTATTACTTCAGTAAGCAGTAAGGGGCCGTTCAAGTATTACGTAAACAGTTTTTTTTGCAATTATTGACCCCCCCTCCCCTATGTCATTAAGAGGATTGCTTAAAAATATTTTACTGAACACGTCAAAAATAAGCAAACCCAAGACCACCCCCCCCCCCCGCCCCCCTACAGTGCTTACGTAATACTTGCACGTAGCAGCGTTATGTTTCGCCACGTAACATGCAATGGTTCAATAATTGGTCGAAAGGTGAGGAACGGAGTGTCTTAGCACTCGGTTACCTCTGCCTGCACTGCTGTGAGCGTGATAAAGCGTGTTAATAAATCTTGTATCAATAACGTATACTTAGTAATTTATTCAGTGCATTGTACCGAAGGAAACCTTTTGTAAAAATTTGCAAGTCAGACCTTGTTCGTATATTTCCGAATTTATATAAGTAAAGCCTTTTTCTAAAAATAATCTCTTTTGTATATAATAGGTACCTATTTTGTTTATTTAGTTTATAATAGAATGTACCTTCAATAATTTCTCAATATAAGTTATTATTATATATCATTTGATTGAGGCCGACGTGGTGCTGCTGTACAGGATCTTACTGCAAGCGCGAAGGTTGTGGGTTCGATTGCCACTCGGAGGAATAAATTATTTAATATTTTTTCGTTTTGGTAACAAAACATGGCGCAACAAATGTCTCGAAATTCGGAAAATGGGGAACGGGATGTCTCAACACTTGGTTCCCTCTGTCCACCCTGTCATTTATGAGATACAGCGTGAAGTTGAAAAAAAAGCACTCTAATACAACAGAGTGGAGGCCAGTCATGGCGCAGTGGCACAAAGTGTGACTTTAAAACCGACGGGTTGTGGGTTCGATCCCCACTCGAGGAGATGAAATATTTACTTAAATTTATATTTCCATTTCTTCGCTCTGGTGTCGAGGCAAAGCCCGACGTTGAATCCTGCTTCTCAACATGCAATGCCATGAAAGTTGGGAATGGAGTGTTTAACACTATTAACACTGCGTTCCTTCTGCCTACCCTGCTGTGTGCAGGATACAGCGTGAAGATGATTTATTTTTATTTAATACAACAGATATTTAACAAATTACTGTAATCACAATAAACTTTAAGCTCTTACTGCCACAGCACTAGATAGACAATTGATGGGCCTATTATGCGACTAAAGTGGCCACGAGGTGGCATTCGATCAAGTTTCGTACTAAGATCTAGTTGGACCAAGTAATTTCATGGTTTTGTATTTACATTAAATTGTATTGGATTTGTTAAATGTATTAATTGTCAATATAACTAATAGTAGTAGATATTAATATTTATAGCTTCATCAAGGCTATGTTTGTATTTAAATTATTTTACAGGACGCAATTCTCTGAAATTAGATGGAAAATGGAGAACAGTGTAGTGTCTCATCACTACATACATATAAGAAGTAGCGGGTTTTCCGTGTCTTTTGGAATCGGGAAATTCTCCGTTAACGCTCTTCTACATTCCCCAAGGAATATATACATGCCAAATTTCAGCGTTCTATGCCGCGTAGTTCCGACGGTACGCTGTCATTCACTCAGCAACGTAAATTTTATAAATCAAAATCAAATTAGCTTCACGCTGTATCACGCACAGTAGGCAGATGCAACCCAGTGCTAAGACACTCCGTTCCCGAGGAAGCGAAATATTTATTTACATTTATATTTTCATTTCTTCGCTCTGGAGTCGAGGCAAAGCGCGGCCCTGAGTTCCACCACTCAACACGCAATGCCTCCAGAATTCGGCGGAAATTGGAGAACGGAGTGTCTTAACACTAGGTTCCCTGCCGTGTGCGGGATACAGCGTGAAGCTGATTTATTTGATTTATTTAAATCCTAAGCATCCCCATCCTCACGCTCATACATTTGTGTGACCGATGGGAGACGGTACGTGTGACAAAGCGACTCATTTGTGCGGCCCTCATCCATCAGACATGGAACATTAATCGGTGCGGTATCGGCTCTCGCGTGGAACACACCCTGTCATTATATGCTATATGCCAATAAGTCTAAATTTGCTGAGCTGATTTCGATTTGGTTGTAGATAAAGTTTTGGAGGCTTTTCATCCAAGGGTGTGATTGCAACGTGACGGTTGTGGGTTCGATCCCCACTCGAGAGAATTATTTATTAATCTTTTTATTTCTTGGCTCTGGCTCTAAGGCAAAAGCCCGTTTAAATTCCGCCACTCAACACGCAATGCCTCGGAGCATTTGGCCGAAAGTGGGGAACGGAGTATCTTAACACTAGGTTCTCTCTGCCGAACCTGCTGTGTGCGGGATACAGTGTTAAGCTGATTTTGATTTAAACATTTAGGTGTTTTTTTACGTTTACGCGTAGATGAAGTACGGCAAAACTCTAGGTACAAAATTTATAAATCTAATTAGAATGAAAGATCGAAAATATTTTATTAACTGTCCTTCAAAATGGTAATGGCACGTCTAACAGCCAAATATGATAGTGTAATCTAATTGATATTCTACTTACACTCGAAGGATCAGAACTCAGAAGGCCGAAGAAAGATAGAGATAAAACACAACAACAAGCCATCACTCATATCCGAATGACTTTAAATTACTACGAAGATTAAAATAAAATAATTTGGTGATAGTGAAGTTGTTTGGGAAGCTGGCATTGTATGGAAGATGTGTATATATCCTTCTCAAAATGCAGTACAAAATCCTTTTTAAACTGACTTTTGTAAAAGGATGAGGTTCTCATTTCGACTGTATTTCTTTTCAGTGAGGAAGGTTATTAAATTATTTCATAAAATCTTTTCTTATATATTTTTTTTATATACGTATGCTTTTAATTATTGAATTTTATGTCTTTTCTCGCAGTGTAGGTAGAGTGAATAGAGTGTTATTAATGTTAAGGTTTAAGACACTCCGCTCCCCGCTGTCCAACCAATTTTCATTACATTGCGTCTTGAGTGGCGGAACTAAACGCTGTGCTTTTGTACATATTATGTTGCATAATTCGTGTTAAAGTTTTATTATATTTATATTATTATTCGTTAAAACAAAATTTGCGAAAGAGTCTAGCGTAAAATAACATTATTATGCGCTTTGTTTGAAGTAGCGTAAGTTGGAATTGAAGTTAGCCAGTAATTTAGTCAGAAGTTAGAGTGTGAGCAGATGGCCACTGTCGGTATTCGTTTGTTTTGCATATAAGTATACATTATTTTTTATATAAATATAACGCGTGTCTTAGTATATGACTGGGTTATTTTTTTCGCGCGTGTCTTGTATATAATATGTATGTATTTTTAAAAAATCTGCTTCACCCTGTATCCCGCACACAGCAGAGTAGGCAGAGGGAACTCAGTGTTAAGGCACTCTGTTCCCCATTTTCTGCCGAATTCTGGAGGCATTGCGTGTTGAGTGGCAGAATTCAACGCCGCGCTTTGACACCAAGCGAAGAAATGAAAATATAAATCTAAATTATAAATATAAGTAAATGTTTCATCTCCTCGAGTGGGGTTCGAACCCATAACCAGTCGGTTTTACAGTCACACTTTATGCCCCTGCGCCACGACTGCGCATCTATGACATCAATATATTTAATATTCTTTATTACTTTATATCTCCAAAACCGCTGAACGGATTCGCATAATTGAGGTATCGTTAAATTCCTCTTAGTAGCACAGGTGCTCTAAAAAAGTGATTTTAATAAAAAATTAAAATTCCATTGTATTTAGTGAAAAAAAATTAATACTGCTACATGGGTATTAAATTAAAGGGCTCAATACAAGGATTTCAAAAAGGTATCAAAGAATTGAAAAAGGTATATCATGATTATTTTTACCATTACACTAATCTATATATATAAAAGGACTTGTGCTGACTGACTGAGGTAAGACGCACGCAGAGCCGTAACCGCTGATGGTAGAAACGTGAAATTTGGGCAGATGTTTATTTTCATATTCTGGACATCCACTAAGAAGGGAATTTGAAAAATTTTAACCCTAAAGGGATGAAATTGGGGTTGAAAGTTTGTATGGAAAAAAAAAATAATCTGTACCGATTTTTATAAAATTTGAAATTCAGACTCTTAAAAATATTTCATTGAATACGTGTTTCATGGTTTTTAAGAATTCACCCCCTAAGGGTTCAAATAAGGAGTTGAAAGTTTATATGGAAAAATCTTTAAATTGCCACCGATTTTTATAAAAAATTAAATTCAGACTGTTAAAAATATTTTATTGAACACGTGTTTCATGGTTTTTTTAGAATTCACTCCTAATAAGCGGGCGAAGCCGCTTATTAGGAGTGAATTCTAAACATGAAACATGAAACATGAAAACCTACTGCATAAAAGTAAAAAAAAAAGATTAAAAAATAAGCCCAATAGTTAGGATTAACATTCGGGACTTATATTTCTTCAAACAATTAAATCTTCACAAGTAGTCCGAAAATATCTAAATAGGTCCCGACCGGTAATTCTAATAAACTACTGGGCTTCTTTTTAGTCGAGTTTGGTTTTAATATTATTTTTTGGTTTTTAATATTATTTTATATAAGTTCTTAAAAAAATGTGTTATGACAAAAAGGTTTTAAAGTATGTTTTTATTTTATTGTCTTTATATTAACGATCATCGAACATCAACATTCGATCATACATTATAATATTATTACTTTACAAAACCAAAAAACACCAGCTGACGTGTTAAAAAAGTAAACAAAAGATCGATTCTGCATACATTGTCAATATGAAATTGTACAAATATTAAAAAGTTGGTCGATTCATAAATGCTAGCTAGCTCTATTGTTTTAAATTCAAATATAAAATAGAGAGATTTCTCTGATTTCATGTCAGAGTTTTCATCAATCGAATTTTATTGTAATACTTGCACTACACTATACTGCCAATTCAATACTTCTAATATTAAATAACTCTATTATGTAAAACAATGCCACTGTTAATTTTTATCTATTTTTTAAACATACATACATTGTTATAGGCATGTAGAATTTAAATGTGAAAAATCTTTTAAAGCAGTTTTTACAATGACGTTAAAAAATATTTAATCAAATATCCTGCATCCCAAAAAATCAATACCAAAATCAATCGTTTCATTGGGCGTCCGAAATTATAACATATCTGGTGAAGAGATTTTTTTCAGATTCACGCTGTATGCTATATATAGCAAGATAGGCAAAGATAAGATACGCCGAATTTTCAAGGCATTGCGTGTTGAGATGCGGAACTCAACTCCGCCATTTGCTAACCCATTTGTATAGCTTCCAATACTTTTATCCTCACTGCTAGAAACTGTGAAACTAATACAAGCACTCATAGATTAATTCATTTACATACATAAACTCAAATCAACCGCCTCGATGCACATCACTGTAGCTCCCGACGGTACACGATCTGGTCTAATTCATGACATCAAATTCTGTCTAAACGACTGTCCCTTGACATATTACAGCGTTACTCCTCAACTAATTGCAGATAGCGGCTAATTTATACGGTCATACTTGATTAAGCAATCAGGAAATGACATTCTATTTAAGAAGATGAAAATATTTTTATATCAAAATAAATAAAATCAGGCCGTCGTGGCGCAGGAGACAAGCTTGACTGTAACGCGACGGTTGCGGTTTCGACTCCTACTTGAGGAAAATATTTAATATTTTCTTAAAAAGCGAAGAACTCTGGTATCGAGGCAAAGCGGCGTCGAATTTCGACACTCAACATTCAATGTCTCCTGAATTCGGCGGACATTGGGAAGCGGAGTGTCTTAACACTAAGCTCCCCTTACCCTACTATATGCAGGATATAGTGTGAAGTTGAAAAAAAAAAAGATATTTTGTATCAAAATAAATAAATAGAATATTTATTGCCATAAAAGTCTAATTTAGCTAATGATGCTTGAAGCTCGAATCTAAAGCACACTGTTGCTTAGTTACACTTTTTTATATTTTTATTATAATACTAGCGGCCCCCGTGCGGCTTAAGCATATTTAAGAAAAAATCGGCCAAGCGCGAGTCGGATTCACCCACCGAGGGTTCCGTACGAATTTCAGTATTGTAATTGGGAAATACGTTATAGATTTTGATGATGCGACGAAAAAAGTTGCCAAACTTAAGTTTGGGCGCATATACACAGATTTTTTTTATGAAATGAACTACAAATATAAGTTTGTAATGATTTTTTTTAATGTAATATCTATACATTTTTACTTTGCTGTTGATATCACAGATAGACTCTTTATTTTTATTTATATGTATACATATATATATAAAAAGTACTTTTTTAGATTTTTTATTAACGCTATGTCTAATATCCCACATATAGCAGACTGCTTAAAAATATTAATAAATTATAATTCATACCGTCGAGTGGGAACTGATTCCATAACCGTCGCGTTTAAAGTCACATTAAGTCATTTAAAAAAATATATTGTATTTAAAGAAAAATATTTAACTCTACCGTATTTAGGTAGACGGTAAGTACTCGTGCACTACAAGCGTAGCTCTCCCGTTTAAACTTGATCCCGATCTTAAATCTTGGAATTTCGGTGTTTTTATCACCATACAATTTTGATTTTTTTTCTATCATCATACAAATTGAAAGCTAAATATTCTCATTCAGTAAAATAGATGTATTAAATAACTGTTATAGCAATTAGCAAATTTATCGAATTAAGTAATTTAAACTGATGTAACTTTTTATTTATGAACCGATTGTAATAAAACAAACCCTATAGGTTAAAAAATGTTTGTTAAAATCGAATAATGAAAATTGTATTTAAATGAGTTAAGTCGATTTTGTAATTAGCGATAACAAACGCACAGACAAACAGAAAAAAAAAATTTTGAAAATCATTGTACTACTACAGGGGTTCCCAACCTTTTCTTGATCAAGGACCACTTTTATATCATTCTTGGTAGCAGGGACCACTATGCATATAAGTATAGTAAAAATTAACTGTGATAATTAAACCGAAACTTCGCCTCACCGCGAACGATTTTAATTTTATGACAAGGGATTGTCATAAAATTAAAATCGTTCGCGGACCATATTTAACCTTCTGCGGACCACTGGTGGTCCGCGGACCACTGGTTGGGAACCACTATTCTACTACATTAATAAAGGTTCACAATATAATTTTTTCTTAAGCGTCTTCCAAGTACAGACATCGATCCGTTACTATTTTATTATGAGTATAGATTTATGTACAAAGAGTAACGAATAAGCCCATATTTTGTTTGCATGTACCTTTTGTCGTCACTTATTTTCGAACAAACTTGTTTCTTTTTTAAACAACTCCTGTAAAAAGAATATTTTTAACCGAATGCAAAAAAAGGAGAGGTTCCCAATCCACCCGAATAATTTTTATGTATGTTCTTGTGTAATGCCAAAATTTTAGTTTGCACAAAAATAATAACTAATCAAGATTGTAGTTTTACACATTACAACCAATACCTACTCATTTGAGAAGCAACCTCTTAAGGTACCTATCACTGCAAAACGGAGAATAAATTAATTTTTAACAAAGAAAAAACCGACTTTAAACAACGAATTAAAAAGTAAAAATAATTTTACATAAAGTAAACCGTACGTTGATTTTTGAACAAAAAAAATATAATTTTTAAGTCAGCGTCAAGCTAATGCTACAACTATAATATCAAATTACTAAACGTGTTTATTTTACTTGGCGCCGACTTCAAAATTATAAAATGTTTCTTTTTAATTATTTTGAAGTCGTTGTTTGAAGTCCATTTTTTTAGGTAAAAAATTATTTATTGAGCCTCACGTATCTCTAACGCGTGCTCTAGTATCGAAGTAAAATGCGACATTGAGTGGCGCAAGTGACCAGACACCAGAGCGAGGAAATTAAAATAAGAACGCCCAACCAGTTGCTTTTACAGTCACATTAACAGTTTGTGCCCCAGCGCCACGACTGGCCTCAAAAAAAAAAAGACGTACATATTATAAAGATATAGAGAAAGATATAGAGCTGCTCTACCAAACAAACCCTTCCCCGTTTATAATACGAGTATGTATTAGTATAAACAAATATATAACTGACATTAATATTCCCAAATCCAAGGTTAGACTGGCACAATTTAATCAAATTCATTTAATTAAAATATTTTGTTATATAATATTTATACATTTATTTTTAAATTGAAAAAACAAAACAGACGAGGAGAGTACGGGTCAGCTGTTGGTAAGTGATCATGACCCAGGACCCCGTGTAACACCAGAGAAGTACATCGCCGGCTTTTAACGTGGAGATAGCTTAGCTTTTTGAAGGTACCCATGTCGTATCGACCCACAAGCACTTACCACCCATATAGCCCACAATATACTTTAAGCCATTTAATCAGGCGTTACAGCGCACCGCAATGCAACTGCTCCCTGCAGACCGCTAGCGACTACGCGATCTGTCTCTCTAATGAACGAGAACATCAACGGCCGTGTGTAATTTACACGGGATGGTTCAGTGGTTGGGAACTGTGAGATATTTTTGTGAGTGTAGATTCGAATTTCGTAGAATTTAGGTATTAATCTTATTAATTTTGTACTATTTGAGGCCAGTCGTGGCGCAGCGGCACAAAGTGTGACTGTAAACACGACTGGTTGTGGGTTTGATCCCCACTCGAGGAAATGAAATATTTATTTAAATGTAGGTTTTTCAGGTTTACCTATGTGGTCAAATTAAGGGTGTCATAAGAATTATGTATGATATATGTCAGTATGATACATTCTAAGTGCCTAAAGTAACCCTGTAATCATAGGTATAGTGAGTGACATAGAAACGATTAACGTCATATAATAGAGTAAATTACCTATTAAACGCAAAAAATTTTTTTGAGGCCTGTCGTGGCGCTAACTGTGACTGTAAACGCGGCTGGTTGTGGGTTTGATATCACTCGAGGAAATGTAATAATTATTTAAATTTATATTTATATTTTTTCGCTCTGTTGTCGAGGCAATGCACGGCGTAGAGTTCTGGCACTAGGTTCCCTCTGCCTACCCTGCAACCTGCGGCATACAGCGTGAAGGTAGGCAGAGGGAGCCTACTGCTAAGACACTCAGTTCCCTGCTTAACGCCGAATTTTGGAGGCATTGCGTGTTGAGAGGCAGAACTCAACGCCGCACTTGTCCTCAACACCAGAGCGAAGAAACGGAAATATAAATTTAAGTAAATATTTCATATCCTCGAGTGGGGATCGAACCCACAACCAGTCTGTTTTACAGTCACACTTTGTGCCGCTGCGCCACCACTGGCCTCATGGTTAAAATTACTTTACGTCAATAATTTCGATATAACAAACTGTACTTGCGGTCAGAAGTAACGGGTTACATAGAATGTGTCACGTGTCATACACAGCTCTCATTCTCTTCTCATTCCATTGGATCATATAGATTTCAATTCGATCAAGTAGTTTCTGAGATTAGCGCGGTCAACCAAACAAACTCTTCAACTTTATAATATAATATTATATTATAAATATCTTTTATTAGGTAAAAATAGCGGCGTTTGGTTAAGAGTAGGGTAAACTGTGTTTTCTCTATACATAGGCAAAATAAAGTGATTTATTATTTTGTTCTCTTTATCTATTTCAACAAATATAGTAAATTTGTGAAAATTAAAGAAATATAGTTAAACTTAAAAAAATTGTTTAAGAGTATACCATTAAAAATATAAAAATAACATTTAAAAAAAATAATATTACATATACATGTCTTATGATTTTTTAAAAGATACTTGATTATTTCCTTGCTGGTAAATAGAAGCAACGGTATACTCGTATCTGACCCCCGAGACCCATCTAAAGAGTTACCGTAATTTTGTGGTTTGAACAGTTGCTAAAATTATACATATATATGCTTTTGAATGCCTTTAATGAATATAAGGCAAGGTGGGGCAGGGGCGTAATCGTCCGACTGAAAACCCAACTGGTTGTGAGTTCGATTCCCACGCGTGGAAAGGAAAAATTTTATTTTTTCGTTTTATCGCTCTAGTAACGAGGTTCCGCCATTCAATGTTCCTCTAGAATTCGGCGAAAAGTGGGAAACGGAAGTTTCTTAGAAGAATGAAATTACTTCATATTAGGTTTCTAGAGTCCCTCCGCCTACTCTGCCATGTGCAGGATACAGCTTGACGCTAAAGAAAGTGAATATTATTTTCTTAGTAAATTTAAACATGAACGGTTAATATATTATTTTCTTGTAGTTTATGGTCACGATAAAATATTTTATGAAACAACAAAATGAACCTATTATCTAGATACCCTTATCCAAGAGAACCCTAATTAAGTTATTCATTTTGGGGACCTTAAATACCGTTCCAAGCCGTTACCAATCATTTCATTTAAATGACCCAAATTGCTATCTAAATATAAAAATATATATTAACAATTACTAAATATATATTAACGATAACACTATTCTATATGAGGGAAATGTTATAGAAACATGAAATACATCGAATAGATTCGAGTTCACCTTTAATTTCTTGTTAGACGTTATAACGTCGGTTACTCTCATACATGTTCAAAGTAATTAAACTGAGATTTTATAGCTATAGTATTATATAGTAAAGCCAATGTGTTGTGGCCGCCTTGAAGTTAAATTCTGAACTTTCGCACAATCCTCGAAAGAAATAATCAAATGTACGAAAAGATCCTAAAGAGATCTAAGATCCTAAGATCCTAAAGTCAAATCTGCCCTGGCATCTATCTAATCTATATCTTTCATTGCGGCCACGACTCGTCGACCGTACTGTATTAGTGGCTAATGAATTGCAAGTAGGTAGTTACTATTCCCGTGGACCGAAGTGATCGGGGCGAGTTAGAACTAATTAAATTCTAACAAGTTTATTGTTAGACCGCAAATCTGAGGATTGTGGGACGTTTTGGACACTGTTAATTTTATTGATATTGTCTTTTAATGGAGTGGAAGTATGAAATAAACTGTGAAATTTTATAGGTTTAATAACTAAGTACCTATAGAAGTTTATTTTTTTAAAGTAGCTATATGCTATATCCCGTATATAGCAGGGTAGGAAGAGGGAACCGAATTTTAAAACAATTCGTTCCCCATTTTCTGCTGAATTTTCGAAGCATTAAAATAATTCTATTAATTGTGGATTACTGAATAAGAAAATGTGATTAAATATTATAAGCTGTATCACGAACGTTGCTGGGTAAGCAGAGAGAATCGGAGAACCTAATGTAAAGACACTTTGTCCTCATTAAGACATTTTTGACATTTAATTAATTTAAGACTTTTTATTTCCTTGCGCCAGGACTAGACAATATTTTAGTTTCTCCTAGATGTCGATCAATTTTAATTTCTTCTTTTATGTGCTTCACACTGTACCATATAGCATAGCAGGCAGACGAAATCAAATTCTAGGATTCGATTAGTATCCCATCATAATCAATTACCCAATTTTCGAAACATTACGTTACTGATGCTACGATCTTATCGTACTAATATTATAAATGTGAAAAATTGTGGGGATGGATGTTTGTTCTACGTTTACATAAAAAGTACCGAACGGATTCAGATAAAACTTTACAATAATATATCTTAATATATGTAAATATTTTATATAATTTGGATAAAAAAGCAAAAATTTTAAGCCGGCGAAGCCGCGTTTGTGTCACTAGTATATTATAATGTAATTTATAAATAGCCCACGTTTAAAACTGACTGCGTCAAAGGATTTCAAAGTAAACGCTAAATCTAAAATGCAAATCTAACGTTCTAGAATCCTCGATGTCCTTCTGTAAGTAATAAGAACTTGTTGTGAATATAGATTATCTAGAAACGTTCTTTTGTAACTTTGTAGGCGATGGTACCGTGTTTGATTACCGCTCTGTGAATATTCTTAATTAAATGATATTTGCTTTCTCGTTCTGGTGGAATATAGGGCGCTGCTGAGTTCCGCCAAAGTCAATTCTGTGTTAAATAAGTGAAGTTTTGGTTCTTTGCTTATACATAACGGTGATACATCAGAAATAAAAATATAACTTTTTACTGATAAACATAGTTCTGATATTGCTTGTAACACTAAAACACAAACAATTTTAAAAATGTTTTCTGTCTGTTTGTTTGTTAGGCCTAATCTTTTGTTAGGTGCTAATCTCCGGAACAGTTGTATTAATTTTAATGAGACTTTTGCTGAATGACAGGGGTGGTTGTGGAGCAACATATAGGCTACATTTTGTCTTATAAATAAAAAATATTTAATTACATTTTCTTATTCAGTCATTTAACGCAAGTTTTTTTAGCTTCACGCTGTATTTCAATGCCTCGAAAATTCAGCAGAAAGTGGGGAACGGATTGTTTTAAAATTCGGTGCCCTCTTTCTACCCTGCTATATGCGGGCATGTAGCTAGTTTTTTAAAAATAAACTTTTACAAGTACTTAGTTATTATGCCTATAAAATTTCACAAATTACTTCATATGTATAAATTAAATTAAATCAGCTTCACGCTTTATCCCGCACACAGCAGGGAACCTACTGTTAAGACACTCCGTTGTCCACAGAAAGTGGGGACTTTCTGCCGAATTCTGGAGGCATTGCGTGTTGAGTGGCAAAACTCAACGCCGCGCTTGTCCACGACACCAGAAGCGAAGAACCACGAAGAAATGGAAATATAAATTTTAGTAAATATTTCATCTCCTCGAGTGGGGATCGAACCCATAACCAGTCGGTTTTACAGTCACACTTTGTGCCGCTGCGCCACGACTGGCCTCGTAGTAGATTCAATTGTAGTTTTCAGTATTCTATTTTAGCTCGAATTTAGTTTTAATGTAAAGTATATCAATATAAAGTGTTTTGCTTGACAAAATTGGTATAAAAAAGTTTTATTCTCTTGTTTTAAACTTTAATTATCAATCTTTAAAAATGATACTAACATTAGAATATGACAGTAGTACAGATTTATAAGTAAATAACTGTGTTGTTCACACGGTCGAAGTTGTGAGCCCTAGTCCATTATATAAACTTTTATCTAGTCTAATTACACAAAGCTGCATTTTCTTCCACAAAAGATACAAAAAGATACAAGTTCTCTAGATCTATTTATTTTATCTCGAGAGCTGACAATAAAGTATGAGCTTTTAATGAAAAAAGTGCTTGAAAGATTTCAAATAAACGACATTCTATCGCATATATCAAAGGAATAGACTATTTAAGTATGTATACAGTAATGGCCAGTATCTATGCGACGTCAAAGTACTTTTTATACCTTAGAGCATACGAGTTAATCTACTAATGCACCTGTATTTAGTGTTATTCGACTTAGATTTCAGCATCATTGCAACGCTTCTCTAATATTGCCTGGAAATAAATGTATATCGGTACTAGAAGTTAATGATGAGGCTGTTGTGGTGCAGCGTGTGACTGTAAACACGACGGTTGTGGGTTTGACTCCCAATCAGATGTGTACAATACTTTTATTTCCTCGCTCTAGTTACCAGTACAAGCAAAAGCACGGCGTTGAGTTCCATCATTAACACGTTAATTTCTAAGCAAACCGGCTGCCGAAAATTCTTTGAATATAAATAAATTGTGGTACAAATTAGAATCGAACCCATTACCGCAGTGTATAGAATCAGTTATATTTTTATTAATAAAAAATAACACAACTCCGTGGGTGAAAGTCTGGTTGCAGAATGCTAGGGATAGAGGCACGTCGCTATGGTTACCATCACATAGTATAGGAATATCTCAATACCGTACAGGTTTCTTTATACAACGAACAGTTGTATTCAGAGATATATTTAGTATGGTGGAAGCTTATGCAAAGCATTTAATATATTATTTAATACATGCAATGCTTAAACAAACAGATAAAATTTCAATTCCGTTTATTTCTTTAGTTATAGCATCCATTGCCTACCCAACTTAACCTACTAATCAATTGGCTAATGTCATGTTAAATGAATACACGATAAAGATTTTTTATGTATCTCGTATGTAGCAGAGTATCTAGAGGGAACCTAGAGTTAAGTCTAAATGGAAACTCTGTGGTTGTAGTTTCAACTCAAGGGAATGGCCTATTTTCACAAGGCGCTGTGTTAAGTTCCGCTAGTTCCGCTATCCAACACGCAACATTTCGAAAATTGGCTATGGTTGGGAATGTATCGTAACAACAAGTTCCCCCAGTTGACTCTGCTATAAGCGAGATACGTTGTGAAATAGAACTCTAGAAATGAAACAAAAACTACAATTTTCATACATTTGTTTCAATTTGTACTTAAATAACGATCTTCATTAAAAAGGTGTTAGCATAAAACACCGATCCTTTTTTCCACACGCTTTATTACAAGCACTTAGTAATTGTGGTTTTATTGCTGGAATATTTCTTGGTCCCTTTAAGCGATTCTATCGAACACTTAATGGACCCACGTGTGGTAATTTATGCTGGTTTAGCAGTTTTATCGTACAGACGATAAAATGTTGTTGTAGTCTTATATAGATAATGGGATTAATGATGTGAGGTTAAGATTCGAATCCCGTTTTGGGTATTTTTGTAGGGTGAGACCGGAGATTGAAGGCAAATTATGTTGTTTAAATCTACTTTCAGAGTTATAGGCTTCTATCTTATTTGAGCATCCGTATTTAAATAAATTAAAGGATTAATAGTAATAAATTTATATATTAGTACCAGAGCTAGAAAATGAAAATATTAATATTTCACTTCATCGAGTGGAGATCGAACCCAAAACCTATCGCGTTTACAGTCGCATGCTTGCGCCGCTGCTGCGCCACGACTGTCCTCAAAATAAATGTCATCAGTATCTATTGTTTATTGTACTTGATAAACAAAATTAAAAGCAACCTTTTTTAGAAAAAGCTTTTATTTTAAACGCTCTAAAAAGGAGAAAACAACATTTCTTCTAAATTTTAACTATCAACTTACAAACTCATTATGCACAATTTATATGACCATAAAAGCTTGTCACGCGATTTACTTGTGTAAATAAATTAGTACTAATTTAATAATGTAAAATCTGCTAAGTATTTTTTTTTATGAGGCCGGTCGTGGCGCAGCGGCAGGAGGTGTGACTGCAAACCGACTGGTTGTGGGTTCGATCCCCACTCGAGGAGATGAAATATTTACTTAAATTTATATTTCCATTTCTTCGCTCTGGTGTCGAGGTTAAGCGCGGCGTTGAGTTCTGCCACTCAACACGCAATGCCTCCAGAATTCGGCAGAAAGTGGGGAACGGAGTGTCTTAACACTAGGTTCCCTCTGCCTACCCTGCTGTGTGCGGGATACAGCGTGAAGCTAATTTAATTTAATTTTTTTTTTTAATTTTTTTTTAATTTTAATTTTATTAAATATTGATCATCGCGTTGATACATATATAGATTTGGTATTAATCTCAGCTCGATATCTCACTCGATCTCGAATGTAAATGGTCTTGACAGACGGACAACAAGGTCATCCTATAGGGTTGGATTTGTTCCTCTTAAGGTACGTAATCCTAAAACCAATAATAACTACAATTCCAAAGATCTAGTTTATAAAAGTGAGCTAATATGTAGAGGACATTTTTACCAACCTGTAGAAGTTGGTGAAAGCATCACATTATAGCTGAACGAGAATACGAATAACAGGGGTTTAAAAAAAATGCTTAGTTTTAAAGCGTTTAATAAATTATATGTGGTACATATATACACTTTTTTAATTTGTTGTGATTAGGTATTTTCATTAACTTTCCAAGTTTGGCTTCCTTGTAGTTGGTAGTTCTGCTGTCCGTTTGTTTGTCTGTCCATCTGTCAAAGCCATATTTCTCAATATCGCTTGAAGGTATCTTGCTGAAAGTAGCATTAAAATATACGGTTCTGGAGCACAGCAAAAAATGCTAAGCTATCGAAATGTTTTTTATGAAATTTACCACGTATTAATACTGTAAACGTAGAATTATAAATTTTAGTAAGAACTCTTCAAGTTAAGAACGAAGTTAAGAACTTAGCCAGAACTAGCAATCCATATTATATAGTAGTTGTTACAAGCGTATAATTTTTCGACGTTTCTTGATAAGAACGTATGGCATAATAAACTAGACAACGCTTGGTCAAAAGGTGTGTATTCGAATCCCGCTACGTGAAAATCTTTGAATGTTTCAACATATTTACCTTTCTTCATTATTTAAATATTTTATGAAAGAAAAAGAAAAGTTATTAGAGAGGGGTAGGCGCAGCGCAGGGGTAAATTCCTAAAAATCGGCCTGCAAACGCGGCGGTTGTGGGTACGATTTCCACTTGGAAGAGTGAGTTATTTTCAATTCCTTGCTCTGGTAAAGTTAAGTTCTGGTTAAGTTCTGGTAACGAGTTTTGACATTCAACACACAATGTTTTAATTAAATAATATGGAAAATGGTTCGATTGTCTTCTGGACACTAGGTTCCCTTTACCTACCCAGCTATGTGCAGGATACAGCGTGATACTAAAAAAAAAAGAAAGAAATACGTAACAAAAACAAATAACGGCTCAGGACATCGTGCTGAAGCCTGAAACGTTTAGTAATTCCCGACCTCCTTTGTTACGCCAGTGGCTGTTTGCTTTCAATTAGACACTGCGTTTGTGCTCCGACATGGCTCTACTCTACATAGATTTAAGCTTATACTATGATTGAATTGAAACTATTATTTACTATTATATATTTTTTTATATTAAATTCACCACATGAGGCCGGTCGTGACGCAGCGGCACGAGGTGTGACTGTAAAACCGACTGGTTGTGGATTCGATCCCCACTCGAGGAGATGAAATATTTACTTAAATTTATATTTCCATTTCTTCGCTCTGGTGTCCAGGTTAAGCGCGGCGTTGAGTTCTGCCACTCAACACGCAATGCTTTCAGAATTAGGCAGAAAGTGGAGAACGGAGTGTCTTAACATTAGGTTCCCTCTGCCTACCCTGCTGTGTGCGGGATACAGCGTGAAGCTGATTTATTTATTAAATTCACGCTGTATCCCGCACAATTCAGGGTAGGCAGAATTAACCTAGTGCTAAGATACTCTGCTCCGCATTTACAGCCCAATTTTTGAGGCATTGCGAGGTGAGTAGCGGACCTCAACGTCGTGCTTTGCCTCGACACCAGAGCGAAAAATGAAAATATAAATTTAAGGAAATATTTCACTGCACCGTCTCGTTTTATTAATTTTAAATTTTGATATTTTGATAAAGTGTGGCGTTGAGTTAAGCTATTTAAACCGAAATGTCTCGATTTCGGCCGGAAAACGGAGAACTGCTACTCAACATGCAATGTCTCGAAAGTTTGGCAGGAAGTGAGAAACAGAGTGTGTGAATAGTAGATTCCCCTACGGATGTAGACTCCCCTTCCAGTTTTGCGGAGAAAAACGTGAACGCGAAGCTATTCTTATTTTTGTATGCTTCGAACAGCATTTTTATTATACCTATAAAGTGAGTTTTTATTCTAAAAATTCCAAAGTACATTTTGTACTTTGGAATTTTTCAGAATATTTTATACAAAAAAGTAGTTTAAAAAAAGATGAACGTACAGACAGAAAAACTTTGCTAACTGAATTATGATGTATACATTTTTAAGGACGTTGGGAGGCGTAAAGAATAGTTGTGAACTTAAATAAGTTTTTTTTCCGATAATTTTAATGATTGTGTGAGCAGCGAGGAATGTCGAACTTTAGGTACATTAGAGGAGAATGACAAAAGAGGACTTGTGGGAGTTGAACTGATAAGTTCTTTTTTATAAGAAGAAGCTTTAGTGTCAAGCTATATGATGATTGTGTGTTCGATTCCCTAAGGTTCGGTCGTGGGTTCGATTAAATAAGTTGACTGACAGTTGAAGATTGACGGTGTCAAGTTTCAAGGCACGTACCTTAACTTTGACAACTGTCGAAGGCTCAAATATCTTTTTTGAAAATAAATAATATTAATGTATCCATATTATGTTTTGTGGCTAAGTAGTTCAGTGTGCAACAAATGTCTCTTAAATTATAGATTTAAATTGAGGCGGTCGTGGCCCAGGGGCACAAGTGTGTGACTGTAACGCGACAGTTGTAATGCCTCCAAAATTCAGCGGAAAGTGGAGAGTGTGAGATTCCTACGAGCGGGAACCAAACTCACAATCATCGTGTCTACAATCACACGCACGCTGTGACACCGACCGCTCCAAAACGGCATCGAAATATGTAATTACTTACCGCCTATAAAAAAGTATCGATAACAAAACATTTATACACGACCAGTTCAACCAAAAATAGAAAAGGAAAAGGGCTACCACTCCAGCAATTACGGGGAAAACCGTCAAACATAACCATATCAGGTTCCTTTTAATATCTCCAAAAAATATTTAACTTCCATATTTCCCTTTACAAGCCGCAAATATTTCGAATCCAATTTCTTACATAAATAAAACTTCTGTCCACTTGTACGGTTTTTGGGGTAACTTTTAATTGCGTTTGGTCAGAGTGCCCTCCTGTCCCCGGAGCATCACGCTTGCCATCGTCTTCAAGTGTGTAAACTAATCTGACGTTATTATAATTGGTTCTAAACTAAATATTTTTCAAAGAAGAAGAGCTTTTTTCTTCTTTTTATGTGATGATAGCTATATACTTGCACTTGCTTTGATGCCGCACTCGGGGATGTCAAGTATTACTTTAGTTAAATATATTAAATCGGTACTAATGAGTCTGTTTTATATAGTTTTAAATAAATTATTATTATTTGAGGCCAGACGTGGCGCATGTTAACAAGCATATGACTGTAAACGTCACAGGTTGTGGGTTGTGAGTTCGATTCTCACTCGAGTAAATGAAATATTTTGTGCTTTCACTTCCCCGCCCTGGCTTCGACGCGAATCGTGATATTGGGTTTCACCATTTAATCCGCCTCCAGAATTCGGCGGAAACTGTGAAATGGAGTATCTTAACGCTGGGTTCCCAGGTTCCTTATGCCTACACTGCTAAGAGCGGGATACAGAGTAAAATATTACTAGAAGTAAGGCCGGTGTGGCGCAGCACAATGTCTGACTGAAAATGCAAGGGTTGTTTTAGTTCGATTCTTACTAGGAAAATAAATTATTTTGATGCCTTCAATCTGGTGAATGACAAATCGAGGAGTGTATACTGCCACTCAATATGCAAAGTCTCTAAAACTGAGCGGAAATGGAATGTCTTAATACTAAATTTTATTTGCCTAGCTGAAAAATAAAATAAATAAATGTCTTAGTCCAGCATAGGCAATGGACACGCATAGTACTGTTTTTTTTTGTACTATAAAAAGAAGAGATAGAAAAGACAAAAGAACAAAAGACATTACCGTAATGTCATAATTTCAAAATATTTTCCTATGTCAATATTATTTTTAAGTACAAACATTAAAAATATATATTTTTTGAAATATAGTATGTAAATTTTGTATCACCGAGATCCAACAAAAGCTCCACTCTATATTCCGATAAAAAATTATACCATTCATTTCCAGCGAAGTTTCTTATAAACAAAATAAAAGATGACAGAATATTAATTTGGGCTATTTTAAAAGTGCTTTTAGTCTTACCAATTAAGGGGTTGTTTGAAGGTTTTCTTCGGTTCTCTCATTTAGTACATTTATTCATTTATTTATTACTCAAAGTAGAAAGTCCTTGGTAGTTGGGTGAATAGTATAGTATGGTCGACGAGTCGTGGCCGGCCTTAAGCTAGCTGTAGATGGCTGCGCAGATTTGATTTTAGAATTTTACTTTCCTTGAATTTTTTTATTCCCGAGTTAACAATGTGTAGACGTTACAAAAGCCTATCTACTGGGCGGCCATGACTCGTCGACCGTATTATATATTGGAGTAATTTACTAAGGGATCAGTGTCTCCGTTCCTTGACTTTTTTATGCGACAGGCCTCACGTAAACGACATAATGTGGTGAAAGTACGTGGTTGACTTTGGGAGAGTTCGCTTATAATATTTCTTTTGGTATACGAGTATTTTGTTGGACGAAAAAATTGGAACGTCGACTAGAATAATTAATGCGTCAAAATAAAATTGGTTCTTAATATTATTATGAATTTTATCAGCTATTATTATATAATGTTTGTCTGTTAAATGAAGAATTTGTATAATGTGGAATGGTTAGGACATGATGAGGCCACTCGTGAAGTGTGACTGTAAAACCGACAGGTTGTGGGTGCGATCCCCACTCGAGGAGATGAAATATTTACTTAAATTTATACTTCCATTTCTTCGCTCTGGTGTCGAGGCTAAGCGCGGCGTTGAGTTCTGCCACTCAACACGCAATGCCTCCAGAATTCGGCAAAAAGTGGGGAACGGAATGTCTTAACACTAGGTTCCCTTTGCCTACCCTGCTGTGTGCGGGATATAGCGTGAAGCTGATAAAAAAAATAGGACATGTCCAGTCAAGTTTAACTGTAAGTAATATTTTTATTATATTTAAAGTATGAGGTTTGATTTGATACCCATGAAATGTGACATGATTTTCCATTTAAGTCTGTCCGTTTTACATAATGCGTCTTTGAATGTCTATTATATTGCACAAATGTAATGATAAAGATAAAGAGTAATATGTAAATTATTTGGGAAATAAAATAAGTAATACAAAATATGGTAAAATATAAAATCTTTCAACATATAATATAAAGAAATATAAGTAGTTCCGGAAAATAGAAATGTTTAAAATAATTAAACTTTGACAAACCCCAACGTTGAGTTTCACCACTCAATATACAATGTTTCGAATTAGACGAGATAGCTAAGTACGGAGTGTATTGACACTAAATTTTCCGTAGTGAAAGTAGTGAAAGTGAAGGAAATATATGCAGGGTACGCTTTATCATTGCTGGAGCATTTCTTTTACTTTTAAATTCGAATTCACTATCATCATACATGGATTGACACCAACGATCACGATAACTATTTATATGATAAATTTCACCATGACCCATATTTCAGGCCACAGCCAAACAGGAAGTGACAAATTATAATTTAGCAGCAAGCTTGTCATGAACTTTTGGTCCCGGATCGAATGAGTGGAGATGAAGTTTCTTCTGCTCACTACACTGGGACCGCAGCGTCCCCATCCATTAATACTATAATATAATAATTTATAATATTTTGAATCAAATTCATATTCTTAGGATTATAAACATATTGAAATTTTGTAAAATTCTAAAGTTTGAGCTGATTGCACAAGTTTAGGCACAACTCTCGCTTATTCCTACATAGCAAATTAAGAAACTCTGATTTCTACTTTTCGTCTAACTCTCGAGACATTGCTTGAGGAGTGACGGAGCTTAACTACGCGTTATGTCTATCGGAACGGAAAAATGAAAATAAAATAAATATAATAATTCCTCTAAGTGGGGATTGAACTCATAACCGTCGCCCTGCGCCACGACATTATATTTATTATCTAGTTTTAATTTAATAGATAATTTCGAGTTTTGTGTAATATTTGTTGGATAACAAAGCTATGTTATATTTTTCTAAATAACGTTTTACATACAAAAATTGTAATTTATTGAAATGAAATTTATTGAAATCACAGAGAATATGGTCACCTAACTTTACACTGTTCTCCACTTTCCGTTCACTTTAAAGACTAGACTGCAAACAATGCCGCATTTGATCTGCACAGGCCGGCGAACCGTTTATATTAAAAATATGAAAGTATCCCCAAGCGACATAAGAACCCACGACCACCGTGTGCAGTCATACGTTTAGACAACTGCACACGGTCGTCAAGCCATATTGACTGAACTATTGTGTGTATACTATATATGTGTCAGTTAATACGGCGTCAAAATTTAGTTTTTCCTTAATTTTGTAAGAACAAGTACTTAATTCTTTTAGGGTTGAGTTAAAATTTTATTGCATTTTTAGCATTCTCGGCACTCAAAGTAATCAAATTCTCAAGACAGTTTACGAAAATTTAATTATCTAATCTTAAATAAAAAGAGAAAATCCTTTGTCCTGTGAGAGAAAAAAGCATATTATTTTTTAGAAGACCGTGAAACCGTGAAACGGTACAATGTTAAAATAATACGCACTTTTTTTTTCTTTTTAAGTTTTTAAGTAATATTATTTTATTTAAAATTTATTTTAATGATATAAAAATAAACTAAGACCCAATTTCAAGATTGAAGGTAAACGGGAATATAATACAATACCTGAAAAACTTTACTTTAAAACTTGACAAACTTAACTTTGCTGCATTCATACATTTTGTAAGAAATTAACTATTAGTTTGTATTGATATTTTACTATGAAATATATACAAATTTAGATTTTCAGCTTTTTTGCTTTTTTTATTCTTTAAAATTTCCAATCATCAACATCAGCTTCACGCTGTTTACCGCACACTGCGGGGTATGCAGGGGGAACCTAATATAAAGACACTCCGTTACCCATTAACAGCCGCCGAATTTTTAGAGGCATTGCGTGTTAAGTGGTGGAACTCAACGCCGGGCTTTTGCCTTGGTGCCGGAGCGAAGAAATGAAAATATTAATAAATAATAATCCATTCCCCTGCGCCACGACGGCCTCAACGAACGAAAAAACGGAACTTGATTACGTTCCGTTTTTTCGTTCGTTGAGGCCGTAAACCATAAGGTACTTCCCGTAAACTTATATTTATGAAATCTAGCACGAAGTGAGAGTATACAAGTAAAGGAAAAATCCAAAAAGTGAAAATGTATTTCATAGAAAAAAATAATTACAAACTTATATTATAATTCATTTCTTACAAAATGAATACATATGACCGCAAACTTAAGTTTGTCAACTTTTAATACTTGCACTTCCCGTTGACCTACTATTCTGAAAATTGTACGGAAGCCTCGTTGGGCGATTCTGACTCAAACTTATCCGGTATTTTTATATGTATAGAAAAGCAACTATTGAATTTTCCTCTGGATACCACACTCAATAAGCTGTTCTAAAAACATTTTTCATTTCTTTTAATTTTTCAATTATTTCTGTTCTTAATCCTGATCCTTGAGGCAGAAGTCACGCACTAAGATTCTGTAATACACTTAGTACTAATTGTATTTGGATGTTGGAGAAATAGAATGAAAATTGTAAGAAAAGCTTTTAAGAAATTTAAATAAATTATTTTTTGGTACTTTTTTTTATTAATGTTGATTTTTCGTTAGTTTTATAGTTCATTTGCCATTTTACCTTTGGAATGAAATTATCTGTTTCATAGTGATAAAACATGCCGTTCTCCGGTTTTCTCTTCTTAATACTACATTGAACGTGCTATTGCCTTTGGACTATTGCTTGGTGTCGTTCTATCCGCGTAAATCCCCGCTAGAATTCCGATATAAACAGTAGCCTATATGAGTCTCCATAACCTTTAACGGTCAAGAAAAGTCACATAAAATGGGTTCAGCTGTTCCAGATTGGCCCGGACAAACAAAAAGATAGACTGACAAACATTTTTGCTTTAATTGTTTGTTTTGTGTCGTAAAAATACGGTTATTGTGAAATCACAGATAGACAGACACCTCGCTTTTATTTATATGTATAGATTATTAACATCACGCTGTATACCGCACACAGCAGGGTAGACAGAGGGAACCTAGTGTTAAGACACTCCGTTACCCACTTTCTGTCGAATTCTAGAGGTATTGTGTGTTGAGTGGCAGACCTCAACGCCGCGCTTTGCCTCGACACAATATTTCATTTCCTCGAGTGGGGATCGAACTCGCAACCAGTCGGTTTTACAGTCACACTTTGTGCCCCTGCGCCACGACTGGCCTCAATTTGATTTTTTTATTATTAATTTTATGAAGTGAAGGGCTTAGCAAATTGCCTACACGGCTATCTAGGTTCTAATTATAATAAATAAAAAACATACATATACTAAGAAACATTGTGATTGTGAGCCCGCTAACATTATCATTATGTAAAAGGTGTATTACAACATTCTGTTCTTCATATAATATTCTAATAACTAACTGTTATTGGGGGTTAGGTATTATGTTTATAAATATTTCATTTTGTTTCCATACAGCATATTTCTTTAGGATTGTGGACTTGTTGTCTCATTTTTACGGTTTTGTACCAAGCAAATCTTATGAAATCATTTTATTGTTCTGTGTGTTTGTCTGTTTGTCTGTTTGTCCATCTGTCAGAAACTTTTTTTAAGATCGGGCTGCGGTATCACGCTAAAATTAATGTTAAAAATACAGGTCTATAATCCCTTAAGGCGTAAAAAAGCTTCTAAGTCAACATAACGAAAAAATACAAGAAATGTCGGGTAATCAAAACCTATAATACTTTCCGCTCAAATGCTTTAAAATTTGAAAACAATAAAAACTTGCATTACAACAGATGAAAAACTACAAAAATACACATATTTGTAGTTTTTTTTATATGAAAATTTTTGAAATGCCAATTTAAATTCGTTAATGTTTATATTTTCTTTTCATCTTCTAAAGACAGAAAAAATAATTACGTTTTTGACATTTTTTTTTTGGATGGATTTAATATTATTATATATCATTGTTGTATATTGACCAATCGGTACCACAAATCATTTTTTAAATGTTCATATGTATGTTACATAAAAAGAAATCAACGAATAAAAAAAATATAATGTTAAAGTAACTATTTCTATTCATTTGGTCTTATTAATGTGATTGCGTTGGAATAGTAGTTAATTCAAAATATAGGAAATTAATTCAAATTATTTTAATTTTATTATACTTTTACGTCGTCATTTAAGCGACAATTTATATATTAGTTTATTTAAAAAAAAGAGGCCAGTCGTGGTGCTGCAGAACAAAGTGTGACTGTAAACCGACTGGTTGTGGGTTCGATTCCCATTCGGGGAGATGAAATATTTACTTAAATTTATATTTCTATTTCGATTTTTATTTATTTAACAAAAAAAATAATTTTACGAAGTCCTAGAACACGCTTAATAAAGATTTGTAGCCTTTTATCAGTCGAAATCTACTCTCCTAAAGTCAAATACTCAAACAAGAAAAGGAACACGCAACGCTTAGTGTAACAGGGGAATGCCATCAAAAACCAAATGTGAGAGCAAGCCACTGAATAAAATATAGGGGTCCGGAGATAGCGGTACTAGTACTGAATTGTTACCAAGTTTATTCACGATTATACATTTTAACTTAGTTACTATTGTATAATTATACAGATATACAACCAAATTTAGTGAATAAATAGTTAGTTTGAATAATTTTTAACTGTTTCTTGTCTAATTTGATTTACTGTAAATGAAAATAAACGAAGAAAATGGAAGACTAGGGCGTTATAATTCATTACAAAATTGCGAAACTATATTCTTAACAGATTTGAGCTGTAATGGCGCTGGGTTATCAGCGTGACTGGTAACGCGACGGTTATAGGTTCGATTACCACTTGGGGGAAAAAAATATTTCTAGTGTTCTTGTCATGAGGCAAATTACGGCGTCGAATTCCGCCACTCCACACGCAATCTAGAAATCAGCAGAAAGTGGAGAACGGAAGTTTATTCTTGAGAAAATAATGAAAAATCAGCTTCACGCTGTATCCCGCATACAGCAGGGTAGGCAGAGGGAACCTAGTATTAAGACACTCCGTTCCCCACTTTCTGCTGAATTCTGGAGATATTGCGTGTTGAGTGGCAGAAGAATTTAAGTAAATATTTCATCTCATCGAGTGGGGATCGAACTCACAACCAATCAGGTTTACACTCACACCTTGTGCCACTGCGCCACGACTGGCCTCTCTTCGACTAATGAAAAATCGCTAGTATAATATACGTGACAGACATATCAAATAATCTATAATTAGATAGCAATGAAGCAAAACGATCGAGCGTCGTCAACCGAGCTAATGTTACGTAGTAATTTGGTCTAATCCCACCGAGTGCCTATATATTTAGCGAATCGCGTTTGATCATAGCTGAGACTAAATGAATGGGACGCAAATGGAACAATATAGATAAGGTCGATGGCATAATTTAGTTGTTCTGTTTTAGAATATATTTATATTTTTAATACTTTTACTTGGTTGATTAAATTAGTTTAATGATGGACCTGTAAGCAGAAATATAATTGTTTAATACGCAAGGTTGAGTCCAAATAGACCAATTCTTTATGTTCTCTTAGTTGTTGGGAGATGGACGGAGTGACTTTTTTATAATATTTTTTCTGCACAAAAAAGAAGTGAAAAATAAATAAAATTTATATTGATAATTAGTTAAAATGCATCACTATCGATGATACTGGAGGAGTAAAAAGGAGGACGTAAAATGCATGGGAAGCGCCAGAAGACATGTATGAAGAGTTTGAAGACAGTGGAGGAGGAGAAAACGGAAAACAGAGACTGTAACGTCTGGCGTGTAAAGAATTAAGCTAAGAAAAATAAATTATTAAAAGTAAAAAATATATACATATATTTTGAAGCTGTTACGAAACAGTTAGGCATCAGACAAACATATATTTAAGTCAGAAAAATGACGATATTTTTTTAATTTACATTTAGTTTTATATTTTTTAAATATTTTTAGATTATACGGTGTGCACAGCCTTATGTCCGTTTGTCAGGGCGCGTGCCAATTTCATTTAAATCTCAAATAGGTACATTGGTACAGTGCTCCTGCACTTCCGTCCAATCGATTTACTAAAATCCTGTTAATGTTTGCTCGTTAGCTTCGCTTTTGAAGTTACGTTTTAATTACATTTTTGTACATAATTATCTGTAATGTATTTAATTTAGCTTCACACTCTATCCCATATGTGAGGGGTAGGCAGATTAAATCTGGGAATCTAGTGTTAAGACACTCCTTTCCCAATAAGAAACATCCGTTCCCCAATTTAGGCCGAATTTTGAGATATTGCGTGTTCCACCGTAACTCAAAAACGAAAGCTGCGCTTTGCATCGTTATATTTGCATTGTAGTAATGTTGCTGTAGCATTAGGTTGACACCCAATTCAAAATTATAAATTCTTTCTTCATTTTATTTTTTAACCAAATCAAAGTATCTACTATTGCTTTATGTTAAGTAAATTTATTTTATACTTTTTAGTTTGTTTGAAATCGGTTTGTTTTTTATTAAAAATTAATATATTTAAAAATTTACTTACTTCCCCTTGATGGGGTCTTAGACAAACATCAAGTAAGAGAACTAATATGGGAATGGAGTATTAATAACATCTTTAATTTTCACTATTCCGGTGGCATTGCGTGTTGAGTGGCAGTACTTAACACCGCGCTTTGCCTCGTTACCAGAGCGAAGAAAATGAAAATATATCCTTGAGTGGGAATCGAACTCACGACCTATCTATCGCATTTAGAGTCACACATTGTGCCGCTGCGCTGTTCCTAAAATTATGATTTATAAAAAAAAGTATCAAATTTATCGTAGTAATGTACAATTAGAACACTTCTGATTTAATGCACAATTAAGTAATTGGTTGAAATTTGAATAGAGGGATTGAAATTGATTTTAATGGAGTGGTCTGATTTGCTTCCTGTTGTTTATTGTATGTCGCGTAACGTTTATATGTTTCAAAACATGTTTTGTTTGTTTGTTTTATCCCTTCTATCTTCTCAATTTGTAATAGGAAAGCAAGGAGAGAATTGCTTTTATTCCATATACAGGATGGAAGTGTCAGCGCTCCTTTTACGGGAACAGCATATAGGATACAATATTTTAAAGGCATACCTAAAGAAATTAATCAAGATATCTCAACAGTTTAGACGTAGGATTTTTTTTCATTTTACGATGTTTATCCATACTTATATTTCGTGTGACGCAGTTACGCACAGATACCAATAACATAAATATATATTACTACAAAAATAGTACTCAAGGTTAATCAACTTTAAACTTTGGCGCCAATACCACGACTCGATTTCGGAATGAGGCGTATGCGGCGGTTTCCCTTTGATAGGTTTATGTGTGCGTGCGCCGTTCTTGACAAATGACGTTTTATATTACAACAATAATTTTATTATTTATTTTGTTTGAAAAAATAACTTTTTAATTTTTGTGAAAAAAAAATGTATTAGGCTTTTATAGAGTAATTAAAACTGTGGTTTCATTTAAAGTGGTGCTGACACTCCCAACGTGTATAGCAGAGTAGACAGACAAGGTATTAAAAAAATTTTACACAAAAAGCTCATTTCAAAGCTAAAACCACATGTATTTATAGAGATGCGAATGATTATGGGTGAGCTAAAACCATTATGGCAAATATTTTTTATAAAATTTATAAACAGTTTAATCAGTGACTTTTAAACGGTTTCAAGATGTACTGAGCGGGTTCCAATCGTCCCTACGTGCAAACCTCTACGTCCCAATTTTTATACAAGAAAAGTATTTTTCTTTACATATATATTGAATAACCTGTTTTTAATAATGGCGTTCCGAACTTTCCCAGTTGAGCACAAATCCCTTAACCAATGTCACATTGTCATACAGAACACACAAAGACGATTATACACAAAAAAAATACACTAAAAATATCTTACAACAACCAAAATAACAACAAATCAAAACATCAAACGGCGTTATCATTCAAAAACGTCAATTACACGATCCAATAAATAATATTTCGACGCGAAATAGCAATAGATTATCGCGTGCATATAGTAAATCAGGAAAATCGTCTGTCTGTCACCGTTGTACGTCGCTATGACAAATTGCGGCCGCTAGTCGCCAGCACCATTGCTGGTATGAGTTTGATTGCTTCTATATAATTGTGTTGTTGTTTTTTCTAAAAGTTATTTTGTTTCTAGTGGCACGAACGATAGGGATGTGTGTTCGATTCCCACTTGGGATTATTCCTCGATAATGAGGCGTAAAGTATATGGATAGTGAGGGGAACGCAGTCTTAACACTAGGTTCCTTTGGCCATTTTTCCTAACCTGTTACATGAGAGTTATAGCGTCTTGATAAAAAAATATATTAGATATTTTTGTTAACATACGCAAATTCTAAGGATATTTTCTAATAACTCTGCCTTTTTTTGTAAATAATTTTATGCAGATTTTGATAGTGGTTATAGCCAAAATGAAGTTAAAAGCGAGCGAAGAAATGGAAATATAAATTTAAGTAAACATTTAATCTCCTCGAGTGGGGATAGAACCCACTACCAGTCGGTTTTACAGACACACTTTGTGCCCCTGCTCCACCAATGGCCTCTATAAAATATATAATTATTTCTAATTGCCCCTTTGAACATATACATTTCCATTTCTTAAATAAATAAGTAATATCTCCAGATTAGAAGCTATTACCAACATTAATGCTAGTCAACACTAAACAAGTGCGTTTAGCTACGATTTTTATTATAAGTTAAGATTTTATTCCCTAATATCTATAAAAGTTTTATGGCGGTTCACTTAACATCACATTAAAGGCACTCAAAAAGATTACTTATATACAATATCTGTATCGACAATGTGTAACTGAAAATATAAATATATTTATGGTTTCGGTTACACAACGTTAGTACACTTTCCTATAATCAGTATTTACTTAAATAAAAAAAATAAATAAATCAGCTTCACGCTGTATCCCGCACACAGCAGGGTAGGCAGAGGGAACCTAGGGTTAAGACTCTCCGTTCTCCACTTTCTGCCGAATTCTGGAGGCATTAGGCAGAACTCAATGCCGCGCTTAGCCTCGACACCAGAGCGAAGAAATGAAAATATAAATTGAAGTAAATATTTCATCTCCTCGAGTGGGGATCGAACCCACAAGCAGTCTGTTTTACAGTCACACTTCGTGCCGCTGCGCCACGACTGGCCTCTAGGAGTATTTACTTAAATATCCTATTTTTATTTTAATTCTATGCTGTATCTCGTACATAGCAGGGTAGGCAGAGGGAACCTAGTGTTAAGACACTTCGTTGCCTTGTTACCAAAGCGAGTAGCAATCGAATCCACAACCCTCGCGTTTACAGTCACATTCTTGTCCCATCGGGCCACAATGGTATGTAGCTTCTATTGTTTACATATTAGATTGGCAAAGAAAAAGTAAATACACATCTTCCAGTCCTCCACATTAAGATGCATCCACAAGTGAGTAAAACTTAACGAAATTTTAATTTTAAGCATTATATCAAAGTGAAGTTGAAATGTTTTTCATTATCCGACACTGCAAGCTGCTAACAGACGCCATTTATCTCTCACTTGTTACCGTTGCTTGCGACTTAAATAAAATTGCCCGTTTTTTTTGGCTTGGAATCTTCTGTAAATAGTTTTATAACTTTAAAGTTTGTTCCAAAATATGAACAAAATATATTGGGGCCACTCGTTGCGCAGTGGCACGAAGTCTGACTGTAAAACCGACTGGTTGTGGGTTCGATCCCCACTCGGGGAGATGAAATATTTACTTAAATTTATATTTCGTCAAGCGCGGCGTTGAGTTCTGCCACTCAACACGCAATACCTCCAGAATTCGGCAGAAAGTGGGGAACGGAGTGTCTAAACACTCCGTTCTCTCTGCCTACCCTGATGTGTGCGAGATACAGCATTAAGCTGATGAAAAAGATATCCTTTACTATTGAAAGTTTATGTTAGTTAAGGTTACCTGTAAGAGATCACTAATAGTGATTAGGTCGTCTTTACGTACTATCTCTATGCACAAAATATTTTTATTGTATTTTTATGTCGGTATTCTTATTTCTCTTTTAAAATATTTTATTACCTCTACGTATGCAAAAAAGAGTTTTATATATCTATTTAAATAATATTAAATTAGCGACGCACGTGCGGCTTCGCCTGCTTAAAGTTTATGTTACATTATAAATTGTAGGATATGTGTTATTCAAAGAAAATGAAAATATCAAATCAAGATACGCGCCGGCGTGTCCAGCGAAGTTAAAACGCTAGAAAGGCGCAATTCAACACGAAACATTTCAAGCTACTTTTGCCCTTCATAGCTCGTAAACCAATTAATGTAACAGTTAACCTAGCACATTTATTAGAACCAACTAGTTTGTAATGTATGTAAAATTTTAAAAATTTAACTCTAATGATTTTTCGTATATTAATGTTTAAAAAACAGCATTTTTGTGGCTGACTCCCTTATTCATCATAAACTTAATTTACTTTTAGGCGACGTAGTACGTCGAAATTTGTTGCTAAGGTAGACTATTTTACATATATAGAGAAAAATATCTAAGAACCGTTAATTATTAATAATTAGTATAAAAAAGTAAAAGATCAAAGAACGTCGGAAAATAAAGCGATTTTAAAAGTAACGAAATATTAAAGCCTTGTAGTCCAGCACAAACCAACCAACGTGTGCTAACATGCAAATATAATAAATCAAATAGGTAAAAAACAGTAGATGCATAATTACTCTTCAAACCTCGTCCTGCAAGAAGCAGGTAAAGCAAAGAGGATTTAATGTTAAAAAACTTCGATAAATTAAAATTTATTCCCTCGACTGAACCTACGAACTATACCGCTAACTATACCGCTTTTATATTATGACGTTGGCCCTTACACCACGACTGTCTCGAATAAAATATTCTATAATATATTTATTTTAAAAGCTCAAAGTGCATCGCCGTTAAACAATATTTAAAATATATAAACAATATTTAAAATACGAGGACGGTTCGTGATCATGAATACATTGACTCGTCTCGTCAAAACAAATTCAAGTAAATCCTTAGGTATCAGAAAGAAATAAAAAATTGAAATATATATATTGATATTTTTTATTTATTGTTAAAAAGGAATGGTGGTGCAGTAGGACCCTGACGCGTGATTGTTATGGGTTTGAATCCCGTGGTGGAATGATAATGAAAGTATATAAATCATTTAAATTTTCCGCTTCTGGCGCGAAGAGCGGCGCTAGGTTCCGACAGTGTGTGTCTTGAAACTATAATGTCTTTATGTACTTTGGCTACATATGTAAGCTGAAAATATGCGTAAAGGTTAAAACCGTTCTTTTTCAGCTTCATATTGCGTGTTTATGCTTGCTATACTTTCTTTATTACCTTATTTTATCTCCAATCCTTACAAACGCTGTATCCTGCACACAGTAGGGTAGGCAGAGGGAACCTAGTGTTAAGACACTCCATTCCCCACTTTCAGCAAATTCCTCATTGCGTGTTGAGTGGCGGAACTCAACGCCGCGCTTTCCCCTCGAAACCAGAGCAAAGAAAATGAAAATATAAATATAAATAAATATTTCCTTACCCTCGAGTGGGGATCGAACCCATTACCAGTCGATTTACAGGCACACTTTGTGCCCCTGCGCCACGACTGGCCTCAACAAACTTTACAGTAATATAATTTAAACATATCTAAACATTCACAATCCTGAGCGGTAATCAAACTTAAAATGGCCATATGCACAGATTTATATAATAATCTAAGTAAATATACTCAAAATGCCTGCTTTTGATATTTAAAAAATAATCTTAAAGTATTTAAAGTCTATATAGAATAAAACTTAAAAAAAAAACAAATTAAGCGACTACAGTACTAAGTAGCAAAGAAGAAAGTAAACAATTAGAGGGGTATTAAGTGACAGCGTCCGTTACTTCGAGAGATTTTCACTTGGCATAAGACGGTGTTTTTATAGAAAGAACGTTCGAGTCTTTATTAAAGAAAAAGGTAAATATTTTCTAAGTATTTATATTTATCGATCGTTTTCATTAACATTATTAGATGTTCAGCTTCACGCTGTGGCGCCAGAGCGAAGAAATGAAAATATTTATAAATAATAATTCATTCCCTCAAATGGGAATCGAACCTACAACCGTCGCATTACAGCCTCAAAATACCTTATTAAATGATAAACCGTAGTCAGAATAACGCTGATTGTAAAATCGATTTCCATTTCATTTTTATATAAATTAAAAAAATGCTTCACGCTTTAACCCGCATGTAGAGGGAAGTGTTAAGACTCGCACTACCCAATTTTGGAGTGCTGCTGATATTTGGGTGACGGATCTTAACGCCGCTCTTTGTCTTATTACCAGAAAATGGAATTGATTCATTCCCTCGAGTGGGAATCGAACTGTCGCGTTTACTGTTAGAAGCTGTTAGGCTGTAGGCGATAAGTTTAGTAAATGTCTATAAAAACTAGAATTTCTTCTTAATCCTTTACCGCATATGGGTCTATGTATGATATTGTAGTTTTGATTTCACTTTACACAAAAATATTTGTCTAGGATTTGATGATATATCGAAATAACCTTCCTTTTGCGCCAGAGAGTGAAATAGCAGGATTGAAGTGCGAGTAATTCTTTTGACAAAACTATAACAGAGAAAACGAAAACGTCAATTCCATATTTGGTCTCGTATGCACTAAAACATTTTTTGCTTGAACAAATATGGAATATGGCAAACAAATCTGCATTTGGATTTTAAGTTATTTTTAACTGAGAAAATTATATACATACTTTCCTTATTTATTTCTTTTGCTTGCCTCGCTTTAAAAATATGCCTTTCTTCTTGCTAGACAGAATGGCCCTTACGCGTTTTTACGGAACATTATAATTTCATTCCTGGTGATCCCTGCATAATTAGTGATGATAAAAACAGCTTCACGCTGTATCCCGCACACAGCAGGATAGGCAAAGGAAAGTGTTAAGACACTCCGTTACCCACTTTCTGCCGAATTCTGGAGGCAGTGCGTGTTGAGTGGCAGAATTCAACACTGCGTTTTGCCTCGACACCAGAGCGAAGAAATGGAAATATAAATTTAAGTAAATATTTCATTTCCTCGAGTGGGGATCGAACTCACAACCAGTCGGTTTTACAGCCACACTTTTGTGCCCCTGCGCCACGACTGGCCTCATTAGTGATGATGATGATTTAAATTCCGAAAGCGATGTTCCCTCGATGACTGTTCCAATCAGAAAACTATCAAATTTCATATCTGATAGTGATAACGATAGTTCAGATGAAGACAACGTTCCACTAGAAAACCGTACCACCAGCAACAAAAAATATTGGTCATCATCGGAAAGCTCCTACTGAAATGATTTAATAACAACCGAATCAACTGACTCCATATAATCCTGATAACTACACTCTCTCTCAAAGTAAAATAAATTAATTGAAAATAAAAAGTTACATTTTTGGATGTCAAATAATTAGAGAAATCGACTTAATTCCGTTCATTACCTTGATACACCTGCAGATTTGTTTTGATTCACCAGCTATCTATTGCTTGCTAAATGTAAAGGCGTCGATTCAGGGTTTGGTTCCCACTCGGAGCAATTAATTGGTATCTTTTCCCCGCTCCAGTAACAAGGCGAAGCGCCGCGTTCAGTTCTGCCACTCAGCAAGCAATGTCTAGAAAATTGAGCAAGAAGTAGAGATTGGAGTGTCTTAACACTAGATTCTCTCCGTCTATTCTATTTTACCGGATAAAGCATCAAACTGTTTTCTATTTCATTTTAAAGTATATATCTTAATGTATAAATAAAAAAAATCGATTCGAATCGAATTGAATTCGCAAATGTTTTTATTCGAGTAATTCCGCTTGGCCGACTACCCCGATATAGGGAGATTGCGCGTCACTGCTGACGTCCGACAGCCTGATTACATGTCTTATTCCGCTCCAATGACTCTAAAAGGGGTGTTGGGTACATTTTTTTAAAGTATTCTAAATTGATTCTGTTAAAATAATGTGTATTAATGGCCTTTATAATTTGTTCCTTTACTTTTTTTTACATTAATGGTAACTACTGCATATTTGTTTTATTCTAATATTAATTTTTTTAAGATCATATAAAAAGGAGATTTACGCTTTTTACCGCTTCTTAGAAAGTAATCTAAGCCCTACATACTCTTCTAATTTTTCAAGACCATTTTTGTGGGGAAACTTAACGACGCTCTTTATCTGCCAGGGCGGGGAAAGGAATCCACAAATATCGAGTCAGACACTCCACTCATTTATTGTAATTACTGTGTATAAATTGCAGCAGTGATAGACTTATATATCTTGTGTTCATCCATAACACGATAGGTAAAGAGAACCTAGTGTCAAGACACTCCGATCTCTACTTCCTGGCCAAGTTCAATTGGCGGAACTCAACGCCGTATTTTGTCTCACCAGGGCAAGCACGAAAAGAAATCACTGCTCTAAAATAACCGGCTCTAAAATAACCGGCTTTTACATACCTACTCACAATACAATATCACATTTCATTAATACATTCACAATCTTAAACCTATTTTAATCCATCTCCAGAACAAGCCGAGGTGTGAAATACGTTATACGGCGTTTGTTGTAAGGATTTGCAGATTTCAATTCGTATACACCTTCGTCTCCATCAGAGGCAAGGCGCACCTGCCGTCATGTATCATTGCGGTGTTTGTGTTAAGGTAGGAGTATACAGCGTGTTTTATATTGTTATATTTTCTGTTTTTATGTATATAGACACATAATTGTTAATCATTAGACGTGTGCCCGGCTACAGATGTGTGGGACTAAATGTGACGGTTGTAGGTTCGATTTCAACAAGGGGCAACGAAATATTTAATACATATTTTTATTTTTTTGCTCTGGTAACGAGGTAAAGCGTGGTGTTGAGTACCATCCGAGAATTCGGGGGAGAAGTGGGGAACTGATGTGTCTATTAGGAAACGGAGTGTCTTCACAGTAGATTTCCATTTTTCCTCTGCCTACTATTCTAATCAATTTGTAAATATACTTCAATTAAGAAGTAGTAAATTTTAATGATTTTTTTTCCAGAGATGCGTATATATACTTATATCATACTTAACACTAGGTTACTTATTCCTGCTGCTATATGTTCCACCCACTGCTACTACAGCTGAGCTGAGAATATGAAAAAAAGAATAGTATTTGAATATAAAAACGTTAGTTTCTAATGATCTCTGTCAAATAACCGCTACAGAAATATATATCTGGTTTTAACTTGGCATTTTAATATTTATTCAACATTATTTACGATGTACGGATCTAGGGGCTTTACATAATTAATGATATCCTAATCCTAAATTGTCAGTCAAATTTTAGATCCCAAATAATACGCCATATTCTAATTAAATAAATAACACGTTCCTGTCAGTGTCGTGGGTAGTAATATAAGGTTATAAATTATGATATTTTTAGTTTTAAAATATTTTATGCAGAAAAGACCAAGAATAATATTTGATTATTATATCACGGATAATTAGGTATCTATACTAATATAATAAAGCGGAAGAGTTTGTTTGTTTGTTTGTTTGTTTGCTTAAACGCTAAGATCTCTGGATCTACTGGTCCGATTTACTTTCTTTTTATTTTGTATGAAAGCTGCATTCTTCAGAAGTGCTATAGGCTATATAACATTATGGTGTAAGTCTTAGTTAGCCTTAAATAACGAAATAACAATACTAAGGAACGCCACAGAATTGCTTTAAAATTGCTTTAAGCGCGTGCGTTGCACATATACTTGTACCTGCAACTATTAAGTTGAATTTCACACTTTTACTCATCTAAAGTAAGGAAAAATAATAACGTATACAAAAAAATACACCCAAGATAGTATATTAAGTAGTACATTTGCGCTGTAAAGTAACGAATAAGGACCGATGGCTCCGTCTCTTTTCCATTACACCAGCAAGTATCTAGCACTGCCTTGATGTATTTTTACGAAGCTAATGTTAGGTTGTAGACACAAGTGGAAGTTTTTAAGTACTAAAGGTAATTGACGTTTAAATTTTGGTTTGTTTATGTTTTGATATTCTGCTGATACTGACTACACTTTAAAAAAGTTCTATTATAAAGCCAGGCCAAAGCGCGGCGTTGAGTTTCGCCACTCAATACGCTATGCCTCCAGAACTTGGTGGAAAATGGGGAACGGTGAGTCTTAACACTAAGTTCCATCTGCCTACCTTGCTGTGTGCGGGATACAGCGTGAAGCTGATTTTATTTTTTTTATTTAATAAGGCCAGGATTTTTCTATCGTTTGTAGCTGGGCCAAGGAAAGCTTATGTTAAGATACTTCGTTCCCAGCTTTCCGCCCAATCTTCGAAGGAATAACATGCGTTAAGTCAATTCAACTCCGTAATTTGTCTACTTAACAGCGCAAGAAAATGAAGAGTCCCTTATAGAAGAATCATACACATAACCGTCTCATTTACAGGCAGACTCTTTGCCACTGATTTGCAACGGTATTTCAACAAAAACACTACAATTACTCCAAAACAACCCACCCACAAACATACAAACAAAAATAAACACAAATTTATATTATCCTAACAAAAACATAAAATAAACATAAATAACAAGATCTTCTCCAGTGTAACCTACACTTAAAGTGTAGTGTATTTCAAGTGCACTCGTCGCTATTTACACCGTACATTTGTTAAGCTGCCGTCCGCGCACTTTGTACCGCTTGGTTGTAGCCGCGACGGTTTGCTTACGTCACTTGTACTGTAAACTAAGATTGTTCAGATTGGCCCTTTTGGAATAGATGTTAAGATATATTTGTTTGTTTGTTTGTTTGTGTGGCTTAAAATGGAAAATTTTTGTTTTTGCCTGTTACAGTACAGGTATTTTGAGATTTTTTTCTCTAAGTGCTTCTATATTTAAATTTATACTTTTTTTAACACGGAATTTCTGCTTATATATTTTTCATTAAAAATATAAAAAAATACTACCTAGTATAAGAAGGTAGAACGCAGCGTCAAGTTCCGCTAATCAACTCGTAATGTCTCGAAAATTGAGCGGAAAGTGGGCAACCATGCTGTAGAAGGCGTAAAGGTATTCAAATAAAAATAAGACATTTTAAAATATTATGTTGTTTCAAAATTATTTTGATGTGAATGTCATAATAATAATTAATCCTTTATTATAGTAGATTTCTTTTCTTTCTGTTTGCTTTTTCCATTGAGTAAGTAGTTAAATACTTATACGATCTGTTTTACCGCATCCAAATATAATTTTAATAAAAAAATACTTTTGTTTTTATCTTGGGATTTTAAGAGTTCATAACCTAAATTTAAAAACAATTTAGCTATAGCAGGTATATAATTAACATTTGTCATATATTAATATAATAAATTATAGTTATGATATTTAAAGTAAATGTTAAGCCCTTTTTTAAAAAGTGACGTTTTATTTATAAAACTCGTATTAAGAGCTAAGAGTAAGTAAGAGTAAGAGTTTACGTTTTGAATTTTATCTGACGTTAACTTTTTCCTTAAAGGTTTAAAAAATGTAAAAAGAAGAAACGCAGGAAATAACATTTTCGCTACAAATTGTAAGAAAATTAGCAAAACGAATTAAAACCGACGTCTACGCGATATCTACATCTTGTGTAGTCCAGGGGTTGGATAGAATATAATTTTTAAATCCGTTCTTCAAATGAATAGAAATTGTGTGTTAAGTGAACTCAACATCCAACCGAAGTGAGTACAACCAGAGAGAAAAAACAATTTTTTTTAGCTTCACGCCTTTTTTTCAGTATAGGGTAGTAGGCAGAGGGCCTAAAGAGAACCCAAAGTTAAGATACTCTATTCCCCACTTTCCGTCGAATTTTCGAAACTTTGCGTTTTGAGTGGTGGAACTCAGTGCAGCGCTTTGCACATTGTGATGTAGGTGTGAGGGAATAAATGTAATTCATCGCTTGGGAATCAAACCCATATGTGCCGCGATTTCAATTATTTGCTGTGCCATTACGCCACGATATAAATATTATTAAACATTCCTCCTACTGAAACTCAAACAAACAGCCATTGTAAAATCATATTTGTACATTTCGTAAGTAGGCCACAGTACCGTTAAATATACTTTTATAATGTTTTTATTTCATCAAATTAAGTTATCAAAAGCCTTCGGCTTTAAAATTTACGTACTGGTTTTGTACACGCAAATGTAAAATAATGATGTTTTCATTTTTCAAGTATAATTGAAATAATATTCAGAAATATCGTATACGATTTTACGATTTTACGAAAAAATATAATAAAAACTAGTAATATTTAAAAAAAAATTTAGCAATATTAAAAAAAATATTAGTTTGTTAAAATTTTTGTCATTTACAAAACTTTTCAGTTTTTAAATTAAAACGGCAGCGCATGCTGGTCACTACTATCTTGGCACACTCAGGCGCTTCAAGTCACGAAAATGAAGATACTCAGGTGGATGCGCGGCGTAACTTACTCTGATTACATACGCAACACATTCATTCGATGTAGCCTTGGGGTACCTAGAGATAGATCGTCTGGACAAACCCTTTGGATGTTTGTTAAAGATCGTACAAATTGGAATAGATTGAGCAGGAAACGCCAGGATCAATGCCAGGAGAAGACAAAGCAAAATCCGTTGCAGCCTCCTGTCCTACAAGATGACATCTCGTTCCGAATTCACGCGAAATGCTTACATTAAGTTTAATTTGATCAAGAGTCGCGTAAAGTTTAAAACAGACGCGGTTTTGAATAAACAATCGTGTTTCGATGCTCAGTTCGTGTTTTAAAGCGTTCTCGGTGCTGAGCGACGCGACGCATGCCTCGCCTTACAAATAGTTCACTTTGTTGTAATACATTAGTAAATAAGAAGTGGAAGTAGAAGAATTTAGTAGTTGTAACAAAAGCGACAATTTAATATATACGAGTATGTTGTTACGCTGTTTCGAGTTGTCGTAGTGTAAGTGATTTAAGGTTTTTTGTATTTTTTTTGGCTTTACGCTATATTCCGCGTATAGCATGGTAGGCAGAGGGAACGGAATGCTAAGACAGCTCCTTCGTCATTTTCCGCAGAATTTTCGAGACAACATGAAAATAATTCATTGCTTTAAATATGATCGAACAGACAACTGTCGTTTTATAGACAAATATGATATTTTTTTTAGAACAGTTCGGTAGGCAAAAGTCTATTGTTAAGACGTTCAGCGTCTCAACTTTAGTACAACTTTCGGGACATTGAGTGTTGAGTAGCGGAACTTAACGCTTTGCTTTATTTTATTACTAGGCCAAACAAATACAAATAATTTATTCTCCCGAGTGGGAATCGAAGCCACAGCCGTCGAGTTTACAAGAAGACCATGACTTCATGGTAATGATAATTAATAATACACTTACAAGTACTTTACGTTCAATATACAACAAAGGTTTAAATGAGGCAAATTCAAAGGCCGTAATTAACTTAGTTGAGTATTGAGGGGTGATTTTAAATCAGGGTGAAGGGGTAAAGTATTAGCGTAGAAAGGTAAACCTCGGCTTAATTAAATAACTTCAAGCAAAAGTCAAACAAACGTGGGTGACGCTGAAAATTGACGATGGAAAATGGAAAAATTTACTCCTTTTTATCTATATATCTTTACATAGCTTTTGTATTGAGACCATCGTGGCGCAGTGGTGCATCTGACTGTAAACACGACAACTGTGGGTTCAATTTTTGTGAGGTAATGAATTATTTTCATTTCCTCGCTCCAGTAACAAGATAGCGTGGCGTTGAGTTGTGGCATTCAACACATTTTAGCTCGGATATTGGTGCGTGGGAAACGGAATGTCTTATCCCTAGATACCCTCTGCCTCCCTCATCTGAGAACAAATTAGAGTAGATTTTAGATATATTGCAGGAATCAATTATGTATAACTAGCGGCCCACCCGCGGCTTCGCCGTTTGCTTCGCGTTGAATATAGAAATAAATTAATCAATGGAATGGCCTACCTGCGACGGTGTTTCCATGTCAATACGACATGGGTACGGCCGCCAACGCACCTGTAGCTCCTCTAGTGTTACAGGGGGTTGTGGGCGGCGGTGATCACTTACTATTAGGTGACGTACATTCGTTTGTCTTGTCTTTTCCATAAAAAGTAACAAACCGGGTTGTTTTGTCCCGGTATAGCCGCTCACGCGTTTCTCATTTACACGTGCGTTTAAAGACTGCGTAATCTCAATTGCATAAGAAATAAAATAAAGATAAACATTTAAGTGTTCTATGTATAATATTTGCCTTCCCCTTTTGCCATAGGGTCCCGATGCTACCTCACTTTACCATATTAAATCCATACAGAAGTGTAGGCAGAGCGGATGTAGTTTTGAGTCACTCGATTTTCCATTTTTGCCCAAGTTTGATATATCGTTTATTTGGTATAACAATTATGTATTTACACTTTTTGAAATATTGCCGTTTTCAATGCAAGTACGTCATTGATGCTTCAAATGAGCGGTTGCTTAGCGGAACTCAACGCTGCGAGTTGCCTTCATCTGTGGTAATATGAAGATAATTTATATTAATATATATAATTTGGTCTCGGACTTCGAACTGAGCTACGATGGTTTGAAACTCGATTCAGTATCTGAATTATCTGAATTGTTCACTCATTGATATCGGGATATTCAATTTGTACGTTTAATTAAGCTTTATGGAAGTCTACATAGTTTGGGATTTACTCCGAATCTCTGATACAAATATATTATGAATAAAAATCTTGTTTATTTATTTTATAGGAATTTATTGTTTGGCGTTTACAGTTTTAGTAAAATGTATATAAGTTACAATTAGGCGTGTAAATTTTTTAAATTGTAAAAAAGTAATTATATTTTATTACAAGACATTTTGTGTGTGTGTAATTTACCAACTTTACAGTTTATAAAGATTTTTTATATTTTTTAAAAGGATTTGTGTATATTTTATTGTAATTCACCTATGTAATGAATGTTAGGAACCGCTACCGTTATAGCCTGCCTTGAAGGAGTTCTTGTAGGGATGTCATGGTGGTGGGCGAAAAGAAAATTAAGAATTTATAAAAGAATATTAAGAAAAAAGTCAGTCGTGGCGCAGGGGCACAAAGTGTCACTGTAAAATCGGTTGTGGGTTCGATCCCCACTGGAGAAAATGAAATATTTATTTACATTTATATTTTCATTTCTTCGCTCTGGCGTGGCAGTGTGGCGTTAAGTTCCGCCACTCAACACGCAATGCCTCAACTTGGAGGAAAATGGAGAATCGGAGTGTCTTAACACAAGGTTCCCTCTGCCTACCCTGCTGTGTAGGGTGATACAACGTGAAACTGATTAATTTTTTTAATTTATTAACAAAATTAAATTCTTACTAACCTACATCACAGTTTTGATACATAATAACTCCAGCACCACCAGCACGATGTAGCGTACATACGCTATAAGTCACAAGTTCTGGAATTTTGCCCGGATCTTAGTAATTCCCGGGGCGTCCGCACCGCCACCGCCACCACCCACCTAAACTTCTCATGCCACATTATCATAATCTGTCGATAATTGCGCTACTATCGCGATTTAGCAGTTTTATTTGATAATAGATTATAATTATACCAGCTGGATTGTATATTGAATATATATTAGTATGTTATTGTATTTTTGATTATTATTATTATTATCGTATCGCGTCACGAGTGACCTCCAGTCATTCGTGACACAGAGAAAGCGTAAAAGCGATTGGTCGTGGGCTAATGCCTCCAGAATTCGGCGGAAAGTGGGAAACAGAAGTGTCCTAACGGGAATGGAGGTGAACAGAGAACGCTAGGTTCCCAGATTCCCTATAATCTGCGGTGTCAGAACTTAACTCTGCGCCTTATCCTTTTACCAGAGCTGGCAAATGAAAATAATTAATTTCCCAAATGAGAATCGAAACTTATATACAACCTTTGCTTATACAGTCCAACGTTATGTATTTGCGCGATGACGGCCCCTATAGCTTTTTTGAAAAATTATAAAAACCAGTCACAAGTGAATCGAACTCACCCACCGAGGGTTCCGTACAAATTTTCAAGATTGCCGGTCAACGAGAAGTACTATTTATAAAGATGATAAATTTAAGTTTGCGGGTGTTTTGCACTCATTTTATATGAAATGAACTACAATTATAATATTTTTTATCTGTAATTTCATATTTTCTTCTCACTTCTTGCCAATTTTATTTAGTTTTTAATTAGTAAGACTACTGGAAATTTCCTATAGATTTTATTTACGCGGTGAATAAAGATAAACTTAAGTTTGCGCCATACGCCCGTATGCAGTAATTTTGTATGAAATTAACTACAAATAGAAGTTTGTAAAGATTTTCTATGAAATAGCTATGAACTTTTTGATTATTTTTTCATTTATTTGTATATATTAGTTTTGATTGCGTGCCAAATTTTATACCTGTGGGTAAGGGAATTACCCAAGGGGTTTTGAACATAATGCAGCAAAAACAATGCATAAATGCTCGTATCTTTTGATTGCGTTCATTTAGAAGTTCAATTTTTTCGGTACTTCAAAGGACCGTAGACCTAAATATTTAATATTAGTCTTAGTTTGAAACATTCACGAGGTCTCAAGATAAATGGTCTTGACAGACCGACAGCCAGACGACAAAGAGATCCTATAAGGATTTTGTTTTACCTTTTCAGGTACGAAATCCTTAAAACACGATAAATATAACACCTCCTAACGGTTTCTATACTATTTACGTGAAAACATAAGCGATAAGAGGCTTAATCTCAAGATACATCCATAGATATAGCCACACCCATAAATCTTAAGTTCCGGAAGGCTGCTCCCTTATTCCGAGTCCGTCCTACAGTTCTTACGACGCATTATCATAATCTGTCGATGATTACGCCACTGAAGGGATTTTACAAAATCGTAAACAGTATTTTTTTTTCTATTGTTTTTCATTATGGCAGTGGTTTTTTTTTATATTATGCTTTGTTTATTAAAATTAAATCAGCTTCACGCTGTATCCCGCACACAGCAGGGTAGGCAGAGGGAACCTAGTATTAAGACACTCCGTTCCCCACTTTCTGCCGAATTCTGGAGGCATTGCGTGTTGAGTGGCAGAACTCAACGCCGCGCTTAGCCTCGACACCAGAGCGAAGAAATGGAAATATAAATTTAAGTAAATATTTCAACTCTCCGAGTGGGGATCTACCCCACAACCAGTCGGTTTTACAGTCACACTTCGTGCCGCTGCGCCACGACTGGCCTCAAGTAAATTAATATAAATTTAATAAAACACTTTTGATGATATTCAACCTTTTGCTGTTTTTTTAAAGTCTTTTACATATTTTTGCATAGTTTTTTAACTTCACGGTGGATTCCGCGCATAGCAGAGTAAGTAGAGGGAGCCAATCTAGTGTTAAAATACGCCGCAATTTGCCTTATTATTAGAGCGAGGAAATGATATTATCACATATTTTCATCCCCTTGAATAGGAATCGAATACACAACCTGTCGTGTTTACAGTTGTCCCCTGTACCACGGCGAGTCTCTTTAAGTAAATTAATTCTTAAATTTATTCGTATATAACAAATACAGTCACACTTTTTCGCGCACAGGAGGCAAAAGTAACCTAATTTTAAGAGAGGCCGTTGCCCACTTTTATGTTACATTGCAATTTCTAATGGCGATGCTCATTGCCACGTATCGTTTAACAAATTAAAATTAAAATTTTCTTCCATAAGTATACTATATATCATCCATCAGCATCTTTCAGTATATATAAATCAAATCAGCTTCACGCTGTATCCCGTACACAGCAGTGTGGGCAGAGGGAACCTAGTGTTGAGACACTCCGTTCCCCAGTAATGTTATGTTGTGTATTTTCTTTTTTTTTTTTTAGCTTCACGCTGTATCCCGCACACAGCAGGGTAGGCAGAGGGAACCTAGTGTTAAGACACTCCGTTCCCCACTTTCTGCCGAATTCTGGAGGCATTGCGTGTTGAGTGGCAGAACTCAACGCCGCGCTTAACCTCGACACCAGAGCGAAGAAATGGAAATATAAATTTAAGTAAATATTTCATCTCCTCGAGATGGGGATCGAACCCACAACCAGTCGGCTTTGTAGTCACACCTAGTGCCGCTGCGCTACGACCGGCCTCAATATATATTTCTTTTTTTTCATGAACCCATGGATATTAATTCACTACAACAAAAAAAGAATATACGATTATGTTACAGATGTGGTGTTCGTCATGGTGGAGAGTTTCGTTTTATATATATATATAACCAAAAGATAATATCAGGGCGTCTGTTCAGTCATTATACTGAAGTATGGTCACGTCGCACGTCAGTAACTCGCACAAGTCTATCTAAGTTGACGCAATTCGCTCGAATGCGCGCGTGACATGACTGCTCTACTAATTGTACTCGCGAAGGTTAACTTATTTTACTTTGTTAGTTATGGATATTATATTATATAAATATATATATTTTTTTGGTTTAGGCGTTTTTCCTCTTTAATAATTGCTGAATAATTTAGTTACTGTCACGGAACTCAACGCTGGGCTTTTGTCTTGGTGCCAGAGTGATGATGTGAAAATATTAATAAATAATAATTCATTCGCTCGGATGGGGATCGAACCCACAACCGTTACAGTCACACTCTTATGCTCCTGCGCCGCGACGGCTTCAAGTACTATACGTATACGCTATACATACACTCGTAATATAGTAATCATTATATAATTGTTACATCTCATTTATATTGTTAGGATCTCTGTAGGGAGATTTACTAATTTCCGCTACCCAAATATTATTGCTAAGAATGATCACAGCATATACAACATAAGGCTTAGTGGTTAGAGCGCCTACACGAATTCCTAAAGGCGGCGGCTAGAGTCCTAATTTTCAATTTTGTTCACGTTCAACTTCACGCTTTATCTCTCGCATAACACGGTAGGCAGAGGAAACCTGGGATACTATGAAAATGAATATATTAAAATTTTATATCTTCTAGAAGGAATCAAATCCACAACCTGTTTTATTTACAATCAAATGCTTGTGCTCTGCGCCATGACTGGCTACAATGTTTTTGTCTTCATTAGTAGGATAATATTTTAAATGTGTTAAGAATAAGGGTTTCTTTACAAATATTATAAATCTGAAAACTGATGGTTGGAACTAAAAAAAACTTTTTGATTCAGATCCGGATCTCATCATTTATCGAGAAACGCTATTTTGTATCGGTTATAGGTATATAGAATCGACGTAACCCACTGTACCTTTGGTCAGAAAAATGCTAGCACTTGTAATACGCAAGGCGAAGCCACATATAAAAGTTAGACATATATAAAATTTACATCTGAAAATATGTCGTGGTGCAAGAAAAACAAGGGTGCGACTGTAAAGCGACGGTTGTGGATTCGATTTCGAGGGAATGAATTATTATTAATGTTTTCATTTCATCGCTCTGGCACCAAGGCAGGCAAAAGCCCGGCGTTGAGTTCCATCACTCTACACGCAATGCCTCGAAAAGTGCGAGATATAGCGTGAAGCTGATTTTTTTATTTTTATCTCAGAGTTGTTGCCTGGAAACATATTCCGGAAAGATTCATCATCTTCCTAATGTCCATATTCGTTTGCATTCAATAAGTGGTATACAATAAATAGTGATATACATACAATAAATGTTACTGATCGCTGTCCGTAAATAGAAGATTTTTTTATCAGCAACACGCTGCATCCTGCTTATGGCGGAGTAGGTAGAGGTAGTGTTAAAATATTCTGATGCCGTTCCTGTTGTTGATTTCTCGAAACAACGACGCACTTTATCTAGTTACTAGAGCGTAGAAAATATTTATTAATCGTAATTCATCCCCCCGAGTGGGAATCGAACCCACAACCGTCACGAGCATGTAGCGCTCACGATTATGCCCCTGCCCAACTATGGTATTATATTCATAAAAGATATATGAGATATTTTTTTATTAAGATAATAGAACCCAAAGCAATGTTTTGTTTTTCTATTTACGTGCGCGCTCCTTTTTGTTAATCTCAAAAACGCCTAAACCGATTTAGATGCAGTTTTCACTATTATATATCGGTAATCTTCTCTTTACAATGTTTTTTTATTGCAATCGTTTCTTAAATAAAATATATATATATCAATTTACTTTCCTTTACGAGGCTAGTCGTGGCGCAGCGGCACGAGGTGCGACTGTAAAACCGACTGGTTGTGGGTTCGATCCCCACTCGAGGAGATGAAATATTTACTTAAATTTATATTTTCATTTCTTCGCTCTGGTCTCGAGGTTAAGCACGGCGTTGAATTCTGCCACTCAATACGTAATGCCTCCAGAATTCGGCAGAAAGTGGGGAACGGAGTATCTTAACACTACGTTCCCTCTGCCTACCCTGCAGTGTGCGGGATACAGCGTGAAGCTGATTTAATTTGATTTATTTTAATTTACTTTCCCACGCAGACGCAGTCGCAGGCGTACCTAGTGCACAATATTGATCTAAGTCTATACCAGCCAAGTTCCGCAATAAAGATAACGGGAGCCGTTCTTTTCCATAACAAATGGTTTTTTAATGTCGAACAGATATAGAGTAAACTAACTAAGTTCTACAGTAATTGAATGTTGTTCTCGACATTACTTTAGTTTGTATGTTATCTTTTTAGATTTTACCCTCGCTAAATGAAATATGTTATAAGTTGGGGTTCAATTTTTGAAAAATTTATTGTGATGTGAATACTTTTTTTTTAATAATTTATTGTGTCAATCCATTTCAATGAAAAAGGTATATATTAATACAATTTCTTTTTAATTTCACGCCCCCGCACATAGATTACAATAGACTTCGTTTCTATAAAGACACTTCCGTTCTCCACTTTCCCCTGAATTGTGGCAGAACTTAACGCTGAAAATCAAATTTAACCTACTACCATTTTCTTGCGGTTTCGCCCGCGTGTTTTAATGGAAATAACTAAGGGCTGTGCATTATGCTCTCGGAACCTCTGCAGTTCTACCGTTCTTGCAACATTGTCCGCTAAGAATATAAACCAGCTAACAGGTGGTGTAATCGGAGTGTCTTAACACTAAGTTCTACCTACCATGCTAAAGACAAAAAATGTGTACCTATCTAAAGCAATAAAAAAATATCAAGCTAAAAAAATATATATACAAAACGATTCTTTGATTGTAATTAGTAACGAATATTTTTTACACTTTTTCTTGTTATGGGCAATAAAAAGCCTGATTACGAGTTAAAGTAAAATAAAAATAATGACTTTTACAAACAAATATTTCACAAATACAAAGTACTAAGAGAATGAATAATAATGAATAATAAATAATGAAAATTTAAAAATTAAATTAAATCAGCTTCACGCTGTATCCCGTTCACAGCAGGGTAGGCAGAGGGAACCTAGTGTTAAGACACACTGTTCCCCACTTTTCGCCGAGTTCTGGAGGTATTGCATCTTGAGTGGCGGAACTCAACATGAATGAGCTTTGAATCGACACCAGGGCGAAAAAATGAAAATATAAATGTAAATAAATATTTCATCTCCTCGAGTGGGTATCGAATCCTCAAGCAGTCGAAAATCGACAGTTACACTTTGTACCCCTGCGCCACGAATGGCCACATAATGATAAAAAAATAATTTAAATAAATACTATAACGACGTTAACGTGACGGTTGCAAGTTTGATGCCCACTCGGGGAATAAATTATTTTCATTTTCTCACCCTGGTAATAAAAAGGTGAGGCGTGGGTTCCGCCATTCAACACACAATGTCTTGAAAATGTGCGTAGAGTATGAAATGTCTCAACAGGTTTCCTCCACATAGCGTGAAGCTAAAACGCAATTCAATTTGCGTGAAAACCAACAAAAAATATAAAATATCAAAGAAAAGCAAAAATAGAATACAATTATTAAGAATAATCTAGCACAAAGGTTCTCAATCGTAATGGGACCGTGACAAAACAGATAAAGGGCGATGGGCCCCACAATTTTCTATAAAAAAAACCTCATTTTCATAGAAAATATACGCTGGTTGATTGGTTGCCTCTTTCCGGTCGTTCGAATTAATCAAGATTTCCTTGCCAATAAATTGTATTATTACAAGATTCTTTCTTTATGTTTATTATTCAAATATACGTATTGTTTTCCTTTGAGATATTTCTTGTTTATTTCTAAAAAAAGTTTTTTGTTCAAAAAATTTGTCAATCGTATGTTAAATAAACACCATCGAAGATATTGGAGGAAGGTCATGTAAAAAGCATGAGGACGCTCTGGAGGGCATGTATGAAGAGGTTGATAACAATGGACGAGGTGAAAGAGGTATACAGCGACCGTAACGTTTTGCGTTCTCTCTGACTACCTCGCTAGGGATACACCGTAAATCTAAAATAGAATATAAAGAATTTTAAATAAAATATAGGCACTATTTTTTTCATATTAATTACCTAATAACTGCCAAAGTAACCGCTGCCCAAGATCCTTATTCCCTAATAATATCTATCGGTGTTGGGTGTATGCGCAAAAAAACTTTCAGACATTAGGTTGGGCTCCTACTGTAGTACTATTGGCTCTCCCTTTATTTTACAGGAGCATGTCTATTTAAACATTGTATCGCGCTTATAAAATTCGCTAGATATAAGGAATTTAGTATAAAGAAACTTTGTCACTTTAGATACCACTTTCGAGATATTGTACTTTTTTCTTGTTACCAGAACAAGAAAATAAAAATAATGTGTTCTTCCGAATGGTAATTGAACCTATAACCATCGTGTTAACTGTATGATACTGTGCCTCTGCGCAACGGAAACATATTCTGACAAATAATCATTGCATATTATATCAGCACAGAGAGAACTTAGAGTTAAAACACTTTGTTGTATATTTTCATATCAGTAAAGATTAGTTTTAAAAACATTGAATGTTGGAAATGAACGTCATGCTACAGCAATTTAAATTAAATTAGACAGTCGCGTTATGGTGTTTACCTTTGTATCCCGCACGCAGCAGGGCAGCCAGAGGGAACCTACTGATAAGACATTCGGTTCCTCATGTTTCACCGACTTCTGGAGGAAATGCATGTTGAATAATGGAACGCGCGTTACCTCGACACTAGAGCAAAGAAATAAAAAGATTAAATATTCCATTTCCTCGAGTGGGAATCGAACCCACAACCTGTCGCTTACATTCACACTTTGTGCCCACGTGGGCACGACTTGGCTCACGGAAAAGATTATTAATATTTATACTATATCAACTAAAACATATCTAAAACCACAACTATTAACTGTCGACAAACACTTAATTATCAAGCTGTTCCAAGTGTAGTCACGTCACGCGCGTAATAGAACAAGACCCGTCAACTTAAATAGACTTTACTTTAGACGAAATCTTGAGACACGACGTGACCATATAATAAACTTGTATCTATTTAGATTTATTCATAACATATTATAATTTAGGTACAGCCGTGTTATATAGCGATGAGTGTGGGTTCAATTTCGACTTGGGGGTAAAAGCTTTTAGTATTTTTATTTACAGCTGACAATATTTCGAAAATTGGGCGGAGAGTTTGTGAGGAACGGTGTTTCTTAATGCTATATTTTCTCTGCTTATACTGCTTTACATTCGTACAATACATAATTAGGTACGTAAGAGAGAAAAAAAATATTTATTTGTTCGGTCTAGAAAAGAACACAAAGATTATTTCTCATACAAATTAAAAAAAAAAAGAAACCACTTCCCGCCACGTTATTGGCGGGATGTAGCATGAACCTACTACATCCCGCCGAATTCTGGAGGCATTGCGTGTTGAGTGGCAGATACTCAACGCCGCGCTTAGCCCCGACATCACTTTGGTAGTTAGCTTCACGTTGTATCCCGCATAAGGCAGGATAGAAAATCTAGTGCTAAGAAATTTCGTTCTTCACGCACCGCCTAGTGGAGGAACACAACGCCGCCTAGTGTTAACCACAGCAACGAGAAAATAAAAATAATGTCTTTCCCCGAATGGGTGCCAAACCCACAATCGCCTCTACAATGAAACGTCATGCCGCTGCGCCACGACGGTCTTTATCAATTTACCTTACTACAAATATTCCAAGAAAAAAAAAAAACTTTCTGTATAATAATTATAGTTTGTAAGAAAGTTTTATAGATACGTTATCTAAGGAACAGGAAAAGACCGTTTTTCCATTAAACTTATCTGTTTTAAGTTTTCATAAGAAACGTGATATCTCTAGAATTAGTAGCAGTAGTTGAAGTGTTCTTGTAAAACATGAAAGGTAAAAAAAATATGTTTTTATATGAAAAAAGACGATAAAATACAATTTCAATAACTATTCAAGAAATAAAAAAAACTGTTTTTTTTTTCGCAAAATACTATTAATACTAGTTTTCTCATTTACTCCCAGACATTTCATTATATTTCATGTTTTTCATATCTCGGTGTATGGCTAAAAATGGAGAATGGTGTGTCTTGACACTAGCTTTCCTCTTTTTTGCTGAGCTGAGACCACATACAGCTCAGGAGTCTGGATCTAGTACGCCACTCAAGGTAAGGCCCATAAAATTTATAGCTTCGAGCACATTATACAGCACTTGCAGTATATTGTATAGGAAAGCGTGTTTTTAGTTTTTTTTAATTTATATATTATGTTTAACTAACTTCGTTTTTCAAAGGAGGGTCCATTTTTTTAACTATATATTTTCTATGTTTGTCAGGTGATCTCTCAGTAATTTGTGGACCCATTCCAAAAAATAGTTTTTATTTGAAAGAACGTACTTTCCCATTGGGAAAGCACCACCCAGTAAAGACCTGTGTTTCATACAATTTCTTATAATAATTCCATATTTGCTTCTTAATAGTAATAATTTACGGGACACAATAAAAAAAACTGAACATATAAAAAGCTTTCGTTACTGAGTGACTGGCAGATAATACACAGACAAAACCAATGTACTTAAAAAGTTGAAATTTAGCGTGTAGCAAGTGTAGGGCTAAAGCACTAAGACTAAGAGTAGAAGAAACTCCTACGGGAACGAGAAAAACCGGACAAGCTTGAGTCAGACTCGTCCACCGAGGGTTCCGTACAAATATTGGAGGTGTTGAGTTTTTTCTGAAATTCAAACTTAGCTTAGCCAGAGCCATTTTATCGAATACCTCACTTGAACTAGCGGCTTAAGTACTAAAATTTGCCCATTTTTAAGGCTAATATTTTTTAGGACTTAAACATAAATTATAACTAAATTTTAGAATTTAAATATAATCATTTTTGTACTAGCTCCCAAATTTTATAATTCTAGTCAACTGGAAGTACCCAATTTTTTTATTCCCTTCATAGTGTTGAAATACGCGCTTTTTACAATATAAGCGGCCACATCTTTTTTTAAGTTAATGTAAAAATACGATTCTTGCAGAAAATCATGGGATAGTAGATCTGAGTACGTATATGGATTGAATTGCAACTTTAAATCTTCAAGCGTTCCTAAGATGAAGGCTCTTGACAGACAGATAGACAAACAGACGGACAACAAAGTGATCTTATAAGGGTTCTTTTTTCCTTAAAAGATACGTAACCCTAAAACTGAAAATTTCCCACTGTTCGTCTTAAAATATCAGCAAACAGAGTTGCGGTCAACGACTAGTCCCTTCTATAATAACTCCTGTGGGATAAGCCATGAAACTTTGCAGGAAATTGTTCTTCGTACGTTATACTTATAATACATTTTTTAATTCTAAAATATACCGAAGAATTTATTATTTTGTATTTGAGCTGATCATAGAAGAAATTGAATCTTTTTTATTATTAAGGTTATGACATAGCGGGCCTTAACTAAAAATTGAAAATTTCGAGGGTTCTAATCTCATATGAAATTCTTTACACGTTTAAGTTAGGTTCTAATTTTCTATAAAAGTTTACAACTATGGTAGAATATGAGTTAGAAAAATGGGTGGTTTCGATCGAACCCACAACCACCGCATTTACAGTCAAACGCTATCCACTGCGCCTATACGACTTGGTGAATACATAAACAATATTTTTAAATTGTATAACATATACGACGCCGTGTTAACATACAACAATATGGGCACTTCAGTCGATCGGAAAATGTTCACATTCTGGAAGGAAATTGGATTTTCACGTATGACAACTGAAAACGAATAAATGTTTTGTCTGTATGTAAATTTGATGTGTTACATGATATATGAATGTAATTATTTGTGTCTTTTTTTTTATTATATTTATTTTATTGAAATATGTACGAGGATATTGGATGGACTGTTGAGTGATCATCAATTTTTTTATTTTGCTTACAGAAATCGACGCAATCAAGGTATTAAAATTAAGAAGTTTCCCCGTCTAGAAGAAAGGGGAACGACATCCGCATGGTGAATATAAGAATTATTAAAATTCAAAATGAAAATCAAATAATAATTGTATTGAAACTAGCCATCACTTGCTTATAGTCAGAAACGAAGCTTGGCTTGGAGCGGAGGATGGCTTCAAGGTATGTTTATACGACACGTACGTGTGTTGTCGTACGTGTCGTGTCGTGTGTATCGTATGTGTCGTATGTTTCTTTTTATTTATATCGTATTGTATTCTTGTATTAGTAAAGCTCACTGGATCCTTAAATAAATAATAACATAGAAATGGGAAAATTTTTTGCACTATATATATAAATTTGTAAAAAAAAAATGTATATGAGCCTACTTAACTCAGAAAAATGATAGCAAATTACATAACATCAAATAATATGAAATCAACACTAGTGTAAGTAGTGTCAGTACTGTCAGTTCTCTCCGTTTAATACACAAACATATTTAAACATTCACTAAACAAATTACATAAGAAAATACTACAAAATCTTTATATTTAGAAAGTTTATGTAAGTAAGTTAAGTAGAGAAATAAACACACGTAAATAGTAATAAGAGGACTACACTTCTACTTTGATTCATTGTTACGAAACAACACAATACGAGTTAGAGCTCAGTCAAAACAATGCTGAAAGAAAAATAGTTATGTTTTTATTTTACTACTGTAAACTTTAAGTCTTGCCGCTTGGTTTCCCGAACAGAACGGGCAAGGAATAACGGCAGATTTTCAGTTTTAAATTCTTGAGATTCTGTTAGTAGGTTTTTTGTTGGGTCGTCAGGTCGAATTCTAGTAGGGGAAGTATTTATAAAAAAATAAATTAAATTAGCTTCACGCTGTTCCCCGCACACAGCAGGGTAGGCAGAGGGAACCTAGTGTTAAGACATTCCGTTCCCCACTTTCCGCCGAGTTCTGAAGGCATTGCGTGTCGAGTGGCGGAACTCAACGCCGCGCTTTGCCTTGACACCAGAGCGAAGAAATGAAAATATAAATGTAAATAAATATTTCATTTACTCGAGTGGGGATCGAGTCCACAACCAGTCGGTTTTACACTTTGTACCCCTGCGCCACGACTGGCCTCGAAGCATGTATTGAATAAAACAGCTTTACGTATTTATCCATATATCAGGCGAGGCAACTGTTAAGACATTTCGTTGACCAAGTATCGTCCAATTTTCAAACACATGTTGAGTAGACCAACTTAACGTTGCAATTTATCTTGTTATCAGAGTGATCAAATAAAAATAAAAATACTTATTTATTTTATTGATTGTAAACGCGATTGTGGGTTCGATTACCACTTGAGGGAAATTTACTTCTAAATTACTTTTGATAGGACAAATACTAACTTATCTCTGCTTATCTTATACTATGCCAGTTCAATAAAAAATATATCTATAATTGATTCAAATAAATATATTTTTTAACTGTAGACTGTACTGGTAGACTGCAACTGCAAAGTATTTTAAACATTGGCTTTTGTAAAAATTTATCCGCTTTAACAGTTTCATCTAAAAATTCTACAATAATATTTAGTAGAAAATACAATCTCCCCACGATATGACTTTATACAGTTGTTATAAATAAATTTTTTATCAGCTTCACGCTGTATCCCGCACACAGCAGGGTAGGCACAGGGAACCTAGTGTTAAGACACTCCGTTCCCCAGTTTCTGCCAAATTCTGGAGGAATTGCCTCGACACCAGAGCGAAGAAATGGAAATATAAATTTAAGTAAATATTTCATCTACTCGAGTGGGGATCGAACCCACAGCCAGTCGGTTTTACAGTCACACTTTGTGCCGCTGCGCCACGACTGGCCTCAAATATACTGGCTGGTTATAAATAAATAAGATATTAAATTTATATTTATCTATATCTTAATAATCCAACGATCGTAAAAAGGGTGTAAACCCGCCTCTATCCCATTTCTCCACTAAAATGATATCTAATTTGATGTGCCCATAAAAAGTTTCTGATAACGCTTTAATAGTTTATCCTTTAAATCTCTTGTAATTGGATGGCGACCGTCAAAGTACAAAATAAGATGGTACTTTCGATGAAATAATAAATTACTTTTGTAAAACGTTTGGGGCGCAGTTGTGGCGCAGTGGCACAAATGTGTGTGAACGCGAGAGGTTGTGGGTTCAATTCCCACATGAGGAAATTAAATATGTTAATTTTTCGCTCTGGTGTGGGGTTGACTTCCGCCACTCGAAATACATGTAAATAAATCTATACTCCTTTGATAATATTATAAAACTGAATAATTTGTTTGTTTGAACGCACTAGTATCAAGATCTACTAATTAAAAAAAATTGTAATGGATGCGGATGGCTAAATCATATTACGCTAAGACCAACAAAAAAAATATAATATTAAAAATTTTGCAAAAATTGCTAAGCTTTCAGAGCTTTTCAGTGTTTAATATAAATGTTTCTATTTGATTTATAAATTATAAATGTATATGTCATAATACACTTATCTCAAAACGTAACGATATTGTAGTGGACACAAAGAAAGGCCTTACATTTGCAGCAAAATATAGGTGATACATGTGAATTTATGACCACTTTTTTCAGCCACACTATAACCCTATATTTTCATTAAATAAAATGAAATATATATTTTTAAAACTTCTCACAAAATTCATAAAGACCTTTGAAAAAATATTTTTTTCTCAAATTCACGCTACAGCTGGAATATTTACACCTATAGCAGAGCAGGCAATGGGAAACTTGTTAAGACACTCCGTTCCCGCACCATCCAATTTCTTCATCGTTACATTAAATTTATATAAATTATGCTATTTAAAAATTCACATCAATTAAATTAAAACAAATAAATCAACTTCATGCTGTATCCGCTGTAGAGGGAACCTAGTGTTAAGACGCGTGTTGAGTTGAGTGGAACGCTGCGCTTTGCCTCGACACTAAAAGCTAAGAAATAGAAATATAAATTAAAATAAAAATTTCATCTCCTCGATTGGGGGTTGAACCCACTACCAATCGATTTTACAGTCATTATTTGTGCCTCTGCGCCACGACTGGCCTCAATTATATCCCAAATTGTTCGTCAATTAAAATTCATAGCTTAGCGTATTGTTTTCACCAAGTCATATGGCTAACGAATATGCCTTTCTAAATTGCGTTGGCAAAACTTCAGGCGTAATGGAGTCCCGACCCGTGAGTCCGGCTTGCACTCGACCGGCTTTTATTTTGGCCCATAAAATAAAACGAAGTTTAAAATATTAAAAGGCCTTCGGTGTAGGTACCTGGAGGTGTGTACTCGGTATGCGTGATGATGTTTAGTATATACGATAGCGATTCGACATCGATTTGGGGCAATGTCTGTAATGTAAGTCAACGTTTGGCAGAAATATTATTGATCTTAATGAAATATATATGAATTAAATATGATTTTCGATTTTTTCTTCAATTTCCTGCTGTATCCCGCAGATAGCGTGGTAGCCAGAGGGAACCTAGTGTTGAGACAGTCCGTTCCTTACTTTCCACCGAGTTCCGGAGGCAATACGTGTTGAGTGTCTAAACTCAACGCCGTGCTTTTTCTTGGTACCAGATTGAGGAAATAAAAAAAGTAAATATTTAATTTCCTCGAGTGGGAATCATTTTCTAAAGCTAAAAATTGTAGTCTACAATCTTCAAACATCCGAGCTGGCGGGCAGAATCAAACGTTGGGTTCCGCTACTTAACATGCAATGTGACGATGTCTCTTATATTGGTCAGATAGAATAAAATGAGTGTCTTAACGCCGTCTGTGTTTCTAGACATCGTCTGTGTAATAGATTTGTTTTAACTTTTACCGATAGTACCGACTAATAGCATAATTAAAGCATTTAAAAAGTAGGAAGCCCGTCGTGGCGCAGGGGCGCAACCGTATGAATTTAAACGCGACTGGTTGTGGTTTCGATTCCTACTCGAGTCGAACGAGAAAAAGACCAAAAATCGTAGCATATAAAAAAACTTCAAGCAGTTCCGCTGCGTTTGGGATACACAAACGATTTGTATAAATTCTGTAAACCGTGTATTAATAACACAACCAGTAGGTATTTGTACCAGATCGGATTCGAACCCGCGATAAGGCACGTTTTAATTGTTTGTTCGAGATAAGCACACCTGTCTGAGTTAGAGCTTCCGTTACGTAGAACACAGTGGCAAGTTAATTGGATACCTTTGTTAGCCTTTTTGTTTAGTTTCTTAATTTAAATGCCATTTTTGTTTTGGTTTTGTTTGGATTGTGTTGTGATTGAGTGTGGGTTGGTGAATCGATTTTTTGTATATTCACGCAGTATTAGCTTATAGCAGGGTGGGCAGAGGGAACCTAGAGTTCCCCACAATGCGTACCCCAGGTCGTGCACAATTTTGACATTACGTATTGCGTTACAGAACTCAATGCCGCGCTTAGTGTTTTTGCCAGAGCGAGGAAACCCTTTTCCCGAAGGGGAGTCGATCCCACAACCGTCGTTTTTACTGACTGACGCGGTATCTGCACGACGCGACAAAATTTGGAGGCATTGCTTGGAGTTGTAAAGTGGATAGCTACATTTTACAGCCTAGGCATATTTTTTTTATTAAAATAATGTTATACCCTTTTTAAAATACATTCAACACGCAATGGGGAGCGGAGTGTCTTAACACTAGGCTTCCTCTGCCTACCTTGTGCTATACGGGATACGTCGTAAATCCATTATTTTTGCTATATTTAACCAAACCAGCGTACTTAGAAACAGTATGTTAAAGATATGAGTATGTTTAAACCAACTCGTCTTAAGTAGTAGGTACATCGCGCAAGTATAATTTACATTTGCGTCAAACTATTAGGAAATGTTTCCTGGATATTCTAATCGTTACTATAGAATTTCGAATTTTATTTTTATTAGCTTAATTTTCATTGATTTTTCACAATCAATTTATATTACAAAATACTACAATTATCTTTTAGTAGAACCTAGTGTTTTTACACTAAACCGAGTGTCTATACACTCGGTTCCTCATTTTCCGCATAATTCTCGACATATTACTTTCGACATGTTACTAGAGCGATCGAAAAAAAAACTAATTTGGTCGAGTGCGATGCGAACCCACAACCGTCGCGTTTACTGTAAGACGCTATGCCACTGCTCCATGACAGACTATTATTTACCTGATATTTTTACATAGAAGACAAATAATACTATTGAATGTGTTTTTTTTCTTTTTTTTGTGTCATACTGTATCCCGCATGTAGTAAACAGAGTAAATCTAGTATTAAGACACTTTCCATTCCGTTTCACTTATAATTTTTATTGAGAGGCGGAACTCAACGTCGCATTTTGCCTCGTTACCAGAGCAGTAAAACAAAAATATTAATTACTACATTCCTGCTAGTGGCAATCGAATCTACAACCACCGCATTTACAATTAGAAGCTTGTACCCCTGCGCCACGACACCTTACCTAGAAATCAAAAAATATTAATATTAATGTTTTTTAATAGCTTAATTTATTTTATAATTATTATATTATAAAACATGAAAGTTAAAACATTGGTAAAGACGACGACTCGCCACTTACAAGGCAAATATTAGCATGGCTGCCGTCGCGTTAGCATGTTAGCTACTACCTGCAATAAGCTCGTCGTTATCCGCCAGCCCGAGCCGCTCTATACAAACACGATTTTGTAAGGTAGCTCACTAAAATAATTGATAACTTTTATCTATTAACTTTTATATTAGAACGTCGTGGTGCAGGGGCACAGAGGTGTGACTGTAACGCGACGGTTGTGTCTTCGATCCCCGCACGAGAGAAGCCCTGCGTTGAGTTCTGCTTCGCAACATCTCGCCTCGAAAAAATCGGCGGAAAGTGGAGAATAGAGTATCTTAACACTTAGTTCTGTCTAACTACCTTGCTGTGTACGGGATTCAGCGTGAAGCTGATATTTTTTTTTACTTTTATGTAATAGTATAGTGAAATACAAATATTAATATATTTTTCAATATTACTATTATGGTAATTCTACTTTTTTAAATAATTAAAGTACAGTAATGGTTTCTGGGATTTTGTAGCTCCATGCTGTAAGAATAGTAGTTGTATAGAAATGTAGGCAGATGGAACCTAGTGTTAAGAGTTTAAGACACCCCGTTCCCGAAACACCGCTTGATTTTCGAGGCGTTGCGTATGGAGCTGTCCAGAATAATGGATGCTTAATAAATTTATTTTTTAAACACGTACATATCTCTACATATCTTTCTATCATTTTTTTTGGAGGAGAGGCATTAATGGTATATATTCCACTCTCCAGCCATTCAGTATTCATTAGATCAGGAAAACAAAAATAGATTAAGGCAACTTCACGCCTTTACTTAATAAATAAAGTCATTTTTCGAGATAATACAAAAGAAAAAATAGCGATTGTTTAACTTCACGGGGAATAGAACCCATAACTCACATAAATACGTGGTATAACCAAACCTTTGACAAACCTAAACAGAAATCAGTGACCGACCATCAAATAAAGATAATTCCAGAAAACGCATTGGTTCAGTAGATATAAGCGCAACGGTAAACTGATTACACAACATTTAGGTCCAATTCATTCCTTTGTGGCGTCCTCTGCAGTCAACATGGGTTTTAATAATAAACATTTTGCGGTTTTCGATAGCGGCTGGGTTCCACTGGAATACTTACTTTATTGGTCCAGCTATATTTGCTTAGCAGGATAATTAGGTTTCACCATAGTACATAAAACTGAACTAACGTCAACACTAATATATATTGTCCACAAAAGTAATTAACGTTGTGGTTAGAGATTATAAGAGAAAATTTATACATAGGTGTAAAATATCAGCATTATCTACATATTTGATATCAAATATATTACGCTTTCAAAAACAGTCTCTTTAGCTATATTATAATGAAGTTTCGTAATTGAAAACGGTTTCGTGATTGTTTAGTGTGATTTAGGTTTGCTGCATATCGTATGCTGCGTATGATACTACATATCATAATTATTTTATATAATAGTTTTACGCTTTTCACGAGTAGGCAGCGCAAACTTAGTGTCTAAACACTCTGTTCTCTACTTTTAGTTCCAATTTTCGAAATATTACACCTTGAGCAACATCATTATCTTCACAATCAACCTTTCATCACCATCAACCGTTCACAGAATAACTTTGACACAAGCGTATGAAAAACACGACAGGTTGAGGGTTTGATTCCCACTCAATGGATGTAAATATTTATTACTTTCATTTCGTCACTCGCTCACTCACAAAACGCGTCGTTTAGTTTCACTACGCAACACGTAATGCCTCCACAATTCTGCTGAAACTGAGGGACGGAAGCGTTTATGGGAATGGAGTGTCTTATCACAAGGTTCCCAGGTTCCCTTTGCCTGCTCTGCTATGCGTAGAACAACAAGTAGCTAAAAAGTATAAACAACTTATGTATAAATAAGTCACTTTTAATATATAACTGCTAGAATACAAACACAGGAAATGTATTTCCATTGCAATAAATGTAAGAACGGAAATGAAAATGCAATATGTATATTTATTTCTTAAGCGTCCCCCGTTGTTGCCGTTTTCAAGTAAAAATTTTCTAATAAAAATATTTGATCTTTTATATGATGTTGACTACTATTGTCTTTTCATTTGTCAAAAAGGCTACAGTTATTTAAATATATTTTAGACCAATTTTGTTATTCCACACTAAGGAAAAATAATATTTTTTGAAAATGAATATAAATTTGAACGTAGCGGAATTCAAAATACACCGTACGCAGTACTACACTTCAGTTATACAGAATTGGTAGTCATTTCTATTTGTGCAAGGGAGCGAAGCCAGAGGAGGCAAGTTTTTTATAAACAAACTAAAATTGTAGGTGATTGAGGCCAGTCGTGGCGCAGGGTCACGTATGACTGTAATAGCGACGGTTGTGAGTTTGATTCTCACTCGGGAGAATAAAAAAAAATATCGTTTCGTTCTCCACTTTCGGTTGAATTCTTGAGGCATTGTGTGTTGAGCGGCGGAACTCTATGTTGTTACCAGAGCGAGGAAAAGAAAATATTAAATAATTTATTTCTCGAGTGCGAATCGAACTTACAGCAGTTTATAGTCGCACGCTTGTGCCTCTATAATTGTATACAGAGTATTTTTGTCTTCACCATTTTAAATGAAACCATAGTTTTTACTACTCTATAAGAACCAAATACAATTAAAACAAAATGAAAAAGTGATTTATTCAAACAAAATAATTAATAAAATTATCATTGCAAAATAAAACGCCATTTGTCAAGAATGGCGCACATTTGTCAAGCCACAAACTATCAAAGCGTACGCCGCACACGCCTCATTCATGAAATCGAGTTGTGGGTATTGGTGGTGATCTTGAATTGCGTAAAATAGAACGAGAGATACCCCTTTCTCGTTCTAGTGTGTGTTTTAAGTATGACAAGTGGCAGAGCGGCAACGCTTAGTAGTAATTTTGAAGTAGTAGGTGTTTACGTTATTGGTATCTTTGCGTAACTACGTCACACGAAATACAGTATGGATAAACATCGTGAAATGAAAAAAAATCCTATGTCTAAGCTGTTGAGGTATCTTGATTAATTTCTTTAGGCGCAGACGCTTCCACTCTGTATAATATGCCTACTCTATAAAATCGCTTTAAATATCAACAGCTGTTAATATTCAGCTTCACGGTGTATCCCGCACACAACAGGCAGAGGGAACCTAGTGTTAAAACACTCCGTTCTCTTTTTCTGCCGAATTCTGGAGGCATTGCGTGTTGAGTGGCAGAACTCAACGCCGCGCTTAACCTCGACACTAGAGCGAAGAAATGGAAATATAAATTTAAGTAAATATTTCATCTCCTCGAGTGGGGATCGAACCAACAACCAGTCGATTTTACAGTCACACCTCGTGCCACTGCGCCACTACAGGCCTCGACTGTTAATATTCAACTTCAAATAGTAAATTCAATAACTTAACTTAAAAATCATATACTGAGAGTTGACTGAAAATTACAAAAATAAAATGTTTAAATAAATAAATACAATAATTACAACACACGAAAACATCGACCTCATTTGTTGAAATTGGGTCAATTCCATACTTTGAATGAAATAAAAACAGTAAAGTAAATATAAAAATAATACAGATATCTTTCATTAAATGCTTCATATCGCCTTGGATTACTCAGAATACTTTTTATGTTTACGCTTTTTGACGCGTATAGCGGGTAGACAGAGAATGGAGAGATGGAACTGTGTTTTAAAGGAGTTCACCTTTAAGATACTCCGTTCCCCAAGCATCGCCAAATTTCTTCGCCATTACATTATTTTCAATTAGCATCACGCTGTATCGCACATATAGCAGGGTAGGCAGAGGAAACCTAATGTTGAGACACTCCGTTCCTCACTTTCCGCCGAATTCCGAAGACATTACATGTGGAGTATCGAAACTCAACGCCACGCTTTGCCTTGGTATCAGAGCGAGGGAACGAATAGTTAATATTTCTGTTCCTCGAATGGGAATTATTTTCTAAAACTAAAGATTATAAAGTCTACAATCTACAAACATCCGAGCTGGCGGGCAGAATCGAGCGTTGAGTTCCGCTATTCAACATGCAATGTGGTAATATACTATACTAGCTTCACACTTTATCCCTAGCAGGGTAGTCAAAGAGAACGGAACGCTACGGTCTCTATACACCTCTTTCGCCTCGTCCTACCTACTATCATCAACCTCTTCATACATCATGCTTTTTACATAATATATGTATACCTCTAGTATCTGTATAAATTTCTTTCTTTCTTTGATTTGTATAAAATTCTTCCTGAATATTCTAATCGTTACTAATGTATTTCGAATTTTATTATAGGCTTGTACTTTTACACGCGCCAAATTTTTATTAACTTCATTTGTACCTATCAATCTATTTATGTAAGAATATATTGCAAAAATATTTTACTAGAACTTAGTGTTCCCCATTTTCATTCGAAATTCGATATATTACCAGAAGACAAAAATAAATAAATGTATCTCGCAAACATGTACTAGCGTAAACAAATGATAGGTAATCCTGGTTTTTAGACACTTTTCGTTCCCTTTTTGCTGTCGAATTCTCAAAGCTTTGCATATTGAGTGGCGGAACTCAACGCCGCGCTTTACCTAGTTCCCAGAGCGGTAAAATGATAATATTAATTAATTTATTCCCCCCCGTGAGACTCGAACCCACAACCCTGGCATTTACAGTCACACGCTTGTGCCCCTGCGCCAGGACGGCCTGATTTTTATTTTTTTATTATTCTGTAATTATTCTATTACAAAATATGAAAGTTAAAACATTGGTAAAGACGACGACTCGCCACTTACAAGGCAAATATTAGCATGGCTGCCGTCGCGTTAGCATGTTAGCTACTACCTACAATAAGCTCGTCGTTATCTGCCAGCCCGAGCCGCTCTATACAAACACGATTTTGTAAGGTAGCTCACTAAAATAATTGAAAACTTTTATGTAAGGCCGCCGTGGCGCAAGGGCACAAGGATGTGACTGTAACGCGACGGTTGTGGGATCACTTCACTGAATCCCCACTCGAGGGGATATATTATTTTTTTTAGTAATTCAATTTTTTCGCTCTGGCATCAAAGTAAAAGCCCTGCGTTGAGTTCCGCCACTGAACACGCAAGGCCTCGAAAAATTTAGCAGAAAGTAAGAAATGAATTGTCTTAACATTAGGTTCTCTCTGTCTACCCTGCTGTATACGGGATTCAGCGTGAAGCTGATTTTTTGAGCCTTTATGTAGTAGTATAGTGGAATAAAATGGATAATTGTATTTTTGTACCACTATTGTGGCATTAAGAAAATACAATTGCTTACAATTGAAAATAGTACGGCGTTCGGTTCCGGAATTTTGTAGTTTCATTCTGTAAGAGTGGTAAGTAGTAGTTGTATAAAAAAGAAGGCAGAGGGAACAGAGTGTTAAGATTTTCGTGGCATATTGTGACGAGCAGTACTCTAATTCGTATCGTAATCTAATGTCTAATATCCTACACGTACATATATACACATCTCTCTGTCTGTGATTAAGGAGGGAATGTAGAGGATATTTTTATTTAGAGTATATATTTATTTATCACTCACAAGCTAGTCAGTGTTCACAAGGTCAGGAAAGGAAAAATAGATTTGAGCAACTTTACATTTTTTCCCGTATTGAAAAGTAGTAGATAGTAGAAGGAATCAAGTATTAAAGTTATTTAACTCCATGGAAAAAAGAACCCACAATCTATACGAATACATGGTGTAATCAAACCTTCGACAAACCTAAACAGTAATCAGGGACCGACCATCAAATAAAGATAGTTCCAGAAAACGCATTGGTTCAGTAGATATAAGCGCAACGGTAAACTGATTTTACAATATTCAGATCCAATTCATTCCTTTGTGGCGTCCTCTGCAGTCAACATGGGTTTTAATAATTAACATTTTGCGGTTTCCGATAGCGGCAGGGTTCCACTGGAATACTTACTTTATTGGTCCAGCTATATTTGCTTAGTAGGATAATTAGGTTTCACCATAGTACATAAAATTTAACTAATGTCAACACTATATATATTGTATACAAAAGTAATTAACGTTCTTGTTAGAGATTATAAGAGAAAATTCATATATAGTACATAGTAGGTAAAATATCAGCATTATCTACATATTTCATATGAAATATATTAAGCTTTCAAAATCAGTCTCTTCAGCTATATTAAATTGAAAATGGTTTGGTGATTGTTTACTGTGATTTAGATTTGCTGTAGTATCATTATAGCCTCACGCTTTACATGAGTACGCAGAACAAACTTAGTGTCAAAATACTCCGTTATCTACCTTCCACCATTTTTCAAGACATTGCGTTTTATGTGGCGTAACTCAACGCCGAACAAATAACGCAAGTTGTACATTTACCCCAAATTTAACTATACGCTTCGATAAAGAGACATTTGAATGTAAGAGACAGATCGTCTTAAGCCTGGGCCGAAGTAATTCTTTAATTATAAAATGCTAATCGGGGTCTACGATCAATGGCCGTCCTGGGACTGTTATGGGGTGGAAAGTTGCTACGTTCAGCAAATTTAAACTGTACGTGATTCACTTTTGATTTAGTTTATTTAAGGCGGAGCTCGGTAATACTGTGATTTTTCATATTTTTTTTTGTTTCACTCTGTATCTCGTATATAGGCAAAGAGAATTTAGTGCTTAAACTCCGTTCCTACTTTAGTTCCAGAAAAGGTATCAGATGAAAGGACTATGGCTAAGTTAAATTTCATTTTTTTATTATAAAAACTAAAATTGAGCGTGATTAAGGCCAAGCGTGCGACTGTAATCGCGACGGTTGTGAGTTCTATTCCCACTCAGGAATAAAATATTTATATCATTTCGTTCTCCACTTTTCTCAAAAAAAAATGAAGCGGGTTGCCTAGTTACCAGAAAATATTAAATATTTCATTCCTTTGGTTTCGAATCGAACTCACTCCCCAGACCCCAGTCGCACGTCTGCAACACGACGACCTCATACGATGCATAATAGTATATAACATGAGTATGGTTAGTCTATAATATTCGTTTTAAATGTCAACAACTCTTATTTTCATTATTGAACTTCAAATATTATACTTGAAAATAAAATGATGTAACATAAGAATCTTAAACCGTAAGTTGACTGGAAATTACATAAAATAAATGTTAAAACAAAAATATATATATAAAAAAAAATTAATATATTTACAATATTATTAATTTATGTTATTACACACGAAAATATCGACCTCATTTCTTAAAATTGGGTCAATTCCATACTTATAATTACACTAGCGATCCACTCGCAGCTTCGCTCGCATACCACTTATAATTCTTTTATTATGCTGCATCTGCCATAAGATAATCAATATAATTTATACATTCAATAATTTTAAGGAAGCGCAAGCACTACATGGACGGTGAAGGACGAAATCGGCGGCAAGAGCGCCCCTCGCAGGACCCGTGCTTATGCTTGCGGCTGTAAATGGAGCGTTGAATTATTTTAAATTTATATTTTCTTTAAAAGTATTCGTTGTAATTACATGCTATAAAAAGCCAAAGCATATCTTCATCAAATTTCGTTGATTATGGAATAATTCTCGCTCGTAAGTTTCAATATCTTTATCAAATAGAAAACGTTGAAATATCACCTTGCAAGTTTCTATTTTTTTGTCATGGAATGCCTAATTCTGACTAGGGTAGCGCCTTTTTTTTGCCAACTAATTAAATAGAACATTTCTTCCATACAATGTACTGACATATATTTTATCATTTTTGCAGTGCACGCGCTTAAAGCAATTCGATGGCGTTCATTATTATAGTTATTTCCTTATTTAAGGCTAACTTAGACTTACACCATAATGTTATAGGCTATATAACATAACATAGCAATTCTGTTTACTCCTGAAGAACGTAGTTTTTATCCAAAATAAAAAATAAGTAAATAAACTAGTAAATCCAGAGCGTTCAAATAAACAAACAAACTCTTCCGCTTCATTATGTTAGTATAGATAAAAACAGTAAAGAAAATATAAAATATTACAGATATCTTTCATTTAATGGTTCATATCGTTTTCAGAATGTTCAACATATTTTTTTAAGATGCACGCTTTTTCACGCATATGGGGCCTTTCGTGGCATAGGAGAATAAAAAGAAATAAACCTACGCAGAACTATCGACTAGAAGAGACGAAATTATTGAAAAGAAATTTAAGATTCTTTCATATTTTTATAGAACCTAAAGAAGAACTTAGAAAAGTTTTTTAAGGGACTCCGTTCCCATTAAGAAATAATTTCGAATTCTCGAGGCATTGCGTGTTGAGTGGCTGATCAGACAGCCGCGCTTTGCCTCGCTATCTTGTCTTATATCTTGCTTTTTGCTTAGAGCGAATAGATGAAAATATAAATATTTCATTCCACCGAGTGGAAATCAAACCCACAACCGTCATGTCTTCAGAAAGTGGGGAAGGGAAGTCTTAATGGGAAGCAAGTGTCTTCACAATAGGTTCCCTCTGACTACTCTGCTGTGTGCAAGATATCGCGTAGCTAAACAAAATAATTTCCTGAGCTGGTATCGAACCCGCGACGACCATGTCGCATCTTAGCTCTCATAACGAATGAACCCAACCGCTTAGAAAGTTTGAGCTAGATGAGAGTTAAGGAAGGATAATATGAAACGGATAACAGACTGCTTATTGCAACCAGGCAAAGGCGCCGACAGCTATGCTAATATCTTTGTGTAATAGTGCCCCTATTGTCGTTACCAATGTTAGCTTGTTATCGGAGAATTTAGTATTATATTTTGTTTCTTATTTTTTTTATTAGTGATAATTCACTCTGTTCTCCGTTTTCTGTATGTTCAGAAAAAATAAGTAGCTATGGTACAGTAACAGACTGGCAAGACAATGGTTGTGGGCACGTTTCCCACTCGGAGGAATGATTTATTTTAATTTCTTCGTTCATTTCTAATAAAAAAATTTCAGTGTCAGTCACGACTAAGCACGCAATGTCCAGAAAATGCCGCCGTATTTTTTCAGCATTTCGTGGAAATGGGGAACTTAGTGCCTTAGGTTCCGATCTGCCTACTCTGCTATATGCGGGAAGGAGCGTGAAACAAAATAAGAAGATATTTTGATACTAAGCTTTCATTTCTTAAGATTTACCTTTTAATTTTATCTTTTTGTTTATTTTTTATTTATATTAATGTATATTACTCGTGTACATATGTTTAAAAGGCTGTAAAGTTTAAGGAGCTATGTTAAGCAATGGACAAAGACTTGTTGATGATGAAAATGATGACGGTCATGATTATGTTGATGATGTAGAAAATAACATTAAAGATATAAAACATACTCTTTAAAATATTCAAAGGTTTCCAGAAGAATTTTATATTCGAAAATCCATAGTAAAGCAAGTCTTCAAATAGGTAGCGTTTAAACTAGTAGCGGGTTGCGGTTTCAAGATGTAGTAGTTCGCAGGTGCACCTCTACTTCTGAATCTGAGGTATTCAAGATTTACTAAGTATACTCCAAATTAAAATAAATAGCTACAAGTCAAATATATTATCACACACTTGTGCCCCTACGCCGAGAGTGGCCTCAAAATAAATATTCAAGCTAAATTTATGCATACAAAACGAATGAAACATTTAATTATTTATTAATAAAAGCCCCCTCCAGGAAGTTGATTAAACAGCACATCTGCTACATATATGTGATTTATTATTCAAGAACTGCATAGGACGAGCCCTCCGAGTCGCCTTCGGACTTACAGAAGATGCCTTTATTAATATTGTATATTCCGCTTCATACAGACGAACTCTCTTAACGTGAATTATTTAACTCGGACGAATGGTAAAATTTTATGGTTTTTAGGGTTCCGTACCTCAAAACCTGTATAGGATCACTTTGTTATCTGTCTCTCAAGACCATTTATCTCGACATTATGTGGATATATCTCAAAAATCAAGTCAACGCAATTAACAGAGATGAGTGTTGACGCATCGTTTTTGCTGCATCTGTACTAATGTAATAAAGCAGATGACTTTGTTTGTTTGTTTAATCACTAAGATATATAGATCTACTGGTCCAATTTACTTTTTTTTGTTTTGTATGAAAGCTATCTTCAGAATTGCTATTTGACTTAAATTTTAAATAACGAAATAACAATGATAATGATGCCATTGAATTAAGCGCGTGCGCTGCAAAAATAGTTAAATATACGTAAGTATATGGCCGAAATATGTTATTTTATTAGTTCTAAAGAAAAGTCTGCGAACAGTATATTTATGTCTTGTAAATAAGCCGCAATGAGGCATTTTGGGAAAATAATAATAATTGAAAATTGCTATGTGATATTTCACCGTTTTTTATTGACACTTACGAACGAAAGTTGTTTCATCCATCCATCCATTCCATCAAGTAAGTTTTATGAAGATTAGCTTCGGCTTTTATAGCTTGTAAATTGGACGTATACTTTTCGAGAAAATGTAAAATTCAAATAATTCAACGCTCTGTTTTCGGCCTAGATTCGGCTCGCGTAGGGGGCGCCCTTACCGCCGATAACATTCTCTCAAAGAGCCAAGCCAAGCAAGCAAGTGGTGCTTGCACTTTCTCAGAATTATAAAAACAAGTTCTTCGTGAATGAATGTATCAATTTGATGGCAAATGCAGCATAATAAAAGCATGAATATTCCGCTGGTTTTGTATTAAACTCACCGCGTAATCAAAACCTATAGGATAGATGCCGTGAACCTACAGTTATGAAATTTGGCAAAAAAGTGAAAATTTAAAATGAATTAATATTTATTTGAATTAATATTTCAGGGAAAAAAAGTCATCACAACTTTATAATTGTATTTAATTTCAGACAAAAAGAATGCATACGTCCGCAAACATAAGTTTGTCAATTTTTATAAATTGTACTTCTTGTTGACATAAAAGTACAATCAAATTGGTACGGAACTCTCGGTATGCGCGTTCGACTCGCATTTGAACGATTTTTTCTACTTAAGTTATAATTTAGTTCCCACATAACAGGGTCGGCAAAAGGAATGTAGTGTTAAGACACTCCCACGGACCGCTCGAATAATTTTGGAGACATTGCCTATTTTGTGGCGTTGGGATCGAAGTCACAACCATCGCGCTTAACACTCAAACACTTTAGTTAGTTATTTAAGTTTATTTGGCAACTTAGTTTAAATAAATCGTGGTATATAATGTGTATATCACGGGTATGGTGGCTATCCAACGTAAACATATTTTTTTCAATTTAAACTATTATATTAGTTCCTGAGGTCATCGCGATCAAACAAGCACTTTCGCTTTATAATACTAATGTATATAGTATAGATTATTTTCATTCTTGTAGGTATAATAAAGGAAGGGTTATTAAAGTGAACATATCGAAATATAAAAAAAATCTACTATGAACTTTATTTTGTTTTCACAGTTTACGATACTTTTACAACCGGTAATGCTGTAGGATGTTGTTTTATTAACCTGTAACAGAAGACGGGGATGGTATTATTTTCATGTTGCTACACTGAAGTCGCGAATTATATGAAAACTCTTTGTTTTACCCCCTTTTTCGCCTTTTGTATCATCATATAAGGTACGCGGAGAGTACCTAGTGTTAAGACACTCCTTTTTCTATTTTCTCTCTACCTACAATAGTTATAATTAATATCGTATACTAGTTTTATGTTACTGGATAAAAAATTCGTGATCTTAAGGTCAGATTTTTTTATGCGTCACGCATATAGCATGATAGGGTGTTAAAACTCTAAGTTTCTCACTTTTCGGTAAAATACACACAATTAGAAAATACACAATTAGAAAATAAGTATATTTTTGTAAAAAAAAACGCATAAACATTTGAGTGAAGCGAGATTTGAACCGAATGTCTTGGAAACTGTTCTAAAAGAGTACTAGATATTATGTGTTGAGTGAATAAATGAAAATATCAATCTTTTTTTGGTATTGAGACAAAGCGTGGCGTTGACTTTTGTCAATTAACACGCAATGTCTCCAGAAATCGGAGAAAAGTAGGGAACGGAAGTATCTTAATGTGAACGGAATGTCTTAACACTGGGTTCACAGGTTCCCTCTAGATACCCTGCTATGAGCAGGCTACAGCGTGAAGCTAAAAAAACTAAATAATCTTATCGCGTATTTTGTATCTCGTAAAACTTGCATACAAAACGGGTATTAAACCTTGCAAGGAAACGAAATTTTAGTCGAAATTTTTCACTTTATGTGTATTACTTTAATTTGGATAATAATTTATGTTTCATTTAGCATTTTAAAAATATGCTTCATTTTTTGGGCTAAAAGCATATATGTTGAGATAATAGTTATTTTTATGCATCTTTCATGTTATGGGATGGAGAGAGTATTTAGTTCTTCCTTTTATGTATTTAGGTGCGCATGTTTTGTTGCACGGAGCTTAACGCCGCATCCCTTTTAATTAGAACGAGTTAAAAATACAAGTTATCATAACAACTTTTTAAAGTTTTAAACATCACAAAAAATATATGTATGTATTTTTTACCACTCTGATCAATTTTCGAGATATTGCGTGTTAGATGGTGGAACTCAACGCCACGCTTTGTCTGGTTTCATTAAGTGGGGAAATGAAAACAATATACTCTTTTGAGTAGGAATCGAACCCACAATAGCATGTCTACGAGGGCTTCAGATTGTTATTTATTTATTTTAATTGTAATAAAATTTAATGTCTTTCGCTACATGAACCAACTAAGCATACCAAGCTACGCTTTCGTAGAGTCGTAGATCCGTCTACTTTAGCTTTGCTTATCTCTTCGTAGTCGCAACTAAGGATTTGAGATGTCACCACGTGTAGTATCTAACGTTTATATATAATTGTACATTATTTAACTTTGGGCTGTATCACGTACATAGCAGAGTAGGCAGAGGGAACCCGGGAACCTAATGCACCATTAAAACATTTCCGTTTCCCACATTCCACCTTTGGGGCATAGTTTGTGGAGTGGCAGCACTATATTTATATATTAAAAAATATGAATATTGTCACATATATATGTTATGGTTTTGTGTCTATTGTCATCTCTCTTCTTCAGACATGCCGTCTGAAATTCTCATGACTTTTACGTGACCTTCCTCCAGCATCATCGATACTGTCCCTAAGGTCAACCGAGAATTTAGTGCAAAATTTTAAATACAAGTATTAAATATACACATATGACTATTTTACTCAGTTAAATGAATATATTAGAATTGTATACAACCCTATCAAGAGATATTTGAACCAAGATATAAGATTTTTTTACTTATTTCTTATGCTGAAACTCAACGTCGGGCGAGCTGTTAAATTAAAATATTTAAAATGATTACCCCGAATGGGAATTGAAGCCATTACCAAAATCAGAAAACGTCCCATTGAGCCGCGATGGTCTCAATATTTATTTAGCCTATTCGTTCTAAGTAAAAAACCTAAGCATATAATATTCCAAGCCGTATATATTGGCTTTCACTCTTTCTAAATATATTCACAAAGAAAACTAATAATTATTGATTTTACATATTATTTTTAGAACCGTGATTCAAAATTTATTGTCCAGAATAGGCAATAAAAAGAGGAAGGCCGAATAGAGGATGGAGATATATTTAGAGTATACGTTTTGTGTTGTTTTATTTTTATTGTTTCTGCTGTAATGAGCTTATAGCAGACAGCCTTTAAAGACAAAAGAATGCTATGTATATATTTTTTCTCAACTCTACGCCAACACCAGAGCGAAGAAATGAAAATATTAAATATTTCATTTTGACTTTGCTGACGTTTGTTTTGGTTAACACACGTGTTAGTGAGGGATTCTTATTTTTGTGTTATTTTTCACAAATTTTTAGTGCAAATTGCGGTTTTTAAATAAAAGATCTGTATTTCTTAGTTATTAGGTTGTTGTGAGTGTTTGTGGTGTTTTTGTCAGTAGATTAGTTATATTATAAGGTAAGGTTAAAGGTTAAGTTTTAAAATGGATGCTGAGCATCCGCCCGATCCCCCTGACCCTGGAGGTGGCATAGGCGATTTAAACTCGACATCGCGTAAAAGACAAGGTGGTGACCCACCTTCTAATAATAATGAAACCATAAAAAAAACTATTATAAATCCTGCTACCGCGACTCCGTCTATTCAGAATTTATATGTCCATCCTTCCTTTTCTGAAAGTCCTAAGTCCTATCTTGATACGGACAAAGGCCCTTTCTTAGTGTACGTGTCGAGGGAAACTCCAGACCCTGCAGCTGGAACATCTATTAAAGCCATTAAATTTGGCCAATTTTTACATATAAATAAAATTTCAAATATCACCAGTGATGGTGTGAAAAACATTGGTCGCAACAAAATTAGCGTTGAGTTCTCAACAGCTACTGCAGCGAATTTATTTTTATCCAATCCCATTCTTAGTCTATGTAAATATGTTGCTGTTATCCCAACTTTCAATATTACTAGAATGGGTATTGTAAGAGATGTTCCAGTAGATTTTTCTTTGGATGAATTTGTGAGTTCATTAGAATTTCCCTCAGGTGGTGTACAGGTAATGAAAGTGAGACGTTTAAATAGAAAGTGTGTCAGTGAGGGTGTGACTACATGGGTCCCGACTCAGTCGGTTGTAGTTACATTCCGTGGTCAAATGTTGCCTGAAAGGGTCTTTTCGTACCATTCCTCCCTCCCAGTCGAACCCTACAAATATCCCACCATCCAATGCCTTAATTGCTGTCGCTTTGGTCATGTAAAATCACAGTGCAGATCGAAGCCAAGGTGTTATAAGTGTTCTGAGTTCCATAATGGTGATGCATGTGACACTAGTAGGGAAAATTCTTTATGTTTATATTGTGAAAGTAAACATTTTGCAACAGACAAGGACTGTCCTGAGTTTGCAAGGCAACAGTCCATCAAAATTACAATGTCTCAGGAATGTATATCATATATAGAGGCTTCCGCTCGTTTTCCTCCTGTCCGCAGATCCTATGCTGACATGGCTAAGGAAATATCTGCTCCTCCCGCTCACTCAACCCCCTTATCACCAATACCATCAGCCCCTGTCACTCCGTATAAATCATACCGAAAGACAGTTTTCCAGTCTCCCCGTCCCCGCGCTCCTTTAGCAAAGGGATATAACAGACAAGCTCATCAAGCCATAACTGCCAATTGTCCCTCTTCCCTTCCTAATGGTTGCGCTCTAAATCAAGGTGTTGACAGTCCAATAGAGTCTAGAAAAGATCTATTGGTTGCACTAACTGAAACCCTTGTGAGCATCTTTCAAACCGCTGATGAACTCCCCATACCGTCCAACGTTGCCAAAAACTTACTAACAATCTTTAAAATATTAAACAATGGAGCCACTGAACTTCCTACAGTGGAATAGTCAAAGTATTCGTGCCAAAAAGCACGAATTACTTTATATTATTTCTCTGTATAATCCTGTCATTATTGCCCTCTCAGAAACATGGTTGTTGCCTGATTCCCGCTTTAGGGTACCAGGTTTCTCCTGTTTAAGGGAGGACAGAAATGACGGGTATGGAGGTTGTGCTATCCTTATCCAGCACTCCTCTCCTTATTCCCTTATTCCTATCCCTCCTCACAGTCAACAGATTAATGCTGTTGCTGTGAGGGTTTTCAATATCTCCTTCTTGTCCGTTTATATACCTCATCCCTCTTCCTCTCTTTTCCTTGAGCTTAAGTCTATTATCTCTTCACTTCCTAGTCCTGTGTTGGTCCTAGGGGATTTTAACACTCATCACTCTTTGTGGGGGTGTTATTACTGTGATGGATTTTCGCCTTCGTTGGTAGACATGATTGATGATGTATCTCTTTGCATTCTCAATGATGGCTCACCGACTCGTAGGGTTAATCCAAATCAGAATCCTAGGACTGCTGTTGACCTTTCCTTATCTTCTCCTTCTCTTGCTTCCCAGCTATCATGGTCTGTTCTTCCTTCTACCCATGGTAGTGACCATTTCCCTATTCTCCTTTCTATACATAATAGACATCCCCCTTCTCCCCCTCTTAACTCTGCCTCTAAATATAACTTGAAGCAAGCCAACTGGAATGATTACGCCGACTCTGTGGATTGCATGTTGGGCAATCTTCCTGAGTTCGGTAATTTTGAGAATATCTTTCTTTGTTATGATCGTTTTGTCTCTGCCATTTTGTCTGCAGCTGACTTGCACATCCCTAAAAAACACTCCATTCAGAATTGGATGCATTTCAATCCCTGGTGGGATCAGGAATGCTCTGATTCTGTCGATCGGCGAACATCTGCCGAGGAGTCATATGCTGCCTGTATGATTATGGAGAATTACATTGAGTACAAGCGCAGAGATGCGAAGTTTAGAAACTTGACTGGGAAAAAGAAAAAACTTGGATGGACTAATTTTTGTGAATCCCTTAGTCCTTGCTCTCCTTCCTCCCTTGTGTGGACAAATGTTAAGAGATTTCGCCGTTCTCTTAACAGCAGTCCCAGTCCTAGTTCAAATAATCCCTCTTTGTGGCTTAATGATTTTGCTAACAAACTGGCTCCTCCCTCTGTACCATCTTGTGATTTATTTGTATCCCCTCTGATTGAATCTTTGGATGAAATGGATGCTAGTTTTTCGTTCGAAGAACTCAAAAATGTCTTAACGGATTTAAGAGATACTAGCCCAGGTGAGGATTGTATCTCTTACTCTTTTATTGCTAGACTAAATGAGAAGTCTAAGCTTCACTTTTTAAACTTGATCAATAACATATTTCAATCAGGTAACATTCCCGAGTCCTGGAAGTCCCAAAATGTTATTCCCATCCTTAAACCTGGAAAATGTCCTTCTGATCCTAACTCATACAGACCCATTGCTCTAGCTTCTGCTTTATCAAAAATTATGGAACGGCTTTTAAAAAATCGTCTGGAGTGGATAGTGGAAAGTAGAAACATCTTAGCTCCCTCTCAATTTGGCTTCAGAAAGGGGTTGAGTACCACAGATAGTCTCAGTGTTTTTACTACAGACATTCGACGAGCATATGCCAAAGGAGAGTATTTGGTTGGTGTTTTTCTAGATGTTGCATCTGCATATGATAATGTTCTTCTTCCGGTACTCAGGCAGAAGTTGCACCAGCTGAGTATTCCGCCGAGGATGGCTCATTTCATATGTAATCTGCTGACCGGTAGATCGATATCTGTAAAACATCCGCTGCTTACTATACCTCCCAGACTTGTCTGGAAAGGTTTGCCTCAAGGTTCCGCTCTCAGTCCTATGTTGTATAAATTATATACTCATGACCTCGAATTGTCTGTCAATAGTTTTTGTAATATCCTTCAGTATGCTGACGACATCGTCCTTTACTACAGCTCAAAATCTGTGGAGGACATCACTTACCGCTTAAATACTGCTTTACGCTATCTAGACCAGTGGCTCTCTAACCATGGCTTGGCACTATCAGTAGCAAAGTGCCGGGCAGTAGTTTTTTCCAAAAAGAGAGTAACTCCTGATTTTGAAATTATTTTAGGTAATGATACTCTTCAATTAGCAGAGAACGTTAAATTCTTAGGCATGATTCTTGATAAAAGACTGAACGGAATTGCACATGCTGAACATATCAGTAAAAAATGTGAAAAGGGCATTAACGCTTTAAGAGCTGTGTCTGGTGTGTGGTGGGGCGCACACCCTTATACTCTAAAACTACTGTACAATGCCATAATTCGTAGTCACATTGACTATGGATTATTTGTTTTAGACCCTTTTAATAAAGTTGCTACTGAAAAACTCAATAGAATCCAATACAAATGCCTACGAATTATTATAGGTGCAATGAAGTCTTCCCCCACCAACGCACTGCAGGTGGAGTGTGTAGATCCACCTTTTCCTATCCGTCGCCAATTCCTATCTGATCGGTTTGTTGGTAAAATGTTACAGCTGTCTTCCCACCCCCTATGGTCTAAGCTATCTGATTTAGCTGACCTCATCCCTCGGAGCGGTCCCCTACCCTACTTGCTCAATAGTTTCTTGAGATTTACCTCCCTTCCTCATCCCTTGTCCTCTTATCCAACTAATCCCTTATTCTGTACGCCTTATAAGGCACTAGTGCACCATCCTTCTGTTATCACTAATCTTGGTCTAACCAAGGGAGCTGCTGACACCAACACAAAATTTCAATCCATAGTAAATGAAAATTTTTCAAATCACATCCTCATCTTTACAGATGCATCAAAGCTTTCAAAGGAGAGCTGTGTTGGTGCAGCTTGCTGGATACCAAAATTCAAAATTATATTACAATATAAATGTCCTCCCGAATCATCTGTGTTTACTGGAGAGGCTGTTGCTTTGTTAGAAGCAATCCGGTTCACAGATTCCCACGACTTTAAACAGACTGTCATTTGTACTGACTCTTTAAGCTGCATACTGGCTATAAAGGGAAATCCATTTCATAGTAGATTAAGGTCTTCAATTATTTTAAGGATTCGTGAAGAACTGTACTCATGCTATTTAAAGGGTTTGGATGTTACTTTGGCATGGATTCCAGGGCATTCTGGAATAAGTGGGAATGAATCTGCAGACTCGTGTGCAAAATTAGCCATACAGTGTGGTAATTTAGATCATTTTTCTATTTCGGCCCAGGATATGTTGTCTCTTGCATCAACTCATTTGGATGTGTCATGGTCTGAATTCTGGGAATTGTCAAAATCTCAGAAAGGTAAGTTTTATGCTGCCATTCAACCTAACATTCCCAGGCGACCTTGGTTTTTTTCTCAAAGATTTACTGAACGGTGGATTATATCAACTATTTGTCGCTTGCGCCTTGGACATGCATGTACACCTGTGCACCTAGCTAAGATCAGGGTCAGGGACCACTCACTGTGTGAATGTGGTCTAGACGACGGTTCCCCTCCTCATATACTTTTCACTTGCCCTAAGTTGATCCATCCCTTATATGATGTCCTTCCTCATAAAGTTCCCCGCCCCCTTAATGTTCAATGTTTGTTAATGTTTGTGTTTAGTCCTCTATGTAAATTTTTATGTAAATATATTAGATATAACAAAATTAAATTGTAAGTTAACATCTTTGTATTATATTTCTTATTACTAACCATCTATGTTAGGTATGTAATGTATATATTAATTTTACTTATTTTTTTATAGGTGAAGGCAATTTTTAACTGGATCTTTTTTTTTAACATGCATTCTCCTATTGTGTAACATTATCTCTTTTACCGTACAACCTCCTTCGTGTTTTCTCCATACAACGTGACATTGGCGAAGTGATATGTGCTCTACTTGTAACTGACATCCCACCCTACACTCAATAAAATATTTAAATAATAATTTTAATATTTTAGTATGGCTCGTGATACGTCTAATATAGTTAGAACTCTTTCGTAGTGATCGTAAGTAATCCAAGATCTTTTAGAGATTCAGAGGTAACAATATAAATATTAAATGTACAATAAGTTTAATATAAATACAAATAAAAGATATTATGATAAATAAAATGTCATTGTCTGTCCGTTTCATTCTCTCGTGATATTTCTAAAAGAATATCGTAGACGTCCTATCTTCCTCTCTGTTATACCCAGTCATTACTGATAGTTATAACTAAGGGGGGATAGTGAGTGGCCCCGCACCCGCCACTTACCGTGGATTCCGGCCGTTCGGCTCTGAACCCTCCGGGACGGATCGGAATAGTTAATATTTGTGATTCTTATAATGGAAAACCATAATCGCAAAAGCGAAAGATCAATTATTCTGATGCAAAGACCGAAGTCTAATATACATACTTGCAATGGAATTGAGATTATTATATGTAGGCCGTAGCCATAATTATATAACATATAACTCTCTGCTTCACATATCAGATCGAACTCCCTACCGCTAGGCGGCCGATTATGTGAATCCACTTCAGTTTGTTTCTTTAGAGGGCATTACATTAATACACCCATTTAACTTTCGTGTATCTTTCTTATAACTATATATTTACTAATCGTATCTTAATAATATTCAATTCTGTACGTATAATGTGACGTGTTTAATGTTTCTTATTTCCGTATGAATTCGTTAATATAGTATAATTCGTATTATAATTATTACCTTCGTGCTCTTATTATATTCGTGCCCTAGTTTCAATATTAATATAATTTATATTCACTGTTATTGTAACGCCTCTTTTAAACAGAACCGTCGTGGAATGACACGCACAGCACACACCCTGCAGCTGTTTGTCTGAACTGACACTAGACTCAGAGTTGTGGGAATGTAATATAGAAATCATTAATTGAAAATACTCAGTTATCGCTAGGACAGCCAGCGACTCCAAGTAGACATGATTCTACTACCAGTTCAGTAAAGAACCTCAGTGCTGAGAAGAACTGGCGGAAGAAACTCAGCAGCAGAATCCAACACTACTAAAGCAATTCGCTTATACCAAATATGCCAGCACCAGTGACGCCCGGCTATATATTATAAGTATGTCGTCGACATCAGTCGATTGACGCATTATATTATCTACGATAAAACCAAGTGTTAGACAAACAAGCGGACACTACTACATACCCCAGAGTTCCAGGACATAAAATAGCATCGCGCACCCGTATGCGACGGGCGGACACTACTACATACACCAGAGTTCCAGGACATAAAATAGCATCGCGCACCCGTATGCGACGGGCGGACACTACTACATACACCAGAGTTCCAGGACATAAAATAGCATCGCGCACCCGTATGTGACGGGCGGACACTACTACATACACCAGAGTTCCAGGACATAAAATAGCATCGCGCACCCGTATGCGACGGGCGGACACTACTACATACACCAGAGTTCCAGGACATAAAATAGCATCGCGCACCTATCCATCATACACCAAGTGTTAACGTTGACGCACCACAAGGCACCGCGAAACTATCTAAATATAATATATATAAAATTAAATGCCACGGCAATTCACTTAGCCAAGCACATTAGTACCAACGAAGCCAAGCAGCAGTCGGTTCTGACTATAATATTAGTTAATACTAAAACAAGGGTCAGTGAACTCTAACAGTCGTATAAATCGTAAATAATTAATATTTGGTTAATGTCTAATGTCTATTGTATTTAATTAAAGTAATATATAAAAAATATTGAAAAATTACTTTTATTGTAGGACATTAAACAGACTCATATTTATATGATATTTATATAATATATACTAAAACAAGGGTCAATGAACTCTAACAGTCGTATAAATCGTAAATAATTAATATTTGGTTAATGTCTAATGTCTAGTATATTTAATTAAATTAAAGTAATATATAAAAAATATTGAAAGATTACTTTTATTGTAGGACATTAAACAGACTCATATTTATATGATATTTATATAATATATACTAAAACAAGGGTCAATGAACTCTAACAGTCGTATAAATCGTAAATAATTAATATTTGGTTAATGTCTAATGTCTAGTATATTTAATTAAAGTAATATATAAAACATATTGAAAGATTACTTTATCGTAGGACATTAAACAGACTCATATTTATATGATATTTATATAATATATACTAAAACAAGGGTCAATGAACTCTAACAGTCGTATAAATCGTAAATAATTAATATTTGGTTAATGTCTAATGTCTAGTATATTTAATTAAAGTAATATATAAAACATATTGAAAGATTACTTTTATCGTAGGACATTAAACAGACTGATATTTATATAATATTTATAAATTGTAAATATATATTTTGATATAATAGTTTTATTTCATATTATAAATTATACTATTATATTTATATTTCCTTTTATAGTAACATGTTAAATATTTATTAATATATATAGAAATTACATTTATAAGTTATTATAATTCACCAAACCTATTTAACTTTCATTTCACAATTCCCATACACGCTTCTAACGAAGATGGCGGCAGGCATTCTGCGTACATTAATATAATTGTAATTTTATATACCTCATAAAAACATCTTCATGTATTTATTTCCATTTACTATATAAATAATATTTATCTCTGGTTATTGACGGCATTATATGCATTAATATCACTCTTCTTTATTTTAATAATAATCTATTAAAAACTTACCGACGAAGTATTTCAATACAAACAATCGTAAATAGTGAAAGCACTTATAACTTATCTTAGCAACCTCAAATACTTATATCACAATTGAAACCACAATCTCACATGCTTTTTATATACATTAAATATAACTAGATTTATGTTAATTATAAATTAAAACTTCTCGTAAACATTTAAAACATGCATCCTTCCTCAGACGCGTCCGCCATCTCCCCTCTCTTTCTTTTCTCTTTCCCTCACTTTGACGTGGACAGTAGCTTATTCAGCCAACATGATATTTTACAATAATTAAAATATTAATTATGTTATTATTTATTTTAAATTATAATACATAACGTTTCATTATAATTATTAAATTATTTTTAATAAATATATTTTATATCGGAGTATTTTACCTACGGTATATTACGTCACTTCAACATTACTTGTGAACGGAACGCGTAATTAAATAACTGAACTATTATTTATAGGATTGTATTTATCTTAAGCTATAATTAAATAATATTATAAATTATATTTATAATATTTTTTTTTACGAATGTTTTTTTTTTAATTAATTATATTATCTACCAACATAATTTAGTTCTGGTATGGATCGTTACAATCAACCCCCTAAATTCTATGAAGTTTATCGGAATAGAATTTACACTTCTACTTACATTTATTATCAACCCCCAGACCTCATATATCACTAACATAATAACCCCCAGATTTAACAATTCTCTAACCAACCCCCCGACTATACAACCCTCCTAACTTTTCAACCCCCCGACCTGAAAATTCCTAACACCATATTACCTCCTCTGTCTCTCTCCATTTCACGGACAACAAATTGTAGGCGTTTGCCTATTTGTATATATATGTATTTTATTACAAAGCCGTTTGACCATCCTGGTCACGGCACCAAATTGTAAGCGTATGCCTACTTTTATATTTTTATAAAGAAGCCGCTTGACTATCCTGGTCACGGCACCAAATTGTAACTGACATCCCACCCTACACTCAATAAAATATTTAAATAATAATTTTAATATTTTAGTATGGCTCGTGATACGTCTAATATAGTTAGAACTCTTTCGTAGTGATCGTAAGTAATCCAAGATCTTTTAGAGATTCAGAGGTAACAATATAAATATTAAATGTACAATAAGTTTAATATAAATACAAATAAAAGATATTATGATAAATAAAATGTCATTGTCTGTCCGTTTCATTCTCTCGTGATATTTCTAAAAGAATATCGTAGACGTCCTATCTTCCTCTCTGTTATACCCAGTCATTACTGATAGTTATAACTAAGGGGGGATAGTGAGTGGCCCCGCACCCGCCACTTACCGTGGATTCCGGCCGTTCGGCTCTGAACCCTCCGGGACGGATCGGAATAGTTAATATTTGTGATTCTTATAATGGAAAACCATAATCGCAAAAGCGAAAGGTCAATTATTCTGATGCAAAGACCGAAGTCTAATATACATACTTGCAATGGAATTGAGATTATTATATGTAGGCCGTAGCCATAATTATATAACATATAACTCTCTGCTTCACATATCAGATCGAACTCCCTACCGCTAGGCGGCCGATTATGTGAATCCACTTCAGTTTGTTTCTTTAGAGGGCATTACATTAATACACCCATTTAACTTTCGTGTATCTTTCTTATAACTATATATTTACTAATCGTATCTTAATAATATTCAATTCTGTACGTATAATGTGACGTGTTTAATGTTTCTTATTTCCGTATGAATTCGTTAATATAGTATAATTCGTATTATAATTATTACCTTCGTGCTCTTATTATATTCGTGCCCTAGTTTCAATATTAATATAATTTATATTCACTGTTATTGTAACGCCTCTTTTAAACAGAACCGTCGTGGAATGACACGCACAGCACACACCCTGCAGCTGTTTGTCTGAACTGACACTAGACTCAGAGTTGTGGGAATGTAATATAGAAATCATTAATTGAAAATACTCAGTTATCGCTAGGACAGCCAGCGACTCCAAGTAGACATGATTCTACTACCAGTTCAGTAAAGAACCTCAGTGCTGAGAAGAACTGGCGGAAGAAACTCAGCAGCAGAATCCAACACTACTAAAGCAATTCGCTTATACCAAATATGCCAGCACCAGTGACGCCCGGCTATATATTATAAGTATGTCGTCGACATCAGTCGATTGACGCATTATATTATCTACGATAAAACCAAGTGTTAGACAAACAAGCGGACACTACTACATACCCCAGAGTTCCAGGACATAAAATAGCATCGCGCACCCGTATGCGACGGGCGGACACTACTACATACACCAGAGTTCCAGGACATAAAATAGCATCGCGCACCCGTATGCGACGGGCGGACACTACTACATACACCAGAGTTCCAGGACATAAAATAGCATCGCGCACCTATCCATCATACACCAAGTGTTAACGTTGACGCACCACAAGGCACCGCGAAACTATCTAAATATAATATATATAAAATTAAATGCCACGGCAATTCACTTAGCCAAGCACATTAGTACCAACGAAGCCAAGCAGCAGTCGGTTCTGACTATAATATTAGTTAATACTAAAACAAGGGTCAGTGAACTCTAACAGTCGTATAAATCGTAAATAATTAATATTTGGTTAATGTCTAATGTCTATTGTATTTAATTAAAGTAATATATAAAAAATATTGAAAAATTACTTTTATTGTAGGACATTAAACAGACTCATATTTATATGATATTTATATAATATATACTAAAACAAGGGTCAATGAACTCTAACAGTCGTATAAATCGTAAATAATTAATATTTGGTTAATGTCTAATGTCTAGTATATTTAATTAAATTAAAGTAATATATAAAAAATATTGAAAGATTACTTTTATTGTAGGACATTAAACAGACTCATATTTATATGATATTTATATAATATATACTAAAACAAGGGTCAATGAACTCTAACAGTCGTATAAATCGTAAATAATTAATATTTGGTTAATGTCTAATGTCTAGTATATTTAATTAAAGTAATATATAAAACATATTGAAAGATTACTTTATCGTAGGACATTAAACAGACTCATATTTATATGATATTTATATAATATATACTAAAACAAGGGTCAATGAACTCTAACAGTCGTATAAATCGTAAATAATTAATATTTGGTTAATGTCTAATGTCTAGTATATTTAATTAAAGTAATATATAAAACATATTGAAAGATTACTTTTATCGTAGGACATTAAACAGACTGATATTTATATAATATTTATAAATTGTAAATATATATTTTGATATAATAGTTTTATTTCATATTATAAATTATACTATTATATTTATATTTCCTTTTATAGTAACATGTTAAATATTTATTAATATATATAGAAATTACATTTATAAGTTATTATAATTCACCAAACCTATTTAACTTTCATTTCACAATTCCCATACACGCTTCTAACGAAGATGGCGGCAGGCATTCTGCGTACATTAATATAATTGTAATTTTATATACCTCATAAAAACATCTTCATGTATTTATTTCCATTTACTATATAAATAATATTTATCTCTGGTTATTGACGGCATTATATGCATTAATATCACTCTTCTTTATTTTAATAATAATCTATTAAAAACTTACCGACGAAGTATTTCAATACAAACAATCGTAAATAGTGAAAGCACTTATAACTTATCTTAGCAACCTCAAATACTTATATCACAATTGAAACCACAATCTCACATGCTTTTTATATACATTAAATATAACTAGATTTATGTTAATTATAAATTAAAACTTCTCGTAAACATTTAAAACATGCATCCTTCCTCAGACGCGTCCGCCATCTCCCCTCTCTTTCTTTTCTCTTTCCCTCACTTTGACGTGGACAGTAGCTTATTCAGCCAACATGATATTTTACAATAATTAAAATATTAATTATGTTATTATTTATTTTAAATTATAATACATAACGTTTCATTATAATTATTAAATTATTTTTAATAAATATATTTTATATCGGAGTATTTTACCTACGCTATATTACGTCACTTCAACATTACTTGTGAACGGAACGCGTAATTAAATAACTGAACTATTATTTATAGGATTGTATTTATCTTAAGCTATAATTAAATAATATTATAAATTATATTTATAATATTTTTTTTTACGAATGTTTTTTTTTTAATTAATTATATTATCTACCAACATAATTTAGTTCTGGTATGGATCGTTACATACTGGCACGCTCGGAACGCCATAATCGAAGAACCAAACCAAATATTTCATTTCCGCGATTGGGAAACGAACCCACTACCAGTCGCGCTTACAGTCACACTTGTGCTCATACGCTACAATTAGTCTCTTTTTTAAATTTAATACAACAAAAAGTATTTCCTAAAAATTTTATTAAGACACAAAAATTTCGACTCGTTCGGATGAACAGAAGATATGGCCGCTTCAATATTTTATACGCCGTTTCATACTACCGTAGCAGCTCTTAACTTGAATTATATACCGCTGACTACCTAATGCCTTAGTTGTTTGTCATTTTAAACCTTGTTAGTGAATAATTTAATTAATACGAGACCGTTTGTTAATGTGTTATAGTAGAGTTGCTTTTTGTATTAATTTTGATTTATCTCGCATTGTAAATAGATTAAAACCGGCCAAGTGCGAGTCGGACTCACGAATGAAGGGTTTCGTACCATTGTCTTTAAGAACGGCGCAAAATTATGTTGATTGTATGGGAGCCCTTTAAATATTTATTTTATTCTGTTTCTTAGTATTTGTTGTTATAGCGGCAACAATATTACAAGAAATGTTAACTATCTGAATATCACGGTTTATGAGTAGAGTCTGGTGACAGACGGACAGACAGACAGATAAACTTAGTAATAGGATCTCATTTTACCCTTTGGATTTGAATCTTAAAAACCAGATTAATCAGAGTCAAATCAAATTGTGACCATCATGACACAGTGCGACAACGTCTTATTAAAAAACTTGAAGGTTGTGGATTTGATCAACGCCTGCGGAAGTAAATTATTTTCACTTCTTTGCTCTGGCAAGCCAAATCGCAACGTCGCGTTCTTTCACTCAACACGTAATATCTCGGTTCGAGAAGTATCAAAAATAACTATTAACAGGTTATTTTTGATTTTGAGGCCGTCGTGGTGCAGTGTGTGTGTAACACGACGATTGTGGGTTCGATTCCCACTCGAGGTAATGAATTATTATTTCTTAATATTTTCATGTCTTTGTTCCTCTACCAAGGCAAAAACCCGGCGTTGTGTTCCGCCAATCAACACGCAATGCCTCGAAAAATTCGGCGGAAAGTGGGAAATGGAGTGTCTTAACACAAGGTGTCGTTCTGCCTACCCTGCTGTTTCGCGGATATAGCCTGAAGCTGATTTTTAAATCTTGAAATCTCATATTTGTTTATCAAACTATACATTTTTTAACTTCACGCTATGTAGAGGGAACCTAGTGTTAAGAGGCTGTTGAGTAACGGAAGTTAACGCCGCATTTTGCGCAGATTTTGTTGCGCTTACAGTCACATTCTGTGCCCCTGCTCCACAATTGGCCTATAAATAAATAGGTAAACTTAAAAAATATATATAAATATTTATAAATTAAATCTCATCTTACGAACGAACGTAGCAGTCGTCATTCCCATCGTGAATTCACATCGGGCCTTTTTAAATCGAAAGAAATAAAGTTTCACAAATAAAATTCTTGAATTAGCATTTCCATTAAGTTATGGGCAGTTAAATGAATTGAAAGGCAAAAACAATCTCGAAGTCTACCGACGGTATAAGCGTTTAGCAGTTAATACAATTAAAAAATGCAAATCTGGTGGATTTAAACGCCGAGTTTATGAAGAGAGGGATGGGGCTCGGTTGACCAAAAAGTTGTTAGTTTTTTTTTATTTTTTTTAGCTTCTCGGTATGGGGTAGATAGAGAGAATCTAGCGTTAAAGCACTCCGTTTCCGGATTTTCGCTCAGTTTTTGAGATGTTGAGTGTTGTATGGCAGAGCACAACGCCATACTTTGCATTGTTACCGGAAATGAAAAATGCGAGGAAATGAAAATATTCAATTATTTATTCCCCCGAGTGAGAATCCAACCCAATATCGTCGCGTTAAGAGTCACATACTATTATTGTTATACTAAAGATTTTATTCAATCTGGTCAGAATTAAATATGTAGTTCTAAATAGATGAATGTTAAAAAATGGAAAGACTTTTCACTACAGTAAACAAAATCAGTTTCACGCTGTATCAACAGGGTAGGCAGAGGGAACCTAATGTTAAGATACTCCGCTCCCCACTTTCCGCTGAATTCTGGAGACATTGCGTGTTGAGTGGCGAAACTCAACGCCTCTCTTTGCCTCGACACCAGAGCGAAGAAACAGAAATAAAAAATTAAATAATTATTTTATTTCCTGGAGTGGGAATCGAAGCCACAACCAGTCGCGTTTAGTCGTGGCGCAGGGTACAAAGTGTGACTGTAAAACCGACTGGTTGTGGGTTTGATCCCCACTCGAGGAGATGAAATATTTACTTAAATTTATATTTCCATTACTTCGCTCTGGTGTCAAGGACAAGCGCGGCGTTGAGTTCTGCCACTCTACACGCAATGCCTCTAGAATTCGGCAGAAAGTGGGGAACGTAGTATCTTAACACTAGGTTCCCTCTGCCTACCCTACTGTGTGCGGGATACAGCGTGAAGCTGATTTATTTAAAATTGTACAACATTTCTTACAAAGCATGGTGGCCCTAGTGAGGACGGTATCAGGAGTATTTTAATCATGGCTATTGAGATGGGGTCAAAATATAGGGGCGATAGATGAATATCATTGCAATTTATTGCGTGCAAATATCTTAAATTTTTATTTAGCAACCATAAGGGTGCGTGACAAAGGGCTTAAAATTTAGGGTTGTGGGTATCGTGACCTCAAGCTTAGTTAGGTTGATTTAGTTTTTATGTTTTTTTATGTAAATAATTTATTTGAATTGTATATTTCGTATTTATTGGTTTTTGAATGTTAAAAAATCGTTATATGCGTTGATTATTAGGCGGAACTTAACGCTGCGCTTCGTCTTGCGGGCGCAAACGACATAATTATAACAACTTATATAACTATAAATAGTTTATAATCATAATATATATTTACGCTATTATGGATTAATTGTATATTTTCCAATAAACAAAATGCCGTTATTTAAATATTCTTTCTTTAAAAAACGAACCTACAACCATCGCCTACAGTCACATTTCCCACTGCATTACTACAACCTCAATAACTAAATAACAGTTATTCAATATAGCTATTACCCCAAGTTCCGTTGCAGTTCCGTCATCAGACACACGGTAGGGTAGGTTTGTCAGTTCACGTCAGGTGCAATCTAGCCTGGTGGTAAATTACGGGAGCTCACACGCCAATCATCACGAACCAATCTACTGAAGCGACAGCGTATTCGATAGTGTTTCTATTGTTGCAATAATTATATTAGTAGCTGGATGAAATTAATATTATTCTATGGGTAATCAGTATTAATTTGAGGCCAGTCGTGGTGCAGCGGCACAAAGTGTGACTTTAAAACCGACTGGTTGTGGGTTCGATCCCCAATCGAGGAGATGAAATATTTACATAAATTTATATTTCCATTTCATCGCTCTGGTGTCGAGGCTAAGCGCGACGTTGAGTTCTGCCACTTAACACGCAATGCCTCCAGAATTCGGCAGAAAGTGGGGAACGGAGTGTAACACACTCCGTTCCCTCTGCCTGGGTCCGTTCCCTCTGGGTTCCCTCTGCCTACCCTGCTGTGTGCGGGATACAGCGTGATCTATTTAGTTATTTTTTTGCACATATCTAAATAGGCGGGGGGAACATGGGAACCTAGTGTTAAGACACTCCGTTCCCATTTAGACACTTCCGTTACACACTTATCGCTGAATTTTGGAGGATGAATGCGTGTTGAGTGGCGGAACTTATGCCGCGCGTTTTGCTTCGTAAGCAGGACGAGGAAATTAGAATATAATATAGGTATTACATTTACTAGAAATGGGAAGCGAAACCACAAACTGTTCCGTTTACATTTGTACGTTTGTGCCCCTGCCCCACGACTGGCCACTAATGTATAATGTTTTTATTATTCTAATAATAAAACTATCCAATAATGTAGTGTTATTTTTTTATTAACATACAATTATTTTGTGAAACATAAAGAGACTTAAGAGTTAAAACACTCCGTTTTTTAATTTGTTTTTTTTTTATAATAAAAAATAATTTCAACATTGTCATTTGCAGTAATATTCTAACGAGTGAAAAAAAACCTGCAATCATCGTGTAGATATACAGGCATTAAAAACCTACACAACACCTTACAAAGGTGTCTTATTGGTTTTTGTTGTTTATTTTTTATACAATCAAATAAAATGATCCTCATTCATTGAAGCTGTCGTGACTGTGTCTTGCACACAGCTACGTGGGAACCTAGTGTTAAGACACTCCGTTTCCCACTTTCCGCCGAATTGTGAAAGCATTGGCGCAGCGGCAAAGCGTCTGACTATAAACATGACGGTTGTGGGTACATTCTCACTAGGGGTGATTAATTAATACCATTTCGCCGCTTTGGTAATAAGACAAGACGCGGTGTTGAGTCCTGCCATTTAACACGCCATATCTCGAAAATTAGGCAGGAAATGTTTAACAAAGTTTATAACCACTAAGTGCCCTTTCCCCACATTACATGCGGAATAAATCGTGAAGCTGGAAAGAAAATCTCAAATATTTATCACCTTCTAACATAATCACCTAAAAGAAACTTGTGATGATATGATACTAATATATTAGAAAAATAAATGCTGACTGTCATGGTCTTTGATAATTTCCATTTTTTTGCCACACCCACTTCACACACATTAACAAAATATATTGCGTTTTAGATTGCGTGAATTTTTTTTGAAAATCCTCTCTTAGGTCTCTACTACACCCCTAAGACTTTACATGCCAAATTACAGCGTTCTACGCCGCGTACTGTTCATTGATTTCTGTCACTCAATCAGTAACGAGAGTTTTGTATATATATAGATTAAAAATGATTTTCTAATACACTTATTAACTTATCTTATCATAACCAGAATCAAGAAATCATAGCCTAATTTACAAACAAAGATCAAATATTCGAACTTCCGGACATGTGCTCTTAAACTTTCTTTCTATGAAATATGATAACTGATTATTTAATAAACTATACAATTTTATACTCTATTTCTCTACAAAATAAAGGTTTTAATTGCTTAATAGCAGTTTCATTCAAATTGGCCAACGTTAAGATGTTTTGAAAGGAAACATTTGCATCGCGCATGCGCATTTGTTACTGCAGCTTGGTCAAAAACGTGGTGTAGATCGCACTTATATCAGTCGATAGGCGGCCTCTGTAAGGGGTGGTCGCGGTCACCACTCTCTATAACGCTGTAGACGTAGTGTTGATGTTTTATACGAAAATATAAGTTTGTGATTTAATTATTCTATGTGAATTTTGCTATGTAAGTATTGATTTTTTTGGTAATTCAAAGGCTTATGCAGGTTTAATTTAGTTGTTAGGATTTTTTGGTTTTTTTAAAATTTTTCAACGTGACATGGTTCACATCTTTTGGTATCCATTTTTGTTGAAAAGCTCTTTTTATAATGTTATGATATAGAATCTTCTTAAAGCATTGTACATAAAATTTCATGATTATCATTTAAAAAAAAAATATATATGACTTTTGCTATATTTGTTTCAAAAGCAACTCACATTACATACTAGTACTAAACTAGCTTCATCTCGAACATCTCGAATAACTTATGTATATTTAGAGAACAATGTGCAAGTATAATATTTAAAGTTTAACAAAATTTCAAAGTTTCATTTCTCCTGAATTCAAAGTTGAAGTATGCTTTTACAAGCTCTTTTGAATGGTTAAAAGGCTAACGTTAACTCTCAGAACGGTGAGAAACGCAGCTATTACGTTGTATTTTCTACTTAAGTTAGTTTCTTTACTGTTTTGTATGGGAATATTACTCTAAGTTTCTCATCTAATGTGTTTTTTTAAAGCAAAATGTATTTTTGGAATTAATTTACAATAACAACTCTTAGAAATGATCGTTCAATAAACTATAGATTTTTTTTATTGAATTATTTATTTATTATTATATGTCCTGCCAACAATTAATACATGCGGAGTACAACTTAAAACAATAACATAATTGAAATAATTCTGACTTATTATAGGTACATGTAATGATAGTTTTCGAAATAAATTATAAAATGTCATAATAAGTTATATTTCAGTAATAAGTTATTCATTTTCAAAATAAATTATTATTAAAATAAAAAATAATTGCAACTTACTTTTACTATATTTCTAAAAGATATAAATAAAAATACATATTATATTAACTTAATCATTTAGAAAAAGGTAGAGAGAGTATAGTTAAGAAAAAAAATATACTCTACTACTAACTATTTATTTTTTTTAAAAATAATTTAACTAAGAAAAATTCTAAACGAATTGAATTGAAAGAGAAAAAAACACATTAGTTGCACTCAACTTTCATACGTAAACATGATTTTTAAACAGTCATCAAATAAAAGTTGTTCTCAGCACGAACTCTCGATATCAAAAGCTTTCGTCTCTACACGAAAGCTCCGGTGTCGATTTGTAAACAACCGCTTACAGTTCCTATTGGTGTTTTCAGTAATTATTTGTTACTGAAATTGTGAAATACTGTTTAAATGGAGCTTTTGGCGTTTTATTAAATTTTATACTATTATTTAGGCTTGTCGTGGCGCAGTGTGACTGCAAAATCGACTGGTTGTGGGTTCGATCCCCACTCGAGGACGTGAAATATTTATTTAAATTGATATCTTCATTTCTTTGCTCTGATGTCGAGGCACAGCGCGGCGTTGAGTTCCGCCACTCAACACGCAATGCCTAAATATTTGTTCCGAAAATGTGGAATGGAGTATCTTAACGCTAGATTCCCTTAGCCCTAACCCTGCTGTGTGCGGGATACAGCGTGAAGCTGTTTTTTTTTAGTACTGCTGTTTACCCTGTAGGGAATATAAATTACTGTAAAGATATTTTTCATATTTTTTTTCTGAAACGAATTATTGTTAGCATGTAAATATATCGATATGTAATATATCAATGGTATGTAATATATCGATATCAAAATTGAGCTGAATAGGTTACAACATTTTTTTCTGCCCCCATTTTCTATGGATATGAAATTATTATTTTTCACAAATAAAATTATAATAATAAAAATATAATTACACTCACATATATATATATATATATATATATATATATGAATAATTATTTCTTACCGTATGACTATAGAATACATTATAATAAAAAGAAATTAATTATTTTTATTTCATCACTGTGGTATGAAAACAAAAATGGCGTTGACTTCCACCTCACAAAACCTAAAGTTTTGAAAATAAGGTAAAATGTGTGGGACGGAGTGTCTTAACACTTGATTCCTTCTTCACTTCCTGATACATGAGTCTAGGTGAAGCTAAAAAAAATCTATTTTCCAATATTATTAAAAGCTATATAAATAGCAAGGAGCTTATATTTTTTTTTATTTGAAAACATACTGATATGTACACTTATGTATTTTATGTTCTGTAGAATTTTTAATAGAATGCATAAGCTTCTTAAACGTTTCGTAAGAGTTCTTGATATAATATTCAATAGATATTTCTTATTCATATATAAATTGAAACAGTTAAATTTGTAGTATTTTTTTATGTTTTTTTTTAATAATGTTAGTTATTAAAAAAACATAAAAAATACTTGTGCATGTTACATTCAACAAGTTTTTTTTTTATTTTGAATAAAACAATAAATGTTATAAGCCTTATGGCTTATTTTTAATTGAACCAGAAACCTCTGATGGTTGTGGGTTTAATCTCGGCTTGGAAATTATTATATTTAAAGTAGCTTTTACCTGCAGCTTTCTTTGCGGTGATCTTAAGACGTAAAATGGATTTTATTCCGTTCCGTTCTGTTATTTAGAAATTTCGAGAAATCCTTTCTTATTGTTGCCCCACGCTCCCTAACCTATACATGCCAATACATGCCAATTCCTATTTCCAGTAGTTTCATCTGTACGTTGGTATTTGTCAGGCAAAATGTTTTTTTTTGTAACATCGCTATATCTTTAAAATGACCGGAAAGTGGATAAGATAAGATAGTGTCTTATCTATATTTTTTTTCTTTCTTCTATCTTCTCCAATATACAAAAGATCTTCACATAAAAGATGATGTAATATAAGAAAATGTAATGTGAAATGTATGATATTTTTAGGCAGGCCTTTGAACCTAGTGTTAAGATAGTCCATTTCTATTAAAACACCTCCGCCGCCTTTCCATTTAATCCTGGAGGCATTGCGTGTTAAATGGTGGAATTCAACGCTGCCTCATATTACCAGAGCGAGTAAAAGAAAAAAATAAATATTTTATTTCTCCGAGTGGGAATCGAACCCACAACCGTCGCGTTTACAGTCCCACGCTTGCGCCACTGCGCCACGACTGCCTCATGAATAATATAAAAATATAACATGCATTATTGAGCACGTCGACTTGATATAGCGTGTAATCGTTTTAATTCAGATTGACTAACCGCAGATCGCTGCTCAAATATAAAATCTATAATTTTTATGAAAATTTTATCTGAGTTTTCATATTTATCGTAGAGATTGAAATTATACTTATTTAATAAGGCAGGCAGAAGACACCTAGTGTTAAGACACTCCGTTCCCTGCTTTCTGCCGAATTCTGGAGGCATTGCGTGTTGAGTGGCAGAACTCAACGCCGCGCTTGACCTCGACACCAGAGCGAAGAAATGGATATATAAATTTAAGTAAATATTTCATCTCCTCGAGTGGGGATCGAACCCACAACCAATCATCAATTTTACAGTCACATTTCGTGCCGCTGCGCCACGACTGGCCTTAAGAAATGTACTTATTAAGAGTTAAATCAGATTTTTAATTTGATTTAATTCTTAATAAGTACATTTCTTAATAAGTATGATTACAAAAGATCATGTATCATTTCTACTATTTACAAACGTAAGACATGTGAAGTTACGGTTGAAACGACTCTATCGATGTACCTAACTCTTCGTGCCACTCCTAGTTTAGGATGTATTTAGTTAAAAAAAAGATAACTATAGTATTAACTAACTAAATAATCCTTAATGGGAATAAAATGAGCTGTATCCGCATATAGTAGGCTAGGCATAGAGAATATAGTGTTAAAATACTCCGTACTCCACTTTCCGTAGAGTTTTCGAGACATTGCGTGTTGATTTTCAAAACTCAACATTCCACTGCCTTGTTACGAGATTTAGGAAATGAAAATGACTAATTCTCTTCAATGGGAATCGAATCCATTACAGTCGTGTTTACAATTAGACGGATACTGTGCCGCTATACTACGACGGTCTCTATTCAAATAAAATTACACTTTATTCAAATATATTTTTTTAAATAATAAAAAAATACACAGCATTTCTTAACAGCTACTATAGTACTAATAAATATTTATACACATCATATTCAATATGGTGCGTAGTATCTACTAATAAATAACATACTGTTATAATACATTCTCGAATACACGAAAATCTATTCGGAGAACAATTTGCGTCTTGTATTTTATCGTCCCACGAGGCTAAGTAACTCTCTTCTGACAAGCTTACAAAATAAGTTTATAAAATTATTTTTAATATAAACCTAGAAACTTATATGGTTTTTTTTATGGTTTTGCGTCATGTTGTATGTATCCTGCACATAGAAAGGTAGGTAGATGGAACTTGGGAACCTTTAGTTAAGAAACTCCGTTTCCATAAAGATACATTCATTTTATACTTTCCGCCGAATTCTGGAGGCATTGCGTGACGAATGCTTTTTACCAGAGCGAGGAAATTAAAATATTAAATATTTCATTTATTTAATTTCCTTGAGTGGGCATCGAGTTCACAACCTGTCGCGGGTACAATCACTTGCGCCACTGAGCTACGACGGCCTCAAACTACACTAATATGATATACATAAATAATATTAGCTTTGCCCTCGGCTTCGTCGGCGTACTTAAATAAAAAAACTAAAAGTTATGCATGAGGCATAATTTTTTTTGTTTATCTAAGTGCCCGAAGTAAATATGACCGCTTTTGAAATCTATTTGAAACAGTTGTTTCTGAGATTAGCGCATTCAACCAAACAAAGTCTCCGGATTTATAATAATGGTGAATACCTTATTAAAATCCTTTCGTTTTATATATTAAAATTATTTAAATAAACATTTTATTATTATTTTTATCATAATAAATTATTCTATAAAAGAACAAAAAAAAAATACGCTGAAGAAAGGAACTTCCTGGAATCAAATATATAAGTCATGGTAAAGCAATAAATAAATTCCATTTGCTGTAACACTAAATCCATTTATATTAGTCAGTTTATATTAGTTTAACAAAATTTCTAACTAAATTAAATTTTAACTGTTCGGTAATGTCGTAAATCTAAATTAAAATTTCTAGTAATTATGAAAGCAATTAAAAATAAAATAAAATATTTTATAATTTAAAAGCTAATTACGCCATCATGATTCATTTTGTACTTGCCTGATTTAACACGATTATTGCGGGTTCGATTTCATTTTGCTATTTATATATAAACTAGTGTTCCTCTCGAGGCTTGGCTTGCGTGGTTATGACTATTTTTATACTTTCCTTTTAGGTGAATAAACTTTTTTCAACTTTTTAGCAAAATTTTTTTGGCAATATTATTTTAAATTCTTTAATATTACTGGCCAAAAACTAATATAATGTAATTGTATTCCATATACATACCAGATTTCATCTTAAATCTAGAGAGATTCAATAGAGGTGTATAAGTGAAAACTATATTTATTGCGTAATTTTAAAACTCAAGCGTGCACCTGTGGGCGACATTTTTTAAGACTATGTAAAGAATTATAAAGATAAACCTACTTAAACTGCATTTAAAAGGGTAGGGAAGCGCGGAACCTAGTGTAAAAACACTCCATTTTCTACGCCTTTTCGCTGAATTTCCGATATTTTGCGTGTTGATTGGCGTAACTCAAAGCTACAGTTTGTCTTGTTACCAGAGGAAGGAAATGAAAATGAAAATATAAATTCCAAATATTCCTTAATCAATTTATAAACACTTTTGAATAGTCCCTTATCTTATTGTCGTACCACATAAATAATTGATTCACCTGAGTGGAAATCGAACCCACAAACGTCAAATTTAGTAAGGCGCTGAGACTGCAGCACCATGGTCTCATTCCTATAACCTATTAATGTATAGCGTTGAATTCATCACCCAATGGCCCAATGGCTAGCTCTGAATAAGGAAGTAAAAAATAGAGTGACTGATCACTAGGGTCTTTTTTGCATATCTAACAAACTGCGTGAAAATAAAACTAAATTAATATTTTATTTCAAAATATTATTACAATAAAAAAAACATAGGCATATAGCATTATAAGCATCTTTATTATATGTAATACTTTATATTATAAGCGTTTCGCCTACTTTATGAGAATGTAAGAATTCTACGGTTGAACGCTACGTACGTAGGTAACATTGGTTTCGTAAAATGTGAGTTGAGCATGCGAACGTTTATAGAAAATATTTCTGTTATATAGAGGTATTTACTATTTATTGTAAAAAGGAATGTTTTTTGTTATTATTGATTATGAAAATTAAGATTTTAAGAGACGCGGGTTCAATCTTGCAGTCCGTTTTAATATTAGACCTTAGTATGTTTTTTATGTTTTAAGTAGAATATCTTAAAATATAAAAAAATGAGCTGAATTTTAAGCTTCTTTCTACATAGTGAAGTGTGCAGAGATATCTTAGTGATTAGGCACTCCTTTTTCCAACTCGAATCCATTTAGAGAACTGAAATATTCTCCTTACTTCATATATTCTCATATTCGTAACAAAACAAAGTGACAAACCACTCAACGCAATGTCTCAAAAATTAATCTAAAAATGAGAAACTGACCTAACACTAGGTCTCCTTTGCCTATCCTACCATATTAACGCTAGCTAGAAACCATAAACAGTACTTCCCAAAAGCTCACAACAAACCAATCACAGATAACATCAGAAAATCTCATAATAAAACCCAAACATAATTACATCACATCAACAAAAACGATCAATTACCACTCCATAATATAATATAATATAATATAATATAATCCAATATCGGGCACTGAGAAAGAGAATTTTAAAGCTTAGCAAGAATCCGGATCGAAAGTAAAGTAGCGGATAATCCCCGCACAGAATCCTGGGCCACGCGCGTTTTGTTTAATTAACTATTTCTTACTATACATTGTTTTAGAGGAATGTAAACTGATCGGTGCTTTGGAGGAGCTTTTTGGGATATTTGTGGGTGAAAGCTTCTTCTTTGTTTATTTAAGCTTGGAATAATTGTATGTGAGAGGTTAGTTGTTGCGCAGGGGCACAAGTGTGTGATTGGAAACGCGACCGGTTGTGGATTCGATCCCCATTCGAGGTAATAAATTATTTTTTTCAATTTTAATTTCTTCGCTCTGGTGTCTAGGTACAGCGTTCCGCCACTCAAAACGCAATGCAAATCAAAATCAAAATTATATTATTTTACTTATTATAATTTCTTGTTGATGATGATGACGTTTTATTTTTATCCCTTTTTAGCGGAGAAGCTGCCTACTGTTCAATCGATCGCTTCCAGGTAATATGAGGATGGTCAGGTTTTCTTTGGAAAACTGCCTGCTACTTAATCTTTTTTTGGAAAAATCAATGCATATCCAATCCAGTGTCTTTTTTAAAAAAGAATCTCCTTGTCAATAGATTTTTGGTCTTCTTGTTTCTACAATTTTGCATTGGATATGGTTCATAGTCAGTGGAACAGCAATATGTTACATACACATTTATTTACGAACGTTTCAAGTTAGGTGGTGACTTTTTTTCACAAAATATTACATTTGAACATTCTGGTCTTCGGACGTCTGTACATCTTTGCGTGTCCCTACATCAGCTTCTGCTCCTTCCAGTTAAACCACCAAGCTTTCGGGGGGTATGTATGTGAGAAGTGCTTCACCGTCTCTTATATTGATAGACAAAATTGGAGGTATTAAGGAGCATGTCTTTCATCTTTTGCCAGAATTAACACATAAGTTTGAACTGGAGATGTTTTCTTGACGTAGCAAGTAAACACGGGTCATCGAAGTAGTCTTCAAGAGTACCCGTAGGGTAAGGTTACTTAAAAAAATGTGTTCTCTACATTAATAGGCAAAAAGTCAAGAACGGTCGTTTTGGAAAAAAATACCAAGTATTTTAATAATAATAATAAAATTATCATAAAAGGCTGTCACGTTTAAATATAAAAAAATATGTTTTAGACAAAAATAAAAAAATAATAATATATACTTCAACGAAACGTGCGTTCTTTTATAAGAATTATATAGTTTCCTAAGTAAAAAGTCATGTACCTATAATATTGGATATAGGTTAAGTCGTAATGTTAGTAGTGAAAAGACGGTTTTTATTTTAAATTCGAGCCAAGTCGAGTTTAGCGTTAAAGATTTTTATTATACTGCTGCTTTTAATAATTTCACAAATATTACTCTTATTTCGTAAATTATTTTTATAGCAAGAGTTCAGACAAATTAGCGTAAGTAAGAACCGCCCGCTGTTTATTTATGTCACCCAACATGCAATGTCTTAAATTCGGGCAACCAAGTGTCTTGAAACCAGGTTCAAAAGTATATGAAACAACTTACGAACGATTAGGATAATGCTAACAAAACCTGTTGAGGGGCGGAGGAGGGCTTTGCCTCTTTACAAAAGCCAGGATATTAGAATAATGAATATTGCATTCCTCTGAGTGGGAATCGAATCCACGACCCTTGTGCTTATTTATTATATATTGTATACTTGCACTACGATGGCCTCAACTTAATAGATGCAGCTTCAATTCTCATTTGAGGAAATAAATTAAGTATTTCGTTTCTCCATTCTGTTAAGATCGAAAGGAAAAAGCGGCGTTTCTCGACACTAAATTATTTCCACCTATCCCGTGGTAAATCTACATGAGAAAAAGATTCAAGCTAAGAAAAGGTAAATGGAATATATTAATAAAATATAAAATAAATAAATACATAAATCAGCTTCACGCTGCATCCCGCACACAGCAGGGTAGGCAGAGGGAACCTAGTGTTAAGACACTCCGTTCCCCACTTTCTGCCAAATTCTGGAGCAATTGCGTGTTGAGTATTAATAAAATAAGCTTCAGTCAAATACTACTTATTTTCTCAAAGATAACATGTATACGTTAAAATGAAATCATTTTATCAGTATTTTGTATAAATGTCAGCGTTTACAGCGTTGAAATCCTCAGAATATATTAAATTGAAATGGACTTATGGACCTCCACATAAAGATATCTATTATTTTAAACGCATTTCAACTACAATACTGTATAATGCAGGCAGCCGGAACTGTTATTGAGCATTAAATTAGTTCCTATTTGACTTGAATATGCCTCAGTATGCTATAATTATTTTACTTAGCGTATTATTAGTAATGGTAATATAGACATTGGCTTGATGTTAGATGAGGCGCGGCGTTAAGTTCCGGTAAATAATCAAGATATTAACAATAAATTTATATAAATTGTATATATTAATACAGGGCGCGGCACATAGATCTCTTTTGTAAATAAATAATATCAAAATCTTTTGACATAAATTCAAATATTGTTTGTTGAAATATAGTGCAAAGTACTTATTTTTTTTCGCATACTTTAGTCAGCTGGTTATATTGCTACATAGGGTGTTCTGGTTTACAAAATCAATTATACTCTAAATCTGTAAATAGTTATAATATTTTTTTTTCCTTCACGCTGTATCTTGCATGTAGCCCAATATGCAGGGAGAGCCTAGTGTTAAGACACTCCATTTCCCAATTTTCACGCAAGTCTGGTAATATGTGTTGAGTTGCGAAAATCAACACTCAACTCAACACCGCGCTTTTGCTTCGAAAAAAGAGCGTAGAAATGACAATATTAAATATTTCATACATTCCAGTGATAATCGAACCCACTACCTGTCGCGCTTACAGTCACACGCTTGTACCACTGCGCCACGACTGGCCTCAAAACAAATTAGTCCATTGAATTTCACCAAAATGGATGCATTAAGCTTACAATGGAACTTTTTCCACGTCACTATATACTTCCAGGCCATTCTTGTGATAGGATGGAAAGTTAACACAATGAGCTTGTTTGCCTATCATGAAAGGATCTATTTAGAATGCATTAACGTCCTTAGTCCTGTGTTTTTTTTTATTATGACTTTTTTGTTATAGCCAAGTAAATTAAGATCATAACAGCATGTTGTTCATCTGTACGGAGATTTTCGCCACTCACTTCTCCACTAAAGAATATACTAAGATGATGATCATTTGTTATAGAGTATAATTGATTTATATTTCCATTTCTTCGCTCTGGTGTCGAGGCTAAGCACGGCGTTGAGTTCTGCCACTCAACAGGCAATGCCTCCAGAATTCGGCAGAAAGTGGGGAACGGTGTCTTAACACTAAGTTCCCTCTGCCTCCCTGCTGTGTGCGGGATACAGCGTGAAGCTGATTTAATTTATTTAAATTTAATTTGATGAACATTTAATTTGGCATAAGAATATCATTAATGAATTATGGTTTTTAAAGTGTTTATTAATGCTTGGATGGCCTGCAAGAAGTTTGAGTTTGAGCCCTGCTGCGTTCAAATATTTATACGTTTTCCAAAAATACATTTGAAACTAAAGCAGTTTCAAATGTATTTAATTTTATATTGAACCTACGAAATCTAAAAGTGACGCTCGGCTATTTAAAAGTTTTAAAATATTTTAAGCATGTACACGAGATCTAAGTTAAGCTTTGCATTTGTGTTTATACTGCTGTTTGACAACTCACCTACATTCTTCATATTTTTGTGTTCAATTTATTAAAAGTTAAATATAAAGTTGGTAAAAAATATTGGGATGCAATGTTGATGTAATGGTGCGTTAAAAAGAAAAGAATTTATATAATTTTGTATGTATTTTATTTATTGATTTTTAATAATAAATATTATTTATAAAAGTTTTTTCTAGTTCTACTTTTCATTGATCACTCACACAAATACAAAGCTCAGCTTACGCCTCGCGAACTGAATACTATCTAGAGCCAAAAATTATAAAATACATCAGATACCAACCTTACTAATGGTGTATACATCGTTTTATTCAACTTTACGTTTTATTAGCCTAAAGAAAAAAGAAAAGAGAGAGAGTGACTAGTGAATCTCCGTTCTTCGAACCTTCCATTCGATTTCGAGGAATTGTACTTTGTTCACCAAAGCGGAAATATGAATATAGTTTACTCCCCATATAGAAATTAAACTTCCAACTACTAGGTTTATAACAAATTCTACCATTGTGCTACTATAGTGTCTACTATCTGACAGATTCTCAGTTACAGAGATATGTTGTTTTCTATGAAAAAACAAACACGAAAGTCTATACGATTTCTAATATAATTATAAAATAAATTGGCTATTTAATAAATGATAATAGTCTCGTGTTACACTTTACGTGTACGACTCATGTTGTTAGACATTTTTTATAATAATAATAATGTAATAAAATTTGAATAAAATTATGAAAAAGCATTTTAAACCATACTAATATTATAAATGTGAAAGTTTATATGTTTTGTGCTTTGAAAGATATAAGTATAACTATAAACGGAGGATTTTTCTACTACAAAGAAAAATATGCGACTCAAATACCTAAATACGATAAAAATAACACAAAAAATAAAAGACAGAAGATGTTTCGAATTTATCGTTAAGCATTTAGAAAATGACGTTATATAAAGAAAAAAAAGAGATAGACTCATCTGATTTATGTGATAGAAAATATAGCTGCCGTCGAATGTAACGGCGCATTATTTTCTTACAAGAAAAGTGATAACATTATAGAAGATTTTTCTAATAAACTAGCGACCCAAACGCGGCTTCGCCCGTTTTTTGCTATATTTAATTATATAAAATATTTTCATAAATTGTGGATTAAATGTTATTTTGATATGTAAGTTATATTGGAACTGGAAATGGAGATAACTAAGATTTGTGTACGACACATGAGATATTCTAAATTCGGGGTTTGCCCGTAATAGTAGCGCACAGGTAATAAATATAGAAAAACGGTCTATTTGAATCAACGGTTCCTGAGATTAGCTTGGTCAACCAAACACATATTTCAGTTTTATAATTTTAATATAAATATATATTTTTAATTACATACTATGCGAAGAAACTAACTTGCACTAAGTTAATTTCTTATTTATTTACTAGCGGCCTGCTCGCGGCTTTGCCCGCTTGAGTTATATGATTATTCATTTAAGAAATATAAATATTACAAACAGCCTTAATTATTAATTAATTGATTTGGATAAGTACTCACGATATACGATATACGATTACTTGTAAAATAATTTATATTATATTTATATATTAGTCCTGTACAGTTTTTAAATTAGTAACATTATTAGTTAAATATATAATTGGTATACAGAATATACATAGAAAGCAATTTTTTAGGCATTTTTATATAATCTATAAAATAATCAAGATTTTCGGGCAAGTTCAAGTCGTACCCGAGAGTTTTCGTACCAGTTTCATGAAAGGAGATATACCAAAAGAATAACTAATTAAGTTGTCATTTTGTATCAATTTAAGTACAGATTGAAATTTGTAGTTAATGGTTTTTTCTGTGACATAAATACAAATAAGTAGTCAATTTTTGAAAAATAATTTTGGAATTTTCCTTTATACGCGCCGTAAGTTTTAACTTCTTAACAAATTTCGAAATTGTATATCAACGGGAAGTACCCTATAGTTATGATAGAAAATGCGACAAAAAACAAAGCATAAACTCTCATATTTCATCGTCATTTGATTGCGATGATTTAGAAGATAGATTTTCGTGTTCTAAGGGAATATAGACTTGAACATTGAGGTATCTAACCTTTAACCGATCTTGTACAAAATAGTCTTGACAGACGGACAGACGGACAAACAACAAAGTTATTTTATAAGAATTTTGAGGTATGTACCCTAAAATACCCTTGGCACATACATACATGCAACATACAGGTGCAATAGTGCAATGCCGTTACGTGTCGCTTGTAAGTTATGAAATAATACTGCGGGATATTTTTATAAACAGTGTCAGAGCATTTTTTCTTGAGACACAATTTTTTAGAGGTTGCTCCCAAAAGTGTTTTTTTTATACGCTTCTTAAAAAAATATTAATAACATAAACGAACGAACGGACTGAAGAACCTATTCAAAATATTTCTTTGAATATTAAGTCATTCTTTATCACTGTGTTAAATAATTAGGAATTAAGCTAGACTGTTACGAAGGTAATCTTCACCAACAATTCAATTTAGTTTACTTTATAGTTAGTACTATGAACAATTGTACTTTAAAAACGTAACGTATCATGTGTAGTCAATAGATATCATTGCGTATGTTTCTTTTTTTTTCAAATATCAATAAATCTTTAAAACTTTAAGTACATTATTTTTTTGATTGAGTGTCCTACCTAACCTTTCCAAACTATTTTTTTTTATGCAAAGCGCCATCTATTTAAGATCCCATCGCAATTAGTGATAGCGTTACGTGTATGAAAGAGAGTATCAAGATTCGTTAGTACCTACTATTTTTGTCAATAGATAGCGTTACTTGTATCGATTTTTTAATATCTCAAATATTAACTTCTTGAAAACTTAAATACTTATATCTTTTGATAGACTGAAGTGATTACAATGAAATAAACACTAAAAGCTACTTTGATTTATTTGTAATTTTTATGTATAAAAGTTGCTTAAATTTATTGTGTACTTTTTACGTGTTTACATAAACAAACAAACAGACAAACAGATAAACAGACAAACAGACAAAAATTCCAAAAATAATGGAAATGGATTCTGTTAATTATCCTTTAACACCCTGGCTATTTTTTTTTTAAATATTTTCAATGTACAGAAACGACTTTTCTACAGATTTATTATAAGTATAGATTATAAGGCTAAAGAAACAAGTTTTAGTAATATATACTACGTTAAGCCGTTTTTTTATATTGTATAATAAATTATACTCAATATTTTTAATCGGAATTACAAATTTAATTTAAAAAATATACAAGATAATATTATACTACAATTATTTTAAATCAGAAAAAATATAATAATAATATTATTTTTTCATTCCAATATAAACTTTGAAAACCTTCGATTCGATCTTTAATCGATTCATCAATTTCTTACTACATTAGAACATTATTTGTTCACAAAAGTCTATTCGAATAACGTATTGATGCATTTAATCGACTTAATTTGGACTAAAGCTTCTATATCCAATAAGTGCCGGATTTTCTTAAATAAATTATACCGGCGTCGGTATTAAAATAGAACTCTATTTACATTATCTTAGCTTATTTTTAAAATGCAGTGGAATTAAATCTTTTAAAAGCATTTTTTTCCAATACAAAAGGAAATGTGCTATATAATGTACATACAAACATATGTACGTACATACATAAGTATATTCATAATAAATAAATATAAATACATATTTTTCAGACAACAAAATCCAATTAGCAGATTAATTATTAATAAAATGCTTACAAAATAATAATAGATTTTTATTACCTTCACGCTGTATCCCGCATGGAGCAGGACAAGCATAAAGGACCTACTGTTTTACTCCGTTCCTCGTGCACCACTCAATTTTCTAGAAAGCGTGTTACGTGGCGCAACTCTACGTTACGGATTGTCTTGTTACCAGTGTCTGGTAGACAAACCGCAGTGTGAACACTGTTACAAAAATGACCATTAAAAATTAAAAAAAAAAAAAAACAAATTCTAGCCTGAGATCATCGTGAGTACCAAACGTTTCCCAATTTTACCATAATTATGTCTAGACAGAAAAAGGTCCTAGATTCTAATCATTCCAATATATCGAAATATTTGGGAACAAAAGTTATTAAGTTTTCGTATCATGAAAATAACGCATTCTAGTAAGAAAATTGCCGATATCACACCCTCGCCTTCCAACACGTGTAAACGCCAGTTTTGCGCCAGTCATTGCGTTATAAGAAAAAAGGAACAAAAAGAGCGATCGTGAATTTGCTCACATATTTGTATATCATATATTAATAGAGGCTGTCGAAGGCTGTGTGTTAGCAGGGCAGTTGTGGGTTCTATTCCCACTCAGGGAATGAAATTTTTGTTACATCGATTTCTCCGCTCTGGTAACGGACCAAAAGCATTTCGTTGGGTTCTACCATAGTGTTGAATGGCCGTGCCCCAGTAATTCCGCGAAACGTGGAGAGCGAAAGTCTTAATAAGCACGAAGTGTCTTAATATTGAGTTCAAAGATTCCCTATGCTTACACTGTTATATACAGCGTGAAGCTAAAAATTGAATAGAGTAAGTAATCAAAGCGGAAAAGAACACATTTCTGTTTTACCACTCTTACATCATGCAACATTTTTACCATTTTTCCATCGTCCTTCCATCCTCCTTTCTTTCTCCAAGTATCCAGTTCAGAACAGTCTTTGTTTTCAAAATTATTCACATTTTGAATAAATATTATATTGTATAGAATATTTAATATAGGATAATATTTTGGTTAAAATTATTTCAATAATGAATACCAGTCTTAGACTCCTAAGGCCCGAGGGCTATACATTAATTAGCATGAACACTGCAAAGTGAATATAAATTTCATTTGAAGTAATATCGAGGTAATACGACGACGTCATGGCACAGTTGTTATAGAGAAAATGCAGTGATATATGATATAATATAGATAGATATTTTAGTTAGATTTTTGGTTTTATTATTAACCGACTTCAAAAAGAAGAAGATTTTCGATTTTACTTTTTGAAGTTTATGTGTTTGCATTAACTGTTCAGGCAACTATGAAAGGATTTTTTTAAAACATTTTTAAAGTGTTATTCCACACTTACAGACACCTACAGAAAAATACTTATTTAGAAAACGTATAAAAATTTGAACGTAGCTAGTCGGTTTCCAGGAGGCGCGGGTTCGAGTCTCGCTACGTTCAAATTTTTATACGTTTTCTAAATAAGTATTTTTCTTTCCTAAGTGTGGAATAACACTTTAAAAATGTTTAAAAATATTTAAAAATAGTATTCTGTCTTGCCAAACGATAATTCTTAGTGATTATCCAACTAGCTAGTCGGTTTCCAGGAGGCGCGGGTTCGAGTCCCGCTACGTTCAAATTTTTATACGTTTTCTAAAAAAGTAATTATGAAAGGATTTGGAAAATTCTTGTTTTGTATGACAGTAGATACTCGTTTTAGAGATAGTCCTATTGAAATGCTTCAGAAATTGGTTCAACATTTTGCTAAATATTGTTTGAAGTTTGAGTGTAGTCGGATACAGCAAAATATTTCGTCATATATTAATTATTCTTATATAACTACTAGGAAACGTTATTAAATAAATTAATTTTTAACAAAAAAAAACAACTTCAAACAATAAACTAAAAAGTAAAAAATAAAGCAAAACTTACTTTCATTTTGTTAACAAAAATAATTTAAAAAATATTTTATAATTTTGAAGTCGGTGTCAAGCTAATGGTACAACAACCTTATGTAGTAAAGTGTTACATATGCTTCATATCGAATTACTAAGCCTGTTTGTTTCACTTCAACAGTTCTGAGGTAACAAACATAAAAAAATACAGACGAATTGATAACCTTCTTTTCTTAGAGAAGTCGATTAATAAAATGAAATAGAATAAAATTCAATAATAATGTCAACGTTCGTCTATATTTGGACTTTTTCTCATCTTCAGCTAATATTTCTCTCTTTTTAATTTAGGCGTATTTATTTATGTAGACATTTCTTTTGTCCACTAGTAGAAGAAACTTTGTATCTGCAATATAATAAATTTATATTAGCGACCCCCGTGCGACTTCACTCGCTTGAAGTATTTATGAATATTTCCCTAATATTATTTAAGTGTATTGTAAACTGGTATTATTGTACATTTAATAAATAATTATTTAAATATTTTGGAATTGAATATAATTATGCTCATAAAAGTTAATGTATGTAATTAAAAAAAAAGTCTAATTATTCTGGAGAACGGAGTGTCTTAACACTAGGTTCCATTTGCTGTGTGCGGGATACAGCGTGAAGCTTATTTATTTTTGTTTAATTATTTCATATCTGTCTACGACGGTGGAAAGTACGCGCGCACGGCACACACGGCACATGGATTTTCCGCGTAAATTGATTGATTTTATGGAAATTCCGAGATAAAAAGCCCATACGTTACACTACAACCCTCTTTATCTTCCATTGAAAGTCCTTTAGAAATCAATATATCTGTTCCGGATTTTACCCCGGACCAATGAAAAAACAGACATATAGGCAAAATGTTACAATTGTTGGTTACACACACTGTTTTGGTTGCTTTTCGGTAAAACACAGTTACTTTGAAATCATAGATGGACATTTCAATTTATTTATATATATGGATATGACAGACAAACATACCGTTCTAATAGTAGACGAAGAAAGACGACAAAAAGGTACTCCAATTAAAACTGTAACCAGAACAACTAAAAAAAATCATAAATTCAAAATATTTAAAGTACGAAAACGTCAATATAATTTATTTAACACATAGATATTTTTATCAGCAATCAAAAAGCACTAGCATAATATTACAAATCGTGCATTTTCATATTATAAGTACAGTAGTAATCAAATATGTGAAGTCGAGGCGTAGGATAGGGAAGTCTGACTAAACAAGATAAACCCCAATGTGTTGGCGTGTAAACGTGTAATTCTCAGCTTTGACAACCCTGAGCTCAGATGTGTGGCACAAGTATTGAGAAATATTTATTAATATTATAAAAATATCTATATTTTCTTTTTTTTTCTTATATATCAATTATGTATGTTTTGTGAAAGGCATAGGATATGCTATATAATTCCTTTTTTTTGTCTGTGCAACCAAATAAATAATAATTTATTACGTTGGTACAGATGAAGAATAAAAGTTAAAGTTTTACTTATTTTGCATCGATTAATTTGAATTTACTTGTCACTATTATAATATAAAAAATGTGTGCAAAACACAGAAAATATCGTCGAGGTATTAACCTTAAATTAATATCAAATATTCAGGTCTACGGTCCTTTAGAGTATCGCTTATAATTTTTTATAAGTTGTACTTCGCGTTGACCTACCATCTTGAAACCTACGGAACCTTGGTCAGCGAGTCTAACTTGCACTCGATTAGATTTTCACTCTCCCTCTCTCTCCATCTTATACCTCAGACCATCCCAGTCGTATCACGCGAACGCCTTTTCCAGATTCCGTCTCCTCTCTTAATAATATTACTGTACTTTATTACGTCACTAATGATCGTCGTCCTCGCGATCTCGGGCGCCGTTGTATTAAATTACTAAAGACGTCATGTTATGAATAATGTTATTAAATAGATTCCATTGGAGATTATGGGTTTTTCTTGGGAAAATATGGGATTTTTTTCACATTTCTGTTTATTTGATGAGCTTTTTTCGCTGTATGTTTTGGAATTTTTATGCGGCGTTGAGTTACGCCACTCAACACGCCCTGCCTCCAGAATTCAGTGGCAAGTTGGCAATAGGATGATGAGAGGGGAGTGTCTTAGCAGTAGGTTCTCAGGTTCTCGCAGCATACCCTACTTTGTGCAGGATACAGCGTGAAGCTAAAAATTTGTATCTCGTTTATAGTAGAGTAGGCAGAGGGAACTTATCGTTGTCTCAGCATCAACATTTATGTTTTATTAATATTTTATTAGCTTTAAAACTCAAAAAAGAATTTAATAAATTTGAAAAAAAAAAGATTAAATTCTCATTCGGAGAAAACAATTATTTTCATTTTCCGATTTCGCAATAAGGTGAATTGCAGCGTTAAGTCCCACTACTTAACACTCAATGTCTCGAAATATAGGCGGAATATGTGAAGCGGAGTATCTTAGCACAAAATTTCCTTCTTATCAAGAAATTCTACATTAAAAATATATTCCCAAGCCATGCAAATTAATATTAACTTCAATACAAATTCTTGTTATCTGCACGAGATGTACGAGTAGGTACCGCCGTCAGCCGCACTACGTACGTTTTAGGAATCGTGTAAGGTGCAAGGCTAATTAGCACGTCTTAGATACATCTCTTTAGCATATTACATGGTTTACCTAATTGTCTTGATAATTTACAATTCTGGAAGCAGAATTGAGTGTCGGTATAGTGTACTGATAGTTTTGTTAGAATCGGTATACGTGATTAAATATGTATACGGTATTTTCTGTAGATTTATAATTATGAAATTTGACAAGAAGTGAGAATTTGCAGTACAAATAATGGAAATGATTCAAATATGAAAATGTATATATAAAAGTATGTAGGTGTAAAAAAACATACGAAATAAGTGCATACGTTGGCAAACTTAAATTTATCAACTTTTATAAGTTGTACAAGAAAATTAATATAATGGAATGTAAAGGAATGGTCCAGAACTCTCGGTGGGCGTTCGGGCGGTTGGCGGTATTTTTTTTATATTACTTAAATCCTTTAAATTTAATGTGCCATCTTTAAATATTGTCCAAGCATTTTATATTTTTATATAACTACTTTAGTGTTTTCCATTTTTTTTACGTTGCCACATAAACATTATAAGCAGCAAAAACCTCATGTCAATACTCTGGAGATTACAAGTTGAGTGGTGGAACTTACATTTTATGTTACCAGAGTGGAAAAATTTAAATATAACATTCTCCCGATGTCGGATCGAACCCACAACTATCCTGCTTAAAGGAAGACAAAACGTAGTTGTACGATTTTCTACAGAACATTAATATAATAAAACATTATATTACAAAAAATCTAATTTCAAATATTTTTTTCAATATTCACTAAATAAAAAATAAATCCGCTTCACGCTGTATCCCGCACACAGCAGGTTAGACAGAGCAAACTTACAGTTAAAACACTCCGTTCTCCATTTAGTTATTCACTAAATGCAAGACTGTATATAGTATTATATATTCACAGTATATATCTCTATATGAACAAGAATTGTGGCGATGCTTTCATTCCCTGTCAGATCTCGCTTGCGGTTAATTAGACACCGATCCCTTTCATATTGTATGTAGAGTTAGACTACGGAATAAACTTAGCATTGTTACAACCTACAATGGAAACTACGAGGTTATGAGCTTAGCTCAGAATATAGAGAAGTTATTGAAATTGTTTTATATGTGATGAATAGAAAAGTTTTTTTGTGTAAATTATATAAAAAAAATGGATATTCTTTGTTTTAAGCTTCAGCGTGTTTTATTTCTTAATTTCTTTCTTTATTTTCGATTTTTTTTAGATTCTGACTGCACATTATTTAGAGAAAATGAATAAAAATCTTTTTCAAATTCAAATATTTAACTATTTTTGTTTTAGTTTTAACACGATTTTGATATTTTTCTTTATATGGAATACTAAGCTTTACGCTACGGATTTTTTGCAAAAGAGACACACGCCTGAAAAGCACCTTAATTTAATAATTAATATCCACCTAATAAAGGAACTAAATCATGACATAAACAAACATACAGTAGCATTAGAACCATCTTTCCTTAATATAACTGCTATACAAATAATACGTTTACTATATACATACAAATGTAATTCATCTCATTTAATATTAGAAGCGGATATTAAGCGATGCACAAAGCAATCCTAGGATTAGCTTGACTAGTTCTAACTTTAGTGCATACTAAAATCATTTTAGAGATCGTGCGTATTAAACTAACTAAATAGTCGTAATTAAAAGGACGTAGTTTCTCAAGATTTAACATAATTTTAGATGATAATTTTACTTATTTTTTTTGCTTTTACTGCTTATTGTTAACGAATATGCTAAGTCTGTATTGGCTTAGTTGTTTATTTTTATAAAGGAAATACATCGTAGTCCTTGATAGATCCATCACGTATATATCCTATATTGCACATTAGTTGAGAACTCAGTGTTGATACATTCCGTTTGCCACTCTCCGCTCGACATGAAATCCAGACATGGTCTATTGAATGGCGCGACTCAATGAGGAACTTTATATAGCCTAGGAAATGAAAATAGTTTATTGCTGATGGGATTCCAATCCATAACTATTGCATTAATAGACAGACGATCCTACTACGACAGCCTAAAATGAATGTCATAATAAATTAAAAAAAACCGTAAATAAATATTATTTTACCTTAGAAAATATATATGAGGCCAGTCGTGGTGCAGGGACACAAAGTATGACTGGGAAACCGACTGGTTGTGGGTTCGATCCCCACTCGCTCTTGTCTCGAGGCGAAGGATGGTGTTGAGTTCTGCTACTCAACACGCATTGTCTCCAGAATTCGGCAGAAAGCGGGGAATGTCACTTTAGTTAAGACACTTCTTAACCTTAGGTTCCCTCTACCTACCCTGCTGTGTGCGGGATACAGCGTAAAGCTAAAGCTCATTTATTTATTTTAGAAAATACAGCACCACTTTACTTTTTACAGCTAGCTCCAACAGGCTGTAAGTTCCGGTGGTTATATTCTTTTCCTTTTTTTTCCTACAACTCAATTCAATATGCAAATGTTTCTGACGAACTGCCACCAAAATTGTATGAAGTTCAAGGACTCGATTACAATACATTAACCTTGGTGAAGTCAGCCGCTGTCAACAATGAGACCCCGTAAAGGGAGGCCAAGACTGCCACTTTTATTAGAACTACCTTGCGTTGTTTGCATAAAAGCTTAAGGTCATTGCTATATTAAAGTTTTTTCGTGGTATACGAATAGTATTTTTTTTCTAGGGAGTGGTACTATTTGTTATTTTTATATTTAGCTTTAGTGACGGCAAAGTCTTAATAAATTAAGCGATGGCGTTTAGTTACGCCAACCAATACGTAATGTTTAAAGCGGAATTCAGTCTTGATACTAGGCCTCTCCTGCTATACTCGTGGTAGGGGGCGAAACTGTATAAACGTTTTTGTTCTTCAATACGGCTTTACCCAAACTAAACATAAAAAATATGAAATTTCTTTCTAAGTATAAAAGTTTCTATGAAAATATTTTATCATGTTAACATTAAGATCTCGACTTGCTAGGTTACGATATTCAAAGAATTATAGCTGAAACGTTTTTTCCAGTTCTACAGACAAATATATCACCAGAGCTGTGATATTTTTGTCTCACATATTTTTCAATAGTGTTCGATAATAATTTGATAAAAACACGAATAAGACGTTAATAAAACTTTATTATTTCATATTATATTATTATGTTTCTTAACGTATTTTTTTTTAAATTTTATTTGTAATACTAACTTCACTTAGGGATACAGCCTTAGTGGGGTAATGAAAGAGAACGGAGCTAAACGCTACGGTCTCTGCATACCTCTTTTGCCTCGTCCCCTGTCATCAACTTTTTCATACATGTAATTAGGAGAGTCTTTATGCTTTTTACTTTGTAGGTCCATCGAGGTCTACCCCTATCCTTCTTACTCATTCGTTCGACGTGCTCACCAGCTTACCACGTTCTTCTTCATTCTCACCGTGACATCCTCGCTAGTATCAGCCATTCTGTGTATCTCTTCATTGCAGATTCGATCAGCTAAGCTGACTCCGCATATCCTACGAAGAGATCGCGACTCCACAGCATTAATCTTTTTCGTCTCTGACGAATACGATGCCTACAAATCATGTCACATGTCACGAAAAATCTCAATCTTTTATAAATAAAAAAAAACAGTAAAAAGATGTAGAAAATGTTATAATTTTAAAACAAAATGAAAAGGAATATACGAATATCTACACAAAAATATTATAATACCTGTTACAAATATTTGAAAAATAATATCTAGAACTCAATCACGATCAATGGAATTGATATATTTCATTAACTAAAAATCGCGACGTCGCCACTCAACACACAACGTCTTGAAAATTGGGCGGAAAGTAAGCACCGGAGTGTCTTACCACGTTTCCTCCGCCTACCCAAATATTTAGCTCAAACACAATATCGAACCCACTACCAACGTCTATCAAAATACTGCTTTACTAAAGTGAGAAATCATTTAGTAACATTAGGCATATAAGCAGCAGTTCCACGCAATAGCACACATTAGTTATTTTATTACGGCACCGCCCCGATACTATCGGCGTCGTCGAAGAGCGTGAAAGTATGATTAATTTTCACCCTTGAATTTATTGTTGACATTAGTGTGTATAAGTGGACATTTTTATGTTTATTTTTTTTTTGTTTTTTTACGTAATTATATATAGATTGTCTCTTAGTTTATTTAATAGACTTACGTGGCGGATCTTAACGCCGCGCGTTGGCTATCTAGTTTAAATAATATCCATAATAGTAAAAATAAATTCTACGAAAAAAAGTCAAAACTACCCACCCATCTACGTAAATTCAGACATTTGGCAAATGTGCTACTTTGGCGTTTATCGTTTACATCTTGTTCTATTATTATGTTATGATTTATTAACCTTATATCATTCTCATTATGGCGTATTAGGACGGTATTGTAGAATAGAGATGACCTGATTGATAGTATTAGATAATGGGTCCGAATCACTCTCGGAATAATAATTATGTAATTACTTTCCCTTTCGGTGAAAAATTTATAACACAAAATTATATCCAAAAATTTGTACAGGAACCAAAAAAAAGAAAATTTAACGTTTTGAAGTCTCCACAAACGTACTTACCGTACACAATTCATATCAATATGTAAAAAAAAAACCTATAATAACCTCGTAGTAACCTGAAAGTACACTACATAAGTCCATATGAGAATAGGAACAACCTTTTCCTAACCAATCTGAAGGCAGTATTTCATTTGATTATACAAACGATTATACACCTTATTATCAACTAAATAAACATGTAAATAGCATGTAGGAGTTTCTTAATGGTGTTACGACAAAAGAAAGAAATAACAAAGCTATCAGTAATAATTCATCGTTATATTCAAATGGACGATAATGACGACGAAAGCGTTTTTTTTTTTAATATCGATGTTGATGATGTCTAAAAATAGTTCATAAGTTACTTAGTACTTGAGTTACTATCAGTAATTAGATTTAAGGTCAACTGTTAAGAATATGTCGCGTGTTGTATATTAACATCGTCGGATGTGAAAATCGGCAACTTTTACAGCAAAGACCTTAAAAGTTTGAAATGCTTATATTTTTTTAAACGGTCGTGGTTTGTAAAAATCTACAGAATTTTAATATAAACGTAAAAGTTGCTAATTTTTACATCCGACAATGTTAATAGGGCAGGCGATATTTTACGGGCTCTAAGCCGCTCAATGGACATTCTACTAACATTTCTATTCTCGCTAGTGAAAGAGAGATGTAAGCTGCATAGAATGAGAATGAGTAATAAGTAAAGCTTTCGAAGTACTTCTATAGAGAGAAATAAATCACTCCATTATTTGTAGTGTTCGACACTAAGAAGGGCACTAAATAAGTGTAATAGCTGCTCTGTCTTTTATGAGAAGTGCGGTTCGTTATCAGTTTATGGCCTAAGATCCCATCGTTTAAAACTGTAGGGATTAGATTTTCTAATGAAACTAATATTTAAGAATGATTCATGATAGTAGAATAGATTACACTAGGGTTGCCCAAAAAAATCCTGCCGCAATCACCTTTAATTAATGTTTTTCGTAACTCGTTTTTGGAGAAAATTGCACTCATATGTTTTTTATGTGTATCGCACATCATTTGAAAGAAAATCGCATAAGGAATTGGAAAAACAATGGTTGCCAGCTCTCAGTCTGCCGCAAGTCCAAGGTTGCCTGGTTTAAAGAGGTTACTTAATGTGAATATTTGCACTCTTATTTTTTTGTCATCACTAAAACACATGGTTGCCTGGAAAATGGCTGCCGCAAGCAAAGGTTGCCATCATTCGAAATATTTTATTCTGATTCCGTTTGACTGAGAATAGACGATGAAATACGCGATTTGCCTTAATTTGGGAACAGAACTTGGGAACCTAGTATTAAAACATGCTTTTTAAGTTACTTTCATTCCCAATTTTGCTTGTATATTAAAATTTTAGTATTAACATCTAGAACCATCGCGTAAATTTATAATATAGTTAAATATTCTATCACAACTCCAAAGACTCAATTAAAAGTATGTTTCATATCATATTGTTTGTAAAGCCTTTGACTTTTTCTGTCTATAATTTATGAATAGTTTCATTCAAACGATCGCTAATTAGTTACGATATAATAATATGCTTAACAATCCTTCTATGACAGTAAATATATTCTGTAATAAGTGGTGGTGCAGAGTTCAAATTTATTAATTATTTCTTTTGTAGCGGTATAATTGCATGGTGAAGTTGGTAAATTGTATAGTGTTTTTTTTAGGTTCACAATGTATCCCGCGCATTGTAGTGTATGCAGAGGGAACCTTTGAGACCTATTAGGACACTCCGTTCCCATTAAGGCATTGGGAAACAGAAGGGTTCCTCATTATTTCCATTTGTTTCTTACTAAACGTAACTCGCTAAAGGTATTTTCAACATTTTGAGGTGAAATGTAAACTAAAGATTAAATAGAATATTGCTTATGCAAACTACTTAAATGGGGAGTTTCTTAAGTAGAGGCGGAAGAAACAAAATAACTTATTAGATAATATGAATTATTTTTAATAAAATCTTTTTCCCTAAGTTCCTCAATAGACATGAAGGTTATAGCTAAATATATAATACTAATCCTTATGCAAATATCAAAGTTGCAACTTAATTAATTAGAAATTTGCATTTCTCATACTAAATTCATTTAAATGAAACAATGTCTTTTACGAAATTGAGCTTTTCAAGGGTTCTTCAAAAGAAAAGAAGATCCTTATAGGATCACCTTTTTGTCCGTCAATCTGTAGTTTCGAATGCCAAAACTTTTTTCTGAACACTATATGACGATAAATCTTACAATAAATAAGTTCTTTGATTTTCATTTTTTTAATACATAGACAGTCGACAGACAGTCTAGGGTAGACAGTCTACCCGTGACCACGGACTACTGCAAAGTGTTCGAAACGTCGGGTTTCCAAAAATTTATAAAAGTACAAAATATACGCGATTAATCCGGTTAAAATAGTTTCATTTAAAATCTTACAATAAAGATGAAAAATGTCCGAAAAATAAAAATTTATAATTGTAGTTAATTTCATACATTACAAATTTATGTTTGTTGTTAAATTCATACATTATGAGTACATACGTTCGCAGATTTAAGTTTGTCAACTTGTATACGTCACATTACTGTTGACCTTAAATTACGAAATTGGTACGAATCCGCCGATGGATGAGTCCAACTTTAAATGACTTATTTTATTATGTAAATAATGTTTTCGTAGTTTTACTGCATAGCAAATACAGAGATTGCTTTAACATTGCTTTTAGTCGAGAGTAACGTTTAAAAAAAAATTAAACGAACAACACTATAAAGAAATAATAGTGACGTTAAGACTATTAATTTTCAATAAACCTTTAGTTATATAAATATAAGGCGAGATTCATACAATTCAAATTACGCGCCGGATTGCAGTGACAGGGGAAAAATATCTTTTCGAAGTGAACCAATAAATTTGCTAAGCGAAGAAAGACCTACTAAAGTAATACACGAACGATGTTGTATGAAACATTGATTTGTCATTTTTTCTCTTACATAAATCGTATTTCGTTCTTTATTGAATGAGAGTGTGTTTTAAATTTTCCTTTTTATTTATTATTTATTTATGTCACTTTTTCAATAGTTATTGGAAATTGGAATCGCTTATTAAGGTTTGTTTTTTGTTTAATTTGTTTTACGTGTCGTTCTTAAAATGAAATAATGGTTTTCATTTTATATTTTTTAATTGCAACGTGTATGTTTTGTAAGATTTGTTTAATATTTTTTGTGAAATTTTTGCAGCTTTTTCATTTGTTGATTTGTTTAACTTATAACAAGCTGATTTACGTTTGACCCACATAGCAAGTTAGACAGAGGGAACCTAGTAAATGTACGAGTGCGAAACTGTTCTGTGACAGTCACACACGAACTGACAGACAAATAGACAGACAGGTAAACAACAAAGTGACCTATGATTCATTTTTTTTCTTTCAAGGAACCCTAAAAATAATAACCTATTTAAGCATACCTCACACGAGCTACATACATACAAAATTCCATTCCCATTTCCAATATAATTGATTAGAAATGTCATAATATTCGAACACAACCAATATTTATACGGTGCTATTAGTTAAATGAGTGTCAGCTAGGTACAGCTAGGTAGAGGTAGGTACCTATACCTACACGAGTTGACTGAGGCGCGGTGGATTCCCATAATCGATGAGCAAACCGACGACTCGATTGAGTGATAATATTACTGTTGACTTATGTGTGTGTTTTTTTTCTGTTCTTTTTTGGTATTTAGGTGCGTTACTAGGGGTGAATTATATATGGAGAGTGAGTCAGTGTTATAAATATATCAGTAAAATTAGTTAAGGTTCCCTGATCAACACTCGACGAAATGAAGTATTTACTTAAATGTATATTTACATTACTTCGCTCTGGTGTCAAGGCAGCGTTCGGCGTTGAGTTTCACTCAACACGCAATGCCTCCAGAATTCAGTGGAAAGTGGATAACGGAGTGTCTTAACTTTAGGTTCCCTCAATACACACTGTGCGCGGGTTACAGCGTGAAGCTAAGCTTCTGTGGAAGTAGGTGCCAAATTGTAAATTTAATGTATATGAGTTCGAATTTTATTCGGGGAAATGATTAATTGATCATATTTAAAACTAGCATTTAAATAGTAATAACTATGAGTTTATGAGTGCTCTGAACACACAGTAGGTAACACCAAAACAATGTAATATATTGTAACAATGTAGCTTTTCTCAATAAATGGTACTGGCTTGGCACTTTTTTATAGCTTCACGTTCTATGCCCCACATAACGGAGTTGATAGAGGGAACCTGGAAACCTGATGTTAAGATGCTCTTTTTCCATTGAGACACTTTCGTTTCCAATTTCCACTGAATTCTCGATCGAGGCATTGCGTATTGAAAAGTGGAACTTAACGCCGTGGTTTGTCTCGCCCCCGAAGAAGAGAAATGAAAATATTAAATATGTTATGACTCCCAGTGGAAATCGAATCCACCGAACTTAGAGTCACCTACTTGTGCCACTGTGCTACAACGGCCTCTGATATTTAATAAGTATTCATATATAACATATTACTATAAGAAACATTGGTTCAACTGCGACATAATTTTATACTAATTTCTTTATTTCTTACTTATGCTACTCAAAACCCGTCTGAATAAATAATGGTGTGTACATTAGATTGTAAACATTGTTCTAATGTTAAGTAAAGACTTACTTAACAAAAAAATTACCTAAATCAGAAAAGGAACTTGTGAATTTCGTAATTATATATAATTCCCTTTGTTTATTGATCGATGGACATCACAAACATAGTCACGTAATATAGTTATTGAATAAACAGCAAATGTCGAAGCGAAATTCACATAAACATTATTTGTGTAAACACAAATTGTATTTGGTTCAGAATGCTAGAAGTCCTTCGGTCTGCATTTTAAAGTAAATATTGTCGTACTAGCTTATGAAAGTATATATAGAAGTATATATGTATATAACAGGTAGTATTAAAGAATTATTTTCATATATTATATGAAATAAATATATGCCACAATAAATACTTCGAACTAATACAGTTACATAAAATAATATTTTTATTATATTATATGTATTTATTTCATTCACAATGGATCCCACATATGGTTGGGTAAAGAGAATGTAGTGTCAAGACACTACATTCTCTACAAAAAATCAAGAAAAAAATTGAGAACTTCAATTTTTTTTGCTTCACGCTGTATTCTTAGGGAACCTAGTTAAAAGACACTTCATTACCATTACGATACTTCTGTTTACCATTTTCCGCTGAAGTTTGGAAGGATTGTGTGTTGGAATTCAACATTTCATTGAGTGGCGGAATTCAACACCGCGCTTTACCTCGCTACGAGAGCGAGAAAATAAAAAAAAACATTAAATATTTAATTTAATCGAGTAGAAATTGAACTCACCACTGTCGCGTTGACAATAATATGATTTGACCTCAATTAAATATAAAAGTTTAGTATAAATATTAACATTAAGCTAGTTGAATAAAAATAAAAAAATAGTTAAATATTAACAAGTTAGTCGTCGGTTGCTGTCGAAAAATAGATGACACGGATGAATTAATTGGTATTTATCGATGAAAGTCAACCGTGTACCGATTGGTTAAATAACCGGAATATTTGTTTAGTACACATTTTATACTCTGTACAGTTCTGTCATAATTTATAATATTCTCATTCGAGTCAAGTTAAAAATTAAAAAAGGCCGGTCGTGGCGTAGGGGCACAAAGTGCTAACCCACAACCGTGGGTTCGATCTCCACTCGAGGGAGTGAAATATTTATTTACATTTATATTTTCATTTCTTCGCTCTGGTGTAGAGGCAAAGCGCGGTGTTGAGTTCCGCCACTCAGCACGCATTGCCTCCAAAATTCAGCGGAAAGTGGGGAACGAAGTGTCTTAACACTAAGATCCCTATGCCTACCCTGCTGTGGGCGGGATGCAGCGTGATTCGAGTCAAATGTAAAAATAAAAACAAACATAAACAGGGAACAGAGTGTCTGAACATTAGGTTAAACACTGGCTTACCTGCAACGTGCGGGATACAGCGCGAAGCTGATAAAAAACGTGAGAGACAACACACAGGCTAAACTATTGCAACGTTGAAAACAAAAATTTGTATGAATATAGGAGACCAGTAAGAGAGATTTTAATAAGATCTAGGATTTTCACGATTATTATACATTTTAAATAAAACTCTTTAATCGGATTATTCGAATCTAAATCCGACGTTTCGAATACAATGTAGTAGTCCGTGGTCAGGGGCTTCTGCTAATCAGTTGACATAATTAGTATATCAAACTGGTGCAACGAGCGTACTGTATTTTGCCCTCTCGAAGAAAAGAGAGGGTTTCCTGAAATTCTCTAGAGCATCGGTTCCCAACCAGTGGTCCGTGGACCAGAAGTTGTCCGCATCAGCTAAAATATGGTATGGTCCGCGAATAATTTAAAATTTTGGCATTTGAGCAAAGTCTGCCTACAGTTAAGTTGTTTCCTCAGTAAAACATTAACTATTTTCACATTTAAATTGAATATACTTTGAAATTCATTGATTTTTAATATTTACTTAAAAATTCACACACCCCATCATACAAAATGTCAGATATTTTTGAATTTTTTAACTTATGATTATTAATTTATTTTCATTATACCTACAAAGAGGTCGCTAACAAGAATTTTATAAAAGTCCCTGACCAAGAAAGATTGGGGGCTCTAGAGTATGTAAAAAATGGCATTTCATGTGTTTATAGTTCCCCCAAACGAAATTGCAGGCTCGTCTAAATAAAATTAAATTTTGAAAACACGTTCAAAATTCTATAGAATAATTTAAAATTGTACAGCAACTTAAAATTTTGTATTAATCCGATTTGCCCAAATACATTTAATTGTCTTCCAAAACGTTTAGAAACCCTTAAGTTTTCAACTTAATAAAGGTAAACAAACAATATAATATTAATAATTCAATTATTTGACTTTGGGTCAAAAATAATATTTAGTATCAAGTGTAAATTAAAGTATAAACAAAGTTTGTCTGTGAGTTTGAAATTATTCTGTTGTTGTAAAGTTTTTTTGGCCTCATATTTAATTTCGTTCCAAGTATGTTTTTTATATATATTTTATAGATATTTATTACATGCTTTTTACCAGAATTTTAGGTCAATATCTGTTGTACGTGTTAAGGAAAATGAACAAAAAATATTCCCCCGATCGGGAATCGAATCCATGACTATTACATATATGATAGCAAACTAGGCTTCTATTCCAACTATTACTTCACAGCCTTTACAATCAGACACTGTTTCTGAACGCCATGATGATCTTAATCGTCATTGTAATAATAATCACTAATGTTAGAGACACTGAAGTGATGACGCACGGTAGAGTAAACGTTGCTTAACCCGGTCTTATTGATAGGTTAATTTGGGTCCCTATAACATTTTGAAACTATTATTTACATATTAAATCTTTTTTTAATTCCACACTGTCTTCTATATATAGTAGGATAGGCAGAGGAAACCTAACCCACTACCACTGCATTTACAATGAAACACTACGCCACTACACCATGAAGGCTTCTCAAGTATATAAAAGTCAAAAGTCAATGGAAGCAGGTTCAATTCCACTATATTATAAAAAAAATATACGACAATACAATATCTTCAATACTACTTGAGTCATCAAAATAACCCCGTTTAAAGGGAAATCAAATCTATTGTTCGTATAATAGTCCTACAATCACGTCGTGCAATTACTGGGCACGTGTGCTTATACCGCTATCATAGGGACATTTAGGTTGGAGAAATTTGATGATATATATCTGGAATTTGAATTGAAAATTTATATACATACATATGTTTATAATATGAGGGTAGACATGGCGCAGTGGCTGTGTGGCTGTAAACGCGACAGGTTGTGAATTCGATTCCCACTCCTGGAACGGAAATGTTTAATGCTTGCATTTCTTCGCTCTGGTGTGAAAATGGGGAATGGAGTGTTTTAACACTAGGTTCTTTCTCCCTAGCCTGTTGTGTGCTGGATATGATGTGATGTTAAAAATATATATATACGTATATTAATGTAATTGCTTTATAATGAAACAATTTGTTAGTAAAGCTGTTAAATTAAATTTGTATTCGAATAAAATATTAGGTGCTTTATTAGTAGAGATTTATTTTATTTGGAAATCGTTGGACCTTGAAATAAAATACATTTAAAATTACTAAAAGTGTAATAATTTTAAATGTATTTTATTTCAAGGTCTAAAATGAATACATTAATTTATAACTGTAATAGCGACAGTGTTACTGGCAACTCGAGGAAATAAAATATTGAATATTTTCATTTTCTTCGCTCTGGTAACGAGGCAAAGCGCGGCGTTGAGTTTCGCCATTCTAAGCAATGCCTACAGCATTCGGAGGAAAGTGGGAAACGGAAATATCTAACGGGAAATGGAAAGATCCTAACCCTAGGTCCCTAGGTTCCCTCCCCACAAATAAAATATTTATTAATAAATAATGTACCTAAAATCATTTTTCACATAATTAAATTAATCCTGTTGTCACCTTTCAGCGCCCACTAGGCTTATGAAATATGGTTAGTTTTATCGTAAAAGGTTTATCTTTTCATGTGACACGCGATTTGATAAACTTTAAAGCTCTATAATGACTTTTAAATGATTTTTCCGTTTCTGATTCTGATTTTGATCGTATATCAATATTATTTATGTATGAAACGATACGACAGTAATTGTCGTTCACAGAATTTCCATTTTATTAATGGATTTTTTCCTTTGAATTGGGAATAAGGTTGTATTGTAGTTGTTATATCTAAAAACAATTACTTTAGTTTTTTAAGTTGTATATATTTTGGCGAGTTGAAAAAATACAGAGCGTTTAGGTCACTAGCTTTCTATTTGAACATATAGGAGCAAAATAATATATTTACGGATTTTTAAACATTTTAAATAAGTATATTTCTAAATAAGTAATATATTTACGGAGCCTACCTATAAACATATATTTAATTATAACCTAATTAAAAATAAGACTGGAGAGACTTTGCTTTGTTATATGTTTTATTTTTACTCCACTCCATATAAATAGTCAAGTTGAATACATTTTCAGCTTATAATCGTCGCATTAAAATTAGTTACGTTTCAACTGTGACTGTGACGGAATAAGTAAATCTAAATCAACTTCACGATTTTCCCATATAGCAGAATAAGCGGTGGGATCCTAGTGTTAAGACACTCCGTTCATCATGTAAGATTTTTTAAATTTTTTTTTGGTACACACATTGTTTTACAGGAAGAGAACCCGGTAAGGTAATCTGTTTTTTACTTTCAGCCTAGCTCCGAGATAACACCGATGGCCTTAATAAATAACATTGACCGGAAATCAAATCTATTACTCCCATCTATTAATATATATGAACATTCAACATAAACATCACTTCTTTGTAAGTTCTATGTGTAGAATCTTCCAATTAAACAATAGACAGTACAAAATAATAAGCTGCATTCAGTTAAAGAAGGCTTCCATTGAAATTACTAACTGAGGTAATAATGTTATTTAAACCTCAGCTAACTTAACTTTTGTTCTTCGAATGAACCGGAAGTACACACTTGCGATAGATTTATTTTGTCTATAAATAAACAATATATATATAAATATATGTATAAATTAGTGCAAGGACACTAGCGTGCGACTGTAAATGCGACGGTTGTGGATTCGATTGCCATTCCGGTAAATGATTTTTTTTACACTTTTATTTCCTCGCTCTGATAACGAGACAAAAAGCACGGCGTTGAGTTCCGCCATTTAACATGCAATGTTTCAAGAATTAGGCTAAAATTGGAGAACAGAAGTGTCTTGCGGTAAAATTTAGTTATTAATACTAATAAATACAATAGACCAGCTTGACTAATTCAGATCGTAAAAGCTGTCGTAGCGCAGTAGCACAGCATGTGTCTGTCAAATCGACGTTCTGGGTTGTAATTCCCATTCGGAAGAATACATTTATTTCCTAGTTCTGACAGGAAGACATTGAATTTCACGAGTCAATATGCAACGTCTTGAAATTTGAGTGGTGCATAGCGAACAGAGTGTCTTAACACTGGGTTTCCTCTACCTACGAAGCTATAAAAATAAAGTAACCCATTCTTTATTTAAACGAATAACACACGTTAATAGTCGCTTGTGTATTTAACGCCTTATTGAAGTAAGTTTATTATATCTTTTCGTGTCAGCTGTAAAGTCGACTCGACTATAATTTGTTCTGTCAACGCTAGTAGGAGAATGTGATAATATATGGCCGGGGAAAAATATGTCTTATTTATAAACAGTGTGAGCTCATATTGGCTTGTTAGGAAAAAGTTGCATTCTACGAAAAATGCGATGTCAGTTTAAAAGTTTGGTATGGATTAAAAATACTATAGGGTAGGTTCTTACTTACTGTAATATTTTAACAATTTTTTGTTAGTTTTAGTACGTATAGTTATATTTTAAATAGTTTTTATTTCGAAGTTTCTTATATTTTTGAGGGTAGACAACGGAATTTTGTGAAATAATACGTTTTTTGTATTTATTATGTCCAATTAGAGCAACTAAATAGTTGTTTCTGGCGTTAGTTTAATCTTTTTACGTTATTATTACGCTTCGACTTCAAATATGATAAAGCAGCTTCAATTTTTTTTCCCGCATAGCAGTGTAGACAGAGAGAAAGTAATATAAAGACACTCCGTTCTCCACTTTCTACGGAATTTGAGAGAATTGGCGTGTTGAGTAGCGGAACACAACATCGTGTTACATCTAACAGAGTATGGAAACAAAAATAAATTGTATATAATCATACCCACTTATGGGGATCGAATTCAAAACCTTCGAATCTGCAGCCTATCTATCCTACTACACCACGACGGCCTCTACAATAAAACTATTTTAAAAATAATTTAGGAAAACCATTTTCCTTTTCTTCTTCCATAAAGTTATCCACATGAACATCACTCAAAAAATTTACTAAACAAATTTACCTTAAAATATATATTTAACCATCCATTAAGGTACACTCAAATATCAGTCAGTATTCGTAATAGTAAGCTTAGTAAGTAGCTAAATCAAGATACATAAAGGCCGTGTCGTGTGCACGGTATGACTGACAGTTGGACTATCAACGATTCACAGTTATAAAGAGAATACGTTAAAGCTATATTCACAGCTGGCTATTACTGATGTTTACTTGCTTTATGTTACAAAATATATTCGTTCGAGGCCAGTCGTGGCGCAGCGGCACGAAGTGTGACTGTAAAATCGACTGGTTGTGGGTTCGATCCCCACTCGAGGAAGTGAAATATTTACTTAAATTTATATTTCCATTTTCTTCGCTCTGGTGTCGAGGTTAAGCACGGCGTTGAGTTCCGCCACGCAATACCTCCAGAATTCGGCAGAAAGTGGGGAACGGAGTGTCTTAACACTAAGTTCCCTCTGCCTCCTGCTGTGTGCGGGATACAGTGTGAAGCTGATTTTTTTTATATATATTCGTTTCAATCAATGTTGTATATAATAAGTTAAATTATGAAAAGAGAGAAGATTTCACTCATCTTGTGAAATAAAAAAAGGCATAAGAGAATAAAAAAGTGGTTATATGTATTATTTATTGCACTTAGTAATAAAGAATATTGGAATATTATGGGAATGTTTAATATTATAGACCATATGGCTCTAGCTTTGTTTTATTTAATTAAAAAAGGAAATTGGTTAAAAATCAGTATATAATATTTATATATAAACAGCAGGCTTAAACCTCCGCACAGAGAGAGCCAGAGATACAATGTTGCCAATTTTCCGCTCAATTTTCGTGACATTTCATAGTAGCTTTGGTAGACAAAGCGCGGCGTTGGAATTTAACGCCGGGGCGTTTTCTTTGTCTCGCTGTGCCAAAACTGCCTCATGTTATATACGCTTATTATAAAATCAAACCTACGACCTACAACGAATTGGAAAGGTACATATTATATGTATGTAATATCAATTCACGAGATTTTTTAAACAAGATTAATGAATTATCAGAATGAAACCATATTTTCGTTGCGAAAAAAATATTAGATTATATTATTCGGAAAATTTGGAGAGGTCAATTTTTTGTAGAAAATAGGCTTTTCACAACTTTGTTTTTAGGTCAAACGGTAAATGCTTTTAAAATGTAAGAAATCTGAGTGTTTTATTATAAAACGAATTCACAATTCGTTTGCATAATCACGTGACCTACATAAGAAACGTTGTAGTTATTTAAAAAAATCGAGTCGAGATTGGAACCCACGCACGTGGGAAGTACTTTCAACGATTATTCTTATAGACATTTTTTTGTTTCACATGGATAGAGCATCCTACACAGTTAACTTGGAAATCTAGTGTTAAGACACTCCTTTTCCCACTTTCCGCAGAACTCTAAAGGCATTGCGTGATCAGTAGCAGAACTTATGGTTGCGCTTTGTCTCGTTATCAGAGCGAGAAAAAAAATGATTTCCTCGAATGGGAATTGAACCCGCGACCATCATGGACATAGCCAGATTATACACTACGTTACCACGAAATTAAGATTAAACCTGACAATTGTAAATCAATTTGCTCTTGGCTTGAGTTATATGTTCCTATAAATTTCAACTGTGGGGAGTAAGTAGTCGCTCTGGTGACGAGGCAAAGCACGGCGTTGGGTTCCGTCACTCAAGCCACCTCCAGAAAGTAGCGGAAAGTGGGGAACGGAGTGTCTTAACATTAGGTTCCCTCTGCCTACTCTATGCAGCATGCTGTATGCAGGGTACAGCGTGAAACTGAACGTAGATAATTTAGAAGATTAGCCCAAAAAATGTGTATATTTTAATATTTTAATTTAATTTGACAAAGGCGTATGTGAATCACTAATTTGTTTCTACAGGCTATACGTATATATTTGTATATTTTCACACTATATACTGTATGTAACAGGGTAGATAAAGGTAATCTAGTGTTAAGACACTACGTTTCTAATTTTCATTTTCTAAAACATTTTTTTCTTTTTATCAGAGCGAGACAAGAGAAATAACTCATTCATTTCACATCCCTCAACTGGCAATCGAACCCACAACCATTACATTTACAATCTGACGCTGCTCCTACTTTTTTTTATCGAAAATAGATAGTAACAAAATTACTGTACAAACAAAATTATTATTTCACAAGCTCAACTGTACAAATCAATCATTTATTCTATCCGGGCTGGCTTCCAGGGAATATTCAATTAGACCTAAGTTCCAGGCAAACACTCAGTAGGCAAGTAACCAATGAAAACTTACACAAAGTTCGCCTCTCAGAATTTCTTAGCGCTTTTATATTGACTTGTTACTGTATCTTCTAAAATTTATTTGGGTATTGAGATTTTTTTTTGTAAATATATTGTCTTTATATTATTTTATGGAGGCCGGTCGTGGCGCAGAGGCACAAAATGTGACTGTAAACACGACTGGTTGTGGGTTCTATCTCCACTCGTGGAAATTAAATATTTATTTAAATTTATATCTCCATTTCTTCGCTCTGGTTTCGAAGCGCGGCGTTGAGTTCCGCCACTCAGCACGCAATACCTTCAGAATTCATAGTGTGTCCGTATGCATTGTTTTGAGATCAGTTGTGGCAGTCCCACGCTTGCTCTCCTGGATAAGCTTTGGGCTGCAAACGGGATTTTTTTTTTATGTCTTCGCTCTAGTAACGAGGCAAAGAAGCGTAGCGTTGAGTTCCGTCTCTCAATATCTAATGTCCTAAAAATGGGCGGTCCTTGGGAAAGTGAATGTATTAACATTAGCTTCCCTCTACCTCCATCCTAATACAGTGTGAATTTAAAAAAAAAACAATATCATCATTTAAATATAATATTATTCACAATAATTGTGACAATAAACAAACTGTCACTTGCCACGCGTAAAAATAAATAAAGAGTGACATTTTTCATATACGAACGATAATAATGTTAAAGGAAAAATACAAAAATACAACCAACGACCGCTAATAGAGACATGGCAGGGTAAAATTAACCCTTTCAACGGCGGCCTCTGACATTCGGTATTGCTGCCAAGATGTCCGCCTGTTATAAAATATTTATGATGGAAAATACGTTGACGAAAGTTGAAAATCCATGTACGGTTTGGAGATGTGAATGAAATATTGCTTAATATATATTTTGCACATGGCAGGGTAGGCAGAGGGAAGTTGGGAACCTAGTGCGAAGACAGAGTGTATTACCATTAAGGTACTTCGATTCCTAATTTTTCAACGAATTTTGAAGTTTCAAGTGGATTACTACCATTTCCTCGTTCTGATAACAACACAAAACGCGGCGATGAGTTGCGCCACTCAGCACGGTGTACTGAAAATTGGTCAAAAAGTAGGGAGTGGAGTTTCTTAAGCCTACCCTGCTATATGCGGAAAAAAAAATAACATTCCCCCGAAAAGTCAATAAGCTACTTCTTATCAAACATAATTATGTATTTGTACCTATATATTTCCATATTTGTATACAGTGTGTTCTATCATTATGAAACATTATTTGAATAGAACGTAGTATATCATAATTTAAAAGCATTGTCCTCGGCGAAGCCATCAAATTAGTAGGACATTAATAATTCAAAAATTAATCAAGAGGAAACTTCATCGCTAATACTAGGACTTCAATATTATTATCTCAAATCACTTTTATTTTAAAAAGAATTATTTTAAAAGGTTCATTTAATATAAATGAAAATTTACGTTATTTTTACCTTCACGCTGTATCCCGCATATAGAAATCTTGTTATAGGCAGAAAGAAAATAGTGGTAAGTGATTCCTTATGGAGATTTTCAGGCATTGTACGTTGAGTTGGCGGAACTCAACACCACGCTTTGGCTCTGGTATCACAACGAAGAAATGTAAATATTAATAAATAATAATTCCTGAGTAGGATCGAACTTACAACCGTCGCGACCTACGCCACGACTGTCTCAAATCTACGTTTATTTTGTTAAGAAATCTGACTCACTGAAGGAAAAACTAAACAAAACCAGTACAGCCGATGACAAAAAGGCCGACGCAAAAGGCGTCGATAAGCAAACAATCTTTGAATATAATAGCCTCTTAATCTAAGGCACAGCGACGTAATTTAAAGAAAAATAACATTAGCAATTCAGATTACGCCCCTATCGGGCTTTTATTAACCGTCAAACCGGGGGTGGGGGTTAAATTGACTTTTTAGAAGGTCGTCCCTGATCGTGGAACTCGATTTATCTGACCGGGCGGATGTCATATTTCGTAGGATCGCGACTTTGCTTTATTATGATGGCTGGAATGTTGAGCGATGTTTCTTTCCTGTAAAGGATTTTTTTGATAGTTTCACGCTGTATATCCCGCCTAGTAGAATAGGCAGACCTGGGAACCTTAGTTTTAAGATACTTAGTTTCTATTAAGACTCGTTAAGTCCCGTTCTCCACTTTTATGTATATTCTGAATACTTAGAGTATTATTTAGAAAAGACAAATTCATATACAATAATGCAACATTTTGACATTTATAATGGAAACTATAATTGAATTTACTAGAAAGGATAAAAACGGGAATATTTCAAGTAGACTCTGAATGTCTCATGTTTAAAGTCAAATATAGGCAATAAGTATAAAAGCAAACTCTTATGGAAATCCATTCTTACAACGTCTATCAAATGTACGTCTATCAAAGTTTATGCCCATCGTAGGCATTAAGCATTTTCTTCTATATTAACTTTACGTTTCACGTTAAGACACTCCGTTCTCTATACTTCCATTTCCCACTTTCAGCCGAATTCATAACGCAATGCGTGTTAAATGGCTCTGAAAAATGAGGAAATTAAAATATGAAACATTTTATTCCTCCAAATGTAAATCGAATTCACAACCGTCACGATTACAGGCATACACTTGTGTCTTTACGCCATATCGGCCTTAATTCTTTCTGTTTTCTTTATAGAATTACTCAATTTTTGTTGTAAGCTTCGTAGTGAATTATGCTTATGAGATTTGAAAATATTATTTATTTTTCTTGCTTTATTATTTTCAAATAAATTTTGGTGTCTACCATATCTGTCTATCTGCATACCGTGCTTTAATCTTGATACCAGAACGAGGAAGTGGAAAATCATTCTCTCTACTGGCAATCGAACCCACATCCATCGCGGTAACAGTCAAATGCTGTGCCGCTGTGCCACGATGGCCCCAATTTTAATAATTATTAATTGTTAGTAAAAAAAAAATGTTATTTTATTTGTACCTATACAATACATGAAGTAATAAAAATCTTTTCTTATTCCCTAAAATATAATAGTAACTTACGTTCTAGATAACGGTACATTAGCCATTGAATCTGGTCACTAAAGCTTTGATAAAGTTAAGCCCACGTGAGATAGGGGTGATACGGTCCCATCTGCTGAGGTAAGGGTTGGGTGTGTTTAGTTTCATACATAGTATTTGGTTTCATATATATATATATATATATATATATATTATATATATATATATATATATATATATATATATATATATATATATATATAAGGCCGTTGTGGTGTAGCGTTTGTTCACGACGATTGTCATGGATTCGACGACGTGGATTCGATTCTCACTTGATGAATGTATTCTTTTGATTTCCTTGCTCTGGTAAAAAGATAAATCATGGCATTGCTTCCATTCAAGGCGCAATACTAGATTCCCTCTGCTTACCCTGATGTATGTGAGATATAAGGTGGAGGTTCCTTTATTTTTTATTTCTATAATCACATTGAACATAGCGGAATTCGAACACACGCATCTCTATTGGAAACCTCTTGTCAATTTTTTTTCTTTAATGTATAATGAAAGAAATTAAAAGACTTAGAAACAATAAGAATATATACGCACAATATACTCAAAAAAATAATATTACTGTATATATTTTGTTTCTTTCTTCTCATTAAAAAAATCTTGTAAATTTATCATTTTGTAAGATTGTAATCTGTACTAAAATAAAATTGTGTACTTATATGGACATCCAAACTCTGCAAATCTGCTTATATGTTTGGATATATTTGATGTCTCGTTCATAGATATTTCCCATAAGAATTTTCTCTATTCGATACGTAATGTACTTAAATAGACAAAAGTAAAATATATAGTGATTTTACTTTGACAGAAGGAACGATGAACTAAACAAACATTTTATTTATTACCTGGCATTTTCCACATTGCAAACCAGGGTTGAGGTCATCGTGGCGCTGTAATAGCGTTTGACTGTAAACGCGATGGCTGTGGATTCGATAATTATTCGAGAAAAATATTATATTTATTTTCACTTCCTCGTTTTGGTAGACAAAGCGCGACGTTGAGTTCCTCCCAATATGCAAAAGTTAATAGAAAATAGAGAAGAGAGTGCCTTATTAATAGGTTTACCTTGCTGATTGATGTCACTACATACATATTTCCAAAGAAAATAATTAAAATTACAATCCAACTTATGTATTAAAAAGGAATCACTTAAGATATACGATTTTGGCACCTCCCAAGGCGGTCACTTACCGGTTGATAAAACAGTTTCCTCCGAGCGTGGGTTAATGGCGCGTAGGAAGATTGCGGGTCTTATACCGTAAATTAGAAGGGTTTTACACCGTTTGACTGTACTTGTATGTATGTGTGTATGTATGTATGCGTCGCGTCGTGTAAAGCTTATTTGCTATTATTATTTTTTTGTAGTCATTTCGTTATTTTGTACATTGAGGCCGTTTTGGTGTAATGGGACAGCTTCTGACTTAGAACGTGAAAGTTATCGGTTCAATCCCCACTCGGAGTGTGATTATATAGGTTTTTTTTTGTTTTGTCAGCTTCACGCTGTATCCCGCACATAGCAGGGTAGGCAGAGGGGATCTCGTGTTAAGACACTCCGTTCCCCACTTTCCGTCGAGTTCTGGAGGCATTGCGTGTCGAGTGGCGGAACTCAACGCCGCATTAATATTATATAGGTTTTATACTCCAAATTCGTTTATGCATATTTGATGTGTACGTAAAAGTATGAATTTGAAATGTAAAACCTACATTTAATTTACCTGCTTTGGTAGATAGTAATGAGGCGTGAAATTCTGTTACTCGTAAGTTTTCAAATATTTTTCTTTCCTTAAAACAAAAATATTTATTCTTACCAATATAAACATTCAACCAAATGGGAATCGAATCTAGAACTAAATCCCAAAATAGCACTAAGTGTACAACAGTCAGATTTTACGTACTCCACCGAATCCAGTGTAGAGAACTGGCATTTGGGTCAAGTCTGTAAAGGGCAACTGCAATTGCCCTCAGAATTCTCAGAATGAGAGAGCACTTGCTATAATAAGCTTGACGATTTTCATAGCAATAAATTTATATTTAAATCTTCTCTCTATTCATCGGTTTTTTTTATTAAAACGTAATAAATACTTCTGGATGGTACATTGGTAATGATGGTAATTATGGGTATTTCTAAGTACTCTTTGGGTTTATACAACCCATATCTATATTTTATTCTATAATTAAATTCAATTTTTTAAAATTAAAATCAAATCAGCTTCACGCTGTATTCCGCACACAGCAGGGTAGGCAGAGGGAAGTTAGTGTTAAGACACTCCGTTCCCCATTTTTTCATTTTCTTACTCTGGCACAAGACAAAGAGCGACGATAATTCCGTAATCCAATACGCAATGTCCCCAAAACGAGGAGGAATGATGGGAACGGAGTGTCTTAACACTACTATGTGGGATCACATGTGGCAAGCAGATGCTTGCCACATGTGATCCCACATAGCGTGAAGCTAAATAAATACTCATGGTCTAAATAGTGGAGATCGTAGATAGTAAATGGTAATGGGATTCTATTCCGCTCTTTATCTTTGGAAGCATTGATATTATAAGCATTTCGCCATGTGGAATTGTCATCATTGTACTTATATTAATAATTGATTTTATTAAATAGTCGATAGATTGGAATCCCATAGTGGTATTGAAAAATAAGACTTTTTTAGACTTCTCGCTGAGTAGGCACATATCAGGGTAGGCAGAGAGAACCTGAGACTTTATTTGTTTAATTCCGTCATCCATATAAATGAGTTTTAAATCACCAAAAAAAAAAAAACGTAATTAATATTATTTCATATTTTTTCATTACTTAATATCCATACACATACATTTCACAAAATTAATAACTTTCCACATTTCGAGCGATAATCTTTCAAATGCTAAAAACTAAAAATTTAAAACGTCAAAAAACTTGCACGATTATCTCTTACTTGGGGAATAGACACTTTCCCTGATTTATGGGGCCGCAGTTATTAAGATAGCCGCCCCGCGTGATAAATCATAGTCCGGGATAGCGTTTGCGGGATTCGCGACAGTGTTTTTGCACTTGTGGATATTGGAAGTGGTGGTCGGAAATTGAATGAATTATTCACATGTGTTCGTGTAATGTTTTTCTTGGATGATTGAGATGTTATATGAAAGTGCGTTAGTTGCTGGTTTTGTTTAAATAATGTTTTTTGGACTCTTTTGTTAGAAATATTTAATTGGATATTTTAAATGCTAATTTTATCTGTAGCTAATAATATTGCTTCTGTACTTAATATTATAACGTTTATAACAGTATGTTGTCTTGTCTCTAATCAAGCCCTGTAAAATCGGTATTTTTCTAATACAGGTAACATTGACTTTAAAGGAAACCGGTATTTTTATTGTACAAGTATTGAATTTACCGATTTCGTCGCTGGGACCTATATAATTACAGGTAAAATACCGGTAATTATAAATATGTTATGCTTTTATATAGAGTTTTCATTTATATAATAAAATAAATTGATATTTAGTGCTAGTGCAATATATGTTTTAATTTGTTTACATGCAATGCCTCTAAAACTCGTCTGAAAAAGGGACACAGAAGTAGGAACACATGTGTCTAAATGGGAACGGAAAGTGTTAACATTAGGTCCCCAAATTCTCTCTCCGTTTTTTTACTAATCTGGATTAATTACGTGTTCTAATAACATTACCATTTTAAAGATCATATCTGTACACGAAGGCCGTCGCGGCGCAAGGCCATAAGCGTGTGACTGTAACGTGACGCTTGTGAGTTCGATCTCACTCGGGGGATTATTTGTTAATATATTAATTTCTTCGTCATAGCAAAAGCAAAAGACAAAAGTTCCGCCACTCAACACGCCTCGAAAAATGCCTTGAAAAATTCGACGAAAAGTAGGGAACAGAGTATATTAAACTAGGTTCCCTCTACCTACCCTGCTTGATTGATTGATTTTAAGACAAATTTTCAGTCAATTCAATAAAATAGTAATTTTACAGCAATTTATAAAATACTTTAGATAGATTTAACGTTTTTATTTATAAAGACAGGGAAATAAAAGAAATACTCAATGTTATAGGAAGTTTGCCAATATATAATAGTGAAAGCTGTGCACTTTTATTGGCTAAGCCGTTTCGCCGTTCCTGAGATTAGAGATAACAAGCGCACAGAGAAACAGACAAACCGAACGTTTTCTATTATATTATTAAATGACCCCAATATTTTTTTTCTGGTATATCTTCTATGTACAGACACATTTTTTTTAAAAACAATTGAATAGCCTTATGGCAACTACGATAATTCAACCTAAAGTTTTAATAATTTTCACATATATTAAAACAGGAACATAATTCAGTGTATTAAGTAAGTAATTCAGTAGTTTGAGCGGGCGAAGCCGCGAGCGGGTCGCTAGTTTTAAATAAAGTTATGAAAGAATAGTAATAACAAGTTCCAATATTAGTAAATGTTGATATTTTTATAAAGCAAATTGTAGTTTCGAAAAATTTTTGTTCTTTTTTTACCTAAAATAATACGTTAAAAATGTTCTAATTAATAAGAATTTTGTTTATAATGTTTTGGATATAATAACAATATAAGAGAAATTTTAAAGCAAAATTTCGATAATTATTACAGTCGTATAACTGCGTAGTTCTTTACAAAAAACTAATTAAAAACTTAAAAAGATCTAATGAAATTAATATTGAATTAAGCTTAAAAATACAGAGAAGTATTAAAATTTTTATTAGTTAACTATTAATATTTTTTTAATTGAAGACAACAACAGTCATACTATAAATAAAATTCTTTATAATACATCTATTTATATAAAAAAATCATAAAGTACAAAACTATACAAAATACGTAATACCTTACGTCCCTTTAAAGTGTCGAAATATGTGTTTCTTGCGATATAAACGGCCATATTTTTTAAGTAAATGTATACGACGTTTTCAAGAAATCATGGAATCTGAGAATATGTTTTGAATTTTAAATCGATATCTTCAAGCTTTCCAGAGATAGACTCTGGACAGACAGATAGACAGACGGACAATAAAGTGATCTTATAAGTGTTCTTTTCCGTAGAAAGTACTGAATTCTAAAAACAATATGAAAATACTTTCCAAATTACTACGTACGAATTCACCGACTATAATATCGACTGCGGTCGTCGTGGCGCAGTGGCGCAAGCGTGTGACAGTAAAGGCGACGTTTATAGATTCGATTCCCACTCAAAGGAATAAAAAGTTTAATACTTTAATTTCCTCGCACTGACAACGAGGCGAAACACAGTATTCGGTTCCGGTGCTCAACACACAATGCCTCGAGGAAATACAAATCTTTGCGAAAATAGGTCTCTTAGATATAGAGTCTATTAATGGGAATGGAGTGTCTTAACATTAGGTTCCCAGGTTCCCCCTACCCTGCGATGTGCAGGATACAGCGTAAAGATAAATAAAATGGACTACTAAAACTAAGTTTTTTCAAATTATAGGAATAACTCATCTATAACGTGAAACGAGGATGATACATATATTTATGTTTCTTGGTTTTTCTCTGTCAGGTGTCGTTTCACATAAAACATGATGTAGTTTTTCGAAGTGGATCGTCCTAGAATTGAAATGAGAACATTATAATAACATTGGGATATGTATGAAATGAAAATATATTTTTATTTATTTTGCTCCTATTTAATATAGCTTATGTTATTTTATAGTTATTTATTATATGGTTATTTATTTTATTTTATAGTTATAGTTATTCTTTTTATATATACTTATTATTATAAAATCGTAGGAAATATTGGTTTAAAATGAAAAATTCTTCTACAGTACAGTTATCGATCAATATTTTGTTGCCTAATTTAGTTTTTTAATTTAATATATTTTCATATTGTATCGGTTTCAACATATGCGTCTTTATAATTATATGAACTATTTCAGGTTTCTAATTTTTATATTCTAATTATTTTTAATTTTATGTTTTTAAAACTGACATGTAAAACATTTATTAGACTGCGGCATTCTCAGAAATAATGATACAAAAGATTAACTAGTTATTTTTTCAATAGCAAGACAAGGTGTGGCGTTGAGTTCCTCCACTTAATGTCTTAAAAATTGGGCGATAAGTAAAGAGCGGAGTATCTTACTGTCTTCTCTCTGCCCAACTTCTCCGTCTGAATAGCCGTCTACTGTGTTATGCTTTTCTAACCAGTCACATAATATTGATTATATAAGTACCTTAGCTCTCATACAGCCTTCTACAAAGCGAATATCCTGAATCCCAGCGGATTGACAATATTGACTTTTAAAAAGTAAGTTTGACAGTTTAAAAGTGCTTTGAACAGTCTACTCCAATAAGGTACTCACTCGTATGTTGAGTTTGAGTTATTAGCTTCAATTGAAAAAGTACATTCAAAAGTTCACTGTTGACAATTTGATTCGGCTGTAGTTTGAAGTCGTTCAATTTCATTCATTTTGAATGTTGCAATTTTTTTTTATATTTTTTGTTTAGTTTTCTTTACATATGTATTATACAGTTAGGTCTGCAGTGTGTCGATTCCGCTTTTCACTTTCCGATCATTTTTTTTAAGATATTGGCGAAATTTAACGTCAAAATACATATATGTATATGTATTTAACTTCTAATTTTTGTTATTTTTATATTCTATTCTTTATATTTTATATCATCACGCTACTAAGATATTAATAAAAGTTTTGATTATTTACTTTATGTTTTTCTATTTGACTATGCAGCGTTGAGTTGTGCAACTCGATAGTTAAGCACAACCTCCATTCAGTAGAACAATTACGGTAAAACCGTCTTTATTTTTATTTTTTTGAATTCTATGATGATAATAATATTTGTTTTTATTTCTATTAATACATACGATTATTTCAAATAATATCTTAAGAAAACTTAAAAATCAATCATTAAAAAAATATTATTTTCTCTACCCTTACTTATACATAAAATAAATCGCCAAACAAAAACACTAAACAGAATAAATGTGCTATAAAATGTTTAACAAGTCCCATGTATTTTATTAGTTAATCCCCCACAAACCCTATCTCGACCCTCCGTAACGGGGTGCAAAGGGCCCAACTATCGCCTTTTTATGGGTCCCGATAAATGACTGCCGCGTCGGACCTATATATATATATCGCTTCCTGAGTGGTGGAAATGAAAATGAAAGTCATGTTCAGTTTTTTGTTCTCTTAGATAAGTGTTGTACGTGAAAATGGGGTCTCTTTGCACATTCACTTATAGGACTTAGTGTAGTAAGCCCACGTCATTCTAAGGGTTGAGTGGGGATGATTATGTGTTTTTCCCTTTATTTGGTGTGGTGACTTTTGTTTTTTTAAATGGTTTATGTTGAGTTGATAGGTTGTTTTTATTTTGGTGTATGGTGTAAAGTTTTATTTGTGCCGTCGTAATTTTTTTTATCAATGTAGGAAGGTATCTAGTGATAAGATACTCCGTTCTCCATTTTTTTTCCAATTTTCGAGACAATTCGTGATAAGTGGCGGAAGTCATTCAGAAAAAAAATGCCGCACATTGCTTATCAAAGCTGGAAAATGAGAATAATTCAAATATAATCTTTCTCCCGAGTAAAAATTTAACCAACAATTATCGCTTTTCTTACTGATTTTATTAATTTTTTTCTGTCAATATTAAAATATTGGGCAAATTTATTAGTATATTCAATATATTATGTTTTAAGTAAAGCAAATCTTATTAAATAACACTTTTCGTAGACATTCAAAGGCATTGCGTGTTGAGTGATAGACTTCAACACCGCGCTTTTCCTCTTTACCGCGAGCGAGATTAAACATATTAAATATTCCACACCCCCGAGTGGGAATCGAACCCACAACCGTCACCGACGCGGCGACCTCAGTTATGCCATGATGCAAATATTAAAAAAAACCCCTCGGGGTTCAACTGACTTATTTCACACTAAGCACGATCATTATGGGTTCAATTCCTATCTTTAAATCTAAAAAGAAGATAAAAACTACAAATAAAATTTATCGTAACTACTTGTTAGTTTATTGCAACATTGAACTCCCCTTCTTTCCTTTGTCACTTAAATACCATTTGGCTACTTTTAACGACCAAACCTTAACCTTTCATCGGAAATAGATAGCGAATTTATAGATTTTAACTAACTGGGCTAGTTGTTTGGAGACAGTTTAATTTACATATCTTTTTTCTTTCATTTGAGGATAAAATTGAAAAATGAATAATTTTAAATTTTACATAATAAATATTGTTTCTTGTTTCTGTTATTTTATATATAGCTTGTGACTCTAAACGCGACGGTTTTGGATTCGATTTCCACTCGGGGAAGTTATATTTAATTTATTTTTATTTCTCCACTACGGTAGACAAATAGAGGCGGTGAGTTCACGAATTATCACGTAAAATCTCGAAAATTGGAGGGAAAGTGGGATATGTTATGTCCTAATACTACACTCCCTCTGCCCACTTTGTTTTTTTAGCTTTGTTTAAAAATATTGTATTCTCTTCTTGTTTATCTTTATACTATTTACATATATATATCATATATAAATCAGCTTCACGCTGTATCCCGCTCACAAGACAGGCAGAGGAAGCCTAATGTGAAGACACTCCGTTCCCCACTTCCTGCCAAATTCTCGAGGCATTGCGTGTTGAGTGGCGGAACTTAACGCCGCCCTTTGCCTCGACACTAGATCAAAGAAACAGCAATATAAATTTAAATAAATAATCGAACACATCATCAGTCGCGTTTACAATCACACTTTATGTCCCTGCGTTACGTCTAGTCTATGATCTGTAAATACATATATAATTTTTATAAAGAATATCCAAAGGAATGAAAACAATCTTTTCCATCGAATGGGAATCGATCCTACACTCATCACGTTCACAAGCTGCACCACAGCATTAGCTACTTCTTTCTTTTACATATATCTACATAATAAACAGCACAACAAAATTCAAAATTCAAAAGGCCAGTCGTGGCGCAGCGGCACGAGGTGTGACTGTAAAACCTGGTTGTGGGTTCGATCCCCACTCGAGGAGATGAAATATTTACTTAAATTTATATATCAATTTCTTCGCTCTGGTGTTGAGGCAAAGCGCGGCATTGAGTTCTGCCACTCAACACGCAATGCCTCCAAAATTCGGCAGAAAGTGGGGAACGGGGAGTGTCTTATCACTAGATTCCTTCTGTCTACCCTGCTGTGAGCGGGATACAGCGTGAAGCTGATTTATTTATTTATTTAACAAAATTCAAATTTATTCAATTCAATGCAAAGTCAACTTTTTGCTCCTCAAACGGCAAAGTCAAGTAGCGTCTGTAATCCAACGTCCATTTCCTCCGACGTAGCGTTTAGTCGCAAATTGTTGTAGGGTGCGAATGGCCGGCTTAAAAGCCACCTCTAATAGTTGTTTCCAAACCGTAATGGGACGATTAGACCGTTACGTATAAAAGAAATGCGGATGTGTATAAGGATTTATGTGTTTTAAATATTTTTGTATGGTGGGTCATACAAAATATGGTTTTATTTTACTTCTTATGTATGGGAATGATGTAAACAGTCAAGTAATTTTACAGTATTCTTGTTTTTTTTTTTAGATTTACGTTGTCTGATACATATATCAGGTTATGTAGAGAAAACCTAGAGTTAAGATCCATAGACTAACCAAATTTAACAGTCCTTGTGTGTTTTGTAACGACACTCAACGCCGTGTTCTATCTTTTTACCAGAGCCAGAAAATGAAATAAATTCTGTTCTTTGAATGAGAATCGAATCTACGACCATCGCGTTTAAAGTGATTACATTACTATATCTATATGATATACAGTACACCTTTAATAGTTGTTTCCAGACCGTTACGTATAAAAGAAATGCAGATGTGTTTACGGATTTATGTGTTTTGAATACTTTTGTATAGTGAATTATCCAAAACATGGTTTTATTTTACTTCTTATGTATGGGGATGATGTAAAAAGTACTTGTACAGTGTTCTTGTTTTTTTTTTGGATTCACGTTGTTTGATGCATATATCAGGTTTTATAGAGAAAACCTAGAGTTAAGATCCATAGATTAACCAAATTTAACAGTTCTTTTGTGTCTGTCTTTGTATGAAACAATTTCATTTCCCTAAATGAGAATCAAACCTACAATCGTCGCTTAAAGTCATGCATACCTTCATATATTATACAGTCCACCTCTAATAGTTGTTTCTAAACTGTAATGGGACGGTTAGACCTTTACGGGAAAATGTAAAAGATACGTATACGGATTTACTTTGAATACTTTTGTATGGTACGATTTTGTATGAGAGCTTTCGGTGAATGACATGTGAAGAGTCTACTGATACAGAGTTTTTGATATTTATATAATTCGTTTTACAGCTTCACCTACCCAACCTAGTGTTAAAGACATCGCATTTTCTGAAAAAGGTAATAGGCTGAGCTTAACGTCGAAATTGAAAAAAAAATACCGTTGAGACCGATGTGAGTGACATCTGACTATAGGGGTTGTGGATTCAATTAAAACTTAGAGCTAGGAATTATTTTCATTTTTTCGCTATAGTAACACTACATTAAACCACGAGAATAAGCGTGAAGCTTTATTATTAAAAAAAAATTAAAGCAAGCTCAATCAATTCTTAATACAGTACTACGTACAAAAGCTTCGCTATATCCATATTAAGCTCTCGCTATATCCATATTAAGATATACATAATAACATACGTTAAAACCGTCCGTATTTCCATTTCACTTATTATCAGGAAGGAAAATGGTTACCAGAAGAGCTTCATCGGTTATAAATTTTTCGAGAGTTCCTCTCTCTGAATAAATAATGATATTTACAAACAGTAAAGTGTCTTATTAATATTCCATAGCGGCGTCCGATGTAATCAGATAGAAATGAAATCGTCAGAAATAGGTATATCTGTCGTAAATAAGTGATTCATTGAATATAGAGCAAAAATATATTTGTGTATGTAGGCGTGGCTAAGAATTATTTATGTTGAAAATATATATTCAGGCCGGTCGTGGCGCAGCGGTACGAAGTGTGACTGTGAAACTGGCTGGTTGTGGGTTCGATCCCCACTCGACGAGATGAAATATTAACTTAAATTTATATTTTTATTTCTTCGCTCTGGTGTCGAGGCTAAGCGTGACGTTGAGTTCTGCCACTCAACACGCAATGCCTCCAGAATTCGGCAGAAAGTGGGGAACGGAGTGTCTTAACACTAGATTCCCTCTGTCTACCCTGCTGTGTGCGGGATACAGCGTGAAGCTGAATTTTAATCTCGTCATTAGATTTACAACTATACTACAGTTTACTGACTACCCGTAACGACTGTCGTTGTCAAACTGACAGCCATGACCAATTGATTTAACGGGCCTGCTGAAGCATGGGAAGTCATCTATCTGCACACCCATCAACTTCTGATTGGGGTAAGAGGTGCTTTACCAGATTAATCTGGTCCAATTTTGTGACCATTGAGTTGTAATGTGAATGAAATTAGGCTGTGAATCTAAATACATATGTTTTGTGTAACTATTGCGTTAGTTATTTGTCTTGTTTTAGCTTCAGGCAGTATCCCGCAAATAGCAGGGTAGGCAGAGGGAATCTGTAGACTTAGTATTAAGACACTACGTTCCCTAAGACACTTTCGTTTTCTATTTTCCGCTGAATTTCCGTGATGAAATTCAATGCCGCGTTAGACCTCGACACCAGAGTGAAGAAACGAAAATATTAAATATATAATTTCATCAAGTGGGAATCAAACCGACAACCTGTCGCGTTTACACTGACATGCGTGTGCCACGAAATTTATGTAAAAATTAGTATATTTTCTAATTTACCTATCCCAGAAGAAACATGCTTTGTTTCATAGCAGGGTAGGTAGCGAGACCCTAGTGTCAGAACGCTTCATTCTCCTCTTCCTATATATATATATATAGGGGAGAGGGGGGTAGCTTTGAACAGGGGCACCTTTGAAAATATGTGTTAACAGAGCTATTTTAAAAAGAAATTTTGTTAGATTTTTTTTGAGTAGTGGCAGCACTAACCTGCACACGTGTCACTTGTCACTGCTGATATATGAGAGCCCGTGGTTGAGTTACGAGGAGTGTTTGATTTTGAGTAAAATTTTATACATTTTTAAATAAACGCGTAAGGATCGCAGGGATCCAATTCGTGGTATATGGTTTTATTTTTTCCTCTTTTAGTTAGAATTTTTCATATATCATGCAATAAACTAGAAATTAATACAATTTTTAAATTTTTACTTGAAAAAAAAAACGTTTTTAATTTTTCAAATACCACTGAGGCAGCTTTGAACAAAATAAGGGGGGCAGTTTTGAATATTATTATATATAACAAAATACCGCGAAAGAAAAACAAAACTAAACTGAACTTTTCTTTACAAGAAACTGACTCAAAAGTGCATTTGGAATCAGAAGAGGAAGTGACAATTTACTGTGACGAGAATGAAGATACTGATACCTGTGCGTATGAAGACTACGTAATGGAATTAGACTACAACTTAATAAATATTGGAGACTCCATTTTAGCGAATGTTTCATCATCTATGAATAGTAAAAAAGTAGCTTGTACAATTTTTTTCCTTACGTCACTATACTATATTCATGTTCCTTTAAATTTAATTTCTCTAAGTTCAAATTAGGGTAATAAGCTGTTTATTAAAAAATATTTTGTTTTTTTTAATAATATTAGGTTTATTCTATGATTCATCCTGACTGGTTGTGGGTTCGATCCCCGCTCGAGGAGATGAAATATTTACTTAAATTTATATTTCCATTTCTTCGCTTTGGTGTCGAGGTTAAGCGCGGCGTTGAGTGGCAGAACTCAACACGCAATGACTCCAGAATTCGGCAGAAAGTGGGGTTAACGGAGTTTCTTAACACTAGGTTTCCCCTGCCTATCCTGCTGTGTGCGGGATACAGGGTGAAGTTGATTTTTTATTTATTATTTGTACTTGTAGACTAGTGTTAGGCGATATGATAGGCTATATGTGAAGCTAAAGGCGCTAGAAGGTTTGAATCCACGATGGGGAGTAAAAGGGGGAGGGTGGGGGGAAGTGTGAATTTTGTATTCTTCTAAATCATGTCTTTGTCATTTAACGGAGTAAATAGAAACTGGTGAACCTAATAGGGTAATTTTCTAATCAGATCTTGGATTGAGTTATTTCTGTGTTCAATTCCCATTCGTTCAAACACTACCTGGAAACCTGGTCGGTTTCCAGGAGGCGCGGGTTCGAGTCCCGCTGCTTTCAAATTTTTATACGTTTTCTAAATAAGTATACCACTTTAAGTTATTACCAAGATATATAAGAACTGCTTTTTAATTCTATATATATTATACATAATAATGAAACCAACGAGGCTTATTAAACATCTACAATTCCGCTCAGACCTTAAGGCATTTCATAAGATTTAATCTACAAAGTGGTTTTCTATTTTCCTCGTTAAATCTTATATTTTAGATATTCGAGACCAAACTTAATGAGTCGTACTATATCTATATGTGTCTATTAATTTGAATAAGATTATAAGTGGTAACTTAAATTAGTTCGGCGTTGAGTTCCGCCACTCAACACGCAATGCCTCTAGATTTCGTCGGAAAGTGGGGATTGGAGTGTCTTAACACTAGGTTCCCTCTGTCTACACTAGGTACCCTGCTGTGTGCGGGATACAGCGTAAAGCTGATTTGAAATTAGTTCATATATTTAAATTTAGTTAGCCTTAGGTTAGGTCCCCTTTCATAAATATTTTCTCGATTATGTGGTGGTTGATACTCTACAGCATAAGATTGTAAGTTTATCGATTCGATTCCCACTCGAGACAAAGTTATACGTACGCAAATTAGTTATTTGTGTCTTTAACATTATTTTCCTTTTAACCTGATATGCGAGAGACAGCGTAAACCTACCAAAAATGGAAAAGGTTTATATTATTTTTTTTTGGGTTCCGTATCTTTTTAAGGAAAAAAGGAACTTTTATAAGATCACTTTATTATCCGTCTGTCTATCTGTCAGGAACGCTTGGAGATATATACTCAGATCTATGGCCCTATGATTTCTTAAAAAATAAAATCTACATTTACATAAAAAACGTCATTTTATCACAAATAACGAGTTTTTCGACACTATCAAGTTAATCAAAATTCATAGGGTACTTTTGGTTGGCCTAGAATTAAGAAATTTTGGCAGTTAGCATCTACAGTAATTAAGTTAAAGAAAAAGTCTGAAAACTATATATTGGCGGATAAATCCTAAAAATAATAGCCTTAAAAAGGGAGTAAAATTAGAAAAAGAAAATCGTTTTTACTTCGAACTGATTAATATGATGTATAGCTTGTGGCTTTCGATAAATTGACTATACAACACTAAGAGTTATTAATTTCAAATCAGCAGATCCGGAGAGGCCACTTGTGGTGCAAGGGCACGATAGCGTGACTGTAAACACGACAGGGTTCGATTCCCACTCGATGAAATGTAATATTTAATATTTTCATTTCTTCGCTCTGGTATCGAGTCAAAACTCGGCGTTGAGTTCCGCCACTTAACATGCAATACCTCAAAAATTAGCCGCAAAGTGGGGAGTAAAGTGTCATAACAGTAGACTTCCTCTGCCTACCTTGCCTATACAGGATATATTGTGAAATTAAAAAAAAAGAAAAATCAGTTCGTAAGATAAGCGCGTTCAAACAAACAAACTCTAAAGCTTTATAATATCAAATACAGTGAGAGTCTACAATAATTAAAATCCAATATAAGTAATAGTTTCTTAGACACGTTCAAAGCTAGATTGTACGCGGGATGTCGCTGACACTTTTGTTGGTGGAACAATGAATGATACGATTTTGTAGTTTTTCCATTTGTCTATGCCAGATGTTTTGAATTTATATTTTTTATGGTTTTTAATATTTATTGGAAGTCAGTCGTCGCATAACATATGTTTGGCTGTAAACGTGACAGGTTGTGGGTTCGATCCCTACTCGAGAAAATGAAATATTTATTTAAATATATATTTCCATTTCTTCGCTCTGGTGTCAAAGTCAAAGAGCGGCCTTAAGTTTCGCTACTCAACATGCAATGCTTTCGTAATTCGGCGGATAATTGAAAACGGAGTGTCTTAACACTAGGTTCACTTCTGTGAACGGTATACAGCTTGAAGCTGAAATATTTATTGTAAAAGAAGCTAAAGTAATATAAATACATAATGCTATAAACGTGAAGCCTCTATAATTTTGGTGTTCCTAGGGTTGGTTAAATATGCGGTGTAAGGTTCCGTTAATTGTGAAGAATGGTAAAATATAAATTATGAATACTTTATCTAATAAAATGTTGAATGTACTATGTATATAATACTATTTACCCGTCGCTACTTCGCCTGTGTATAACGTAAATTTTGTTTGTTGCTTTTCCCGTAAGAATGTTGAGAAAACATGCAAAATTTCGGCGTTTTAAGCGCGTTGCGTTTCGGCGAAATGTTGTTTGGCAGTCACTTTCTAGCTTTGTATGAAATTCGCCGCGTAATTAAAACCTACAGAGTACCCCATATACAGTTACGTATTTAGATTAAGAAAAAAAAAGTGAAAAGAAAAGTGAAAATTTACTGGTATTTCATTAAAAAAAAAACATTAAAAACTTATGTTTGTAGTTCATTTTATACGTTCATTTTATAAATAAGTGCATACGTCTCTAAAGTTAAGTTTGTAAATTTTTATAAGTTGTAATTTTCATTGGCTTACAATCATGAAGTTGGTACGAAACCCTCGGTACGCGAATCGGACTCGCATTAAACACATAACAACTAGGATAGCTGCGTGATGATTCTTTTTTATTTGGGATAATGCTTATATTTCATTACGAAAAGGCTTTAAGAGCCCAGAGACAGCGAGCAAGCTGACCGTAAACAGGTAGATTGGGGGGTTCGATTCTTATCCCAACAATATTATTATATATTTTTTGTGTTTTAGTAAAACAAAACATAGCGTTAAGCTTCACCAATAAATTGTATGTTTAGAAGCAATATACGATTTGAGTGGAATGCCCGTTCCCGATATACGGGATAAATATTGAAGACGAAAAAAAAACAAGGTTTAAAAATAATCATTTCCACGATTCAAAGCACGACGTCTCTGACGTAATTGAAGCGTGGACAATGTAAGCGGAGTATCATAGTTTATTCTCCTGCTTTTTATTGTTTGCGGCATACTTTGTTCTCTATTAAGAACATCTATTTGTAAAAGAAAATATTTTTTTCTGCTGCCGCTCAAACGATCATTTTTTTGTGTAGATATTAAAATATTGTAATAGCTGCGTTTATTTGTTTAGTTTACTAATTCTATATTGAAACTATAGTAAATTTAATTTAATTTAATTTGCGTGATTCAAATTGAAAAAAAATGTTCTTTTATTACTAATTCTTTAAATAAGTATCTAAATACTGTAAAATTTGTTTGTTTGACGCCTTAATCTCAGGAACTGCTGGTTTGAATAGAGAAAAAAACTTTTGCGTTAGATATCAAGGAAGCCGATAAGATATAATATTTAATCTAACCTAATGTACTTGCGATCAGTTACTTCGGTTACTTAGAATATGTCATAAACAACATTTCGTTTTTTCTATTTACTAACTGAAGAGGAGTTCAGCCAATTTAAAGCTACTCTTTATGTAATTATACTTATTTTTTTTTAATCTTCTCTACACAGGACAGTGTCCGACTTTAAACTGGATGGTTGCGGGTTCAAAGCCATTTGTGGCATCTTTTTGATTCCACCACTCGACGCGTAATGTTTCAAACTTTTTTTTTCATACTATCTTGTGTAGGGTCATGAAGGAAAAACATATTATCAGGGAAAAACCGTGAAGCTGTTTTTTTTTTAATAGTGATATTTAATGTATGATAGGTGTCAGAATTAAACATAAAACAACGAAAAAGTATTTTTAACAATTAGGGAACTCACTGACCACATTTTTAATAAACTCGCTCAACAAATCAAATTAGCAGGAAAAACACGCATAGCACCCGCGCTCGGGATTAATTTTACACGCTCTAGGAATCACCCACTGTGAATGCGGTCGTATGGTGCGAGTCAACTTTATGTTTATTATTCAGCTTCACTCTTTAGCCTAGTGTTGAAAGACTCCGTATCCCACTTTCTGCCGAATTCTGGAGGCATTGCGTGGTGAGTAGCGGAGTTCAACGCGCGTTGCCTTGATCTCACTGCCTCTACAGCAAGCTGAATAAATGAAAATATGAAATATTTCATTTCCTCGAAAAGAGAATCAAATCCACAAGCTCAAGTCATACACTTGTGCCCCTGCACCATTATTAGCTTCTGGGCGAGAATATATTATGTTTATTATAATGTATGCTAAATTAATTTTTAACATTAACAAAAAGAAAAACCGACTTCATAACTAAAAAATAATTTTACATAATGTAAAACGTACTTTGATTTTGTTAAACAAAAATAAATTAAAAAATATATATAATTTTGAATTCGGTGCCAAGTAAAACAAACAGGCTTAGTGATTTACTAAGTACTGTAGTTGTAGTATTAGCTTGACACGGTTCACCCAGTCAAAAGTTCTGAAGTAAAAAGCGTAAAAAAACAATACAATCGAATTGAAAACCTCCTTTTCTTACAGAAGTCGGTTAAAATACGCTTTCATGATACGGTAGGGCATTATTTGAACATATATATGATAGCTGTGGAGTCAATATCTATCACTTTTGACTAATTTTCTCTATAATTTAAGTGGCTGATTTCAACGTTTCGCTTTATTTCGTTATCATATCGAAGAAATGAAAATAAGTAAGGAATAAATAAGAATCGAACTTATAACCATCGCGTTAATAGTCAGGCAATGTACACCTCCGTCACGGGGGTCTCTCATTCAATCAGTTTTAAATTATTTTATTTTATTTCCAAATCAAAGCCTAGAATTTTCTAATTGAAGTGCCATTTTGTTTAAGAAACCCTATAAATAGAAGTTCTTTTATTAATAAAATTCTCATATTTCATTGAAAAGCTGCGTAAAGTCAGATCGAACAATGAACGAATATTTGGAAGAATACCTCCCGGTATTAAATTACACTCGAGTACCTTTTTTGTATTAGGATCTATAATTTTTCTATTTATTACTTCTTGTACCTATTAAATTGCATTGAACTTTAAGTATTGAAAAATATATACATATCCATTAGAATATGTATATATTTTCCATCACAAGGTAAGGCAAGGTAGGCAAGGGGAACCTAATGTTAAGACACTCCGTTCCCCACTTTTCACTGATTTTTCGAGGTATTATGTGTGTTAAGTGGTTAAGAAATGAAAATATTAGAAATTTTACATCAAGTAATAATAAATAATAAATATACTTTATTGCACATTTAAAAGATACAAAAACAACTTACAAACATAATACTAATAAAAAAAAGTACAACAAGGCGACCTTATCGCTTAGAGCGATCTCTTCCAGGCAACCTTTGGAACTTGGAGTTGTATAAAAAACAAGTGGGCGGTGCATAAAATAGAAAATTTACATAATAATTTTTAACATATATATATATATATATATATATATATATATATATATATATATATATATATATATATATATATATATATATATATATATATATATGTTAAAAATTATTATGTAAATTTTCTATTTTATGCACCGCCCACTTGTTTATATATATAAATATATATATATCATATACATAAATACATATAAATAGGTATAAATATATATCTATTAAAATAAATATATATTATATATCCATAAATGTTACATACACATAAATATACATATAAATTTATATTTATACATACTACATATACACATAAAATTTAATTTATAATAATAATAATAATAATATATAAATAAATAAAGGAATCAATTTAGTTAGGAAATAATGTTATATATTTAAGTAATGACTTTTGAGCATTTTCTTAAAAACATATGGGCTTTTGGCACGTCTGATCTCGATAGGCAAAGAATTCCATAGACGAGCAGCTTTAATAGTAAAAGAATTGGAGAAAAAGGAGGAAGAGTGAAGAGGAATTTCTAGTAAAAGATTGTTGTCGGAGCGTAGAGAACGTAAATGAGTGTCATGAAGAAACATGAACTGTTTCTTCAGGTAAGGAGGAGTAAAAGGACTAAACAGCACAGAATAGAGAAGATGAAGTATATGAGTATTCCTGCGAAGGCGGATAGGGAGCCACTTAAGCTTGTTTCGAAACTCGGAAATGTGATCATATTTACGTATACCAAATATGAACCTGATGCAAAGATTTTGAAGTCGCTCAAGTTTATTTAATTGCTCCTCTTTAATGTCAAGATAACATACATCCGCATAATCAAGAATTGGTAATAGGAGAGAGTTTGCCAGCGCAATTTTGGTCGGTATTGGTAGGAAATTGCGCAGCCTTCGGAGAGACGCAGAAGCAGCATAAACCTTTCTACTTACCTCTCCTACTTGTGTTTCCCAAGACAGATGTTGGTCTATAACTATACCTAGGTTCTTTACAGTCTCGCTATATGGTATAATAACCCCATCGATTATTAAAGGTGCAATCTGTGAGTTATCCATTTTTTTTCAATAATCTAGGACTGCCCATCAAAATAGATTGACTTTTAAAAGGATTTATCGTCAGTCCAAAACATTTACTCCAAATAGAAATTTGCGTAAGGTCGTTGTTTATTCTCGCAATAGTACCAGGCAGTTCAGTGAGAGTTCCTTGTGCGTAAATTTGTAAATCGTCGGCATACAGGTGGTAGAGAGAAGAGATTTTAGGACATATAGAATTAATAAAAATTGAAAATAGAAGAGGAGACAACACGCCACCTTGAGGGACGCCAGTACTGGTCAAGGACCATTCAGAATAGGAATCTTCTATTCGAATGCACTGTCGGCGTCCGTACAAGTAAGAATGAAACCAATCAACCACCTCAGGAGATATGTTAAGAGAGCGCAGTACAGCAAGTAGTATGTCAAAATCAACAGTGTTGAAGGCGTTGCTGAAGTCTAGCAAAGTCAGCACCGTAATCTTTTGATCATCCATACCTTGTCTGATATCATCGGTGATCTTGACTAAAGCAGTAGTCGTACTATGACCATGGCGAAAGCCGGATTGTAGTGGATTTAAAAGATTGTGCTTTGAAAGGAATGTGCTCAATTGATTGTGAACGAGACGTTCTAGCACTTTGGATAACAAAGGAAGAATGGAAATAGGACGATAATCAGAATAGGAAGACGGATTAGGTTTCTTAGGTAGTGGGAAGATTTGAGCTTTTTTCCAAGTGGAAGGGAAATCACCTTGGAGTATTGAGTGGTTCAAAATGGATGTGATTACAGGAGTTAACAGGTCTATTATAGGAATGATCATTTTACGACTAATGCTGTCAGCACCGACTGCACCCGACTTAACAGCTATAATGTTTCTCTTAACATCACATTCAGTGAATTGATTAAATTTAAAGGGAGAAACCTCAGGAGTGGGTAAAGTGGAAATATAATTTAATGTTTTTAATTTATTTGTACTATCAATTGTACTGAAAGAAGAGAAATGTTTATTAAGAGAATTGATATCTAGAGAATTCTGAGGAGCATTATGTTTTGCTTTCCCGACTCCAAGAGTTTTGAGAAAATTCCAAACTTTAGCTGGATCGTCTTCATCAATTATTGACTTATAGATATGGCGTCGTTGACTATCTCTAAAAACCCTGTTGCAACGATTACGAGCCCTCACAAATTTCTCTCTATTGCTGTCACTTGCATCAGAAACATATTTAGATTTAGCTCGGTTCTTTTTTACTTGAAGTTTTTTAATATCTGCAGTAAGCCAAGGTGCAGGAAGATGCTTCATTCGGACTGGTCGGACTGGTGCATGGGTATCGTAGAGTTTTATTAGAAGCGAGTTAAAAATATCTACTTTTTCATCAACTGTATGTGCATCATCTATTACAGTCCAGTCGATTTTACTGGCATCTTCGTATAAGCGCTCCAAATCCATACCTCCAAAGTTACGCTGGAGAAGAATCCTTGATTTTGCTTTGGGGGGCTTAACTTTGTACGATATATAAAGAAGATCATGATAGGAGAACGATAGCGCAGGACACTGGCCATGCCTCATAACATGATCTTTGGAAGATACTATAATTAAATCAAGAAGAGAAGGATTACTATGTGGAAAGTGATGAGTTGGGGCTGAAGGTAAGATATTTAAATTGGCAGCATTTATTAAACTTTGCAAACGACACGCTCTATAATCGCTTTTAAGAAGACAGGTATTAAAATCTCCCATTAACAAAGTATGCTCATAAGAGGGCATAAATTGATCCACCAGGACTTCAAATGACCAGAAGTAATCGACAGTAAGATTTGGACTGTAAAAGACCCCAAGTAGAAGTTTTGTATGTCTTAAGATTACTTCAATAAATAGGTGCTCAGCATGCGCGTTGCCCATTGTTTGCGATGTATTCAAAATTGAATAAGGTATATGAGCACGCAGGTAAATTGCTACACCTCCACCAACTCGTCCAATACGATCATTTCTAATCAAATGAAATCCCGGCAGTGAGTAGGAAGTGGACTGTAAGCATGGTTTTAGCCATGATTCAGATACTAAAATTGCATGTATGTTTTTACTAGTGAAAGATGATAAAAAATCAGGATAATGTGCTGGAATACTCTGAGCGTTAATGTGAATTACGTTAAAATTTTTCGGGACATCCGAGAAATATGAATTAACAATTTCATCAAGTGGTGGGATGCTATGGAAACTTTCGTTGCTGTCAGTGCCTTCGGAAATTGAAGATAAGGAATGAAAGGAATTAATACTAGTATCGTGAGAAGTCATATTGTATGTAAAATAATTAAATATGAATAAAATAAAATAAAATAAAATAATAAAAATAAAATAATATAATATAATAAAAATAAAATAAATGAAAAATATAATGAGAAAGATAAAAAAAAATAAAAAAAAATAATAATAAAAATATAAAAAATATAAAAAAATAAGGCTTAATACAAAAAACCCGCCAGTTGCAAGAAAGAAAGCTACAATAAAAAAACACTTTTAAAACAAAAATAAACACTCAAGAAATATATAGTTGCAATAATCTAGACATTAAAAAAAAAAGATAACAAAACTTAATTAGCACTAAAAAAATATATAAAAAAATCTGTTAATAATAATTATAGGATATCTGTAATATTACAAAAAAAAAACAGAAATAGTTTTAAATGAGTGTTAAAAACAACAATGTTGTAAAACATGACACATATAGACATACTGAGAATTAAACAAAAAAACAAAAGTAACTTGTCTGCCTAATATAATGCACAAAGAAATATATAAATTCACTTACTAAAAAAATATATATAATAATAATTAAAAAAACCAAAACATTATTAGCAACAAAATAAAGAATCAATATTCTATGTTACAAGAATCCAAACTACATATTTGTTATAATTTATCTGTGCTACATAATTCGGTAAATAGTCTTTGACAAATGATAATGACAAATAAGCAATTACGTGAAAAAGGCAACCATTACTTTTAAGTAAACAAAGACTTTATTTAATAATCAGTAATTTTCTTGTAATGAAAGTAAAACAGAGATATTATTTAGTATTCTTTAAAATTGAGACAAGGAAAAAACAATAAAACAGCATAAGTTAATAACACAAGAGGGCAAGCTGACATCAAATATTAAACTAAATACCACCGTACACAAAAAACTAGTCTACGCAAGCAAAGTAGCGGGTGACGACTAGTAAAGAAATATAAATAAAAAATAAATAATTTAAACTTTCGAATGGTTTCCATATTAACCTCATTAAAATTTTGTTTTATAGATTTAAAGCGAATAAACTTAAAGCTCCAGTTAGCTGGGCGAGTATTTTTTTGTCGTTGTTTCATAAAGTTCTGTTAAGGATATAATTTCTGGTGAAATTATAAGTTTTTAGAACAAGTATAAAAAGTTAAAATGGCAGGATAAGTTGCAGCACTAGAATCCATGCATCTTGGAAGCTGATAAAGACGTTTGTGATATCGTCGGTTCCATGATACGCGGGTTCGACTCCTGCTACGTTAATTTTTATTTGTAAATTTTCTAAAAGTATTTAACGAAGAACGTAAGAACGGAGCGCCAAATGCTACGGTGGTTTGATACTGTGTTTTCAAAGGTCAACCGAGGTCTCCCCCTACCTCTCTTACCGCTCACTTTTACATCATAAATCTTTTTTGCCATTCTTTTATCACTCATTCGTTCGACTGAGCTGAGCACGATCTTCTTCATTCTCGAAAAGTATTTGTGTGGAATAAAATAATAAAGGAATTTATTTTTACGACAGATGCTAAGTATTTATCATTTATCACCAAGAAATATCAATATTTTCATTTTCTCGCTCCGGTAACGATGCAAAGCGCGGCGTTGAGCTCCGCCACTGAATGCCTCAAGAATTCCATGGAAAGTTGGGAATGGAAATATCTTAATAGGGAAAGGGGTCTTAGCACTAGGTTCCCAGATTACCTCTGGGTACCCTGTTATATGAGAAATATACTGTGACGACAAAAAGTATATGTAAGCCTATAATAATTTAATTACAAAATACGCCACTATTAAGGATTCCAGCTCTGTAATCTCTTAGTGTTTGCCGTTGGCCCTGAGTTGATTTACTATAAGGGTACCTAAAAGCGAAATTCTAGCTTTCATTATTTACTCCATTTAAGACTACGACAATTGACGTCTGGAGCATGTCTGAAGTAGACTTTATATTTACCAAATTAAATTGTAATTAACGAAAGTGAGTATCAAAAGATTAATTAATGTATTTTTTTATTAAAGTTCATAAAATTTTAAAATTATAATATTTATTTGAGGCCAGTCGTGGCGCGGCGGCACAAAGTGTAACTGTAAAACCGACTGGTTGTGGGTTCGATCCCCACTCGAGGAGATGAAATATTTACTTAAATTTATATTTCCATTTCTTCGTTCTAGTGTCGAGGCAAAGCGCGGCGTTGAGTTCCGCCAATCAGCACGCAATGCCTCCAGAATTCGGCGGAAAGTGGGGAACGGAGTGTCTTAATACTAGATTCCCTTTGCCTACCCTGCTGTGTGCGGGATACAGCATGAAGCTGATTTATTTTTATTATTTTTATTTAGAGTTCCGCCACTCAATGTGCAATGTCTCTAAAAAGGGGTGGAAATTGGGAAACTTAGTGTTTTAATACTAGGTTCCCTACGTAAAGCTATACAAAAACTGATTCCTTCTAAATAGGAATCAAATCCACAATCATCGCGTATATAACCAAACACTGTTCCACTGCACCAAGTAAAACAACTCATCGAAAAAAAAACATATTACACTAAATTAAAGGCACACAACGACAAAAACAAGTAGAAACTCAGTTTTAATATTACACAAACAATATCATCATCTCCATGAAATGTCCATGTAATTTGCGAATATTTTCGGCATAAAATTATGAACGGGCTCCATCAAGCGGGTCGTTCATTAATTTTATGACGCTAATAAACATGGAAAGTACACTATATGCGATAAATTAAGCAAACCTACCTGCGAATAACCCTACTTGTTTGTTATTACGTCAGCATTGTATAATCAAGCAATTTAATTTATCTTTACCCAATTTTATGGAGTGCGTAGAGTGGGAGTGTATAGTATATGTATAGTCTATAGTCAGTAGCGGAACTTAACGCCGAACTTTAGCGTGTGAGGACAGTTCAACTTAACACTAGGTTCCCTCTGCCTACTTTGCTGTGTGCAGGAAACAGCGTGAAGCGTTATTTTAACAAGCTAAACTAAACGTTAGAGGCCGCCGTGGCGTCATCGGGCTGTGCCAAGACACTCCGTTCCCCACTTTCCATCGAATTATGGAGGCATTGACTATTGAGTGGCGGAACTAAACGCCTGTTTTGCCTCTACACCAGAGCGAAGAAATTAAAATATAAATTTAAATAAATATTTAATTTCCTCGAGTAGGATCAAACTCACAACCTGTCGCGTTTTTCATCACCCTTTGTGCCCGTGCGCCACGACTGGCCTTAGTAACTATGCAAAAATATATTTCTAACTAAACTAAATCATAACACTGCATTGACTGACTTTTAATACAATGTAATAAAGCTAGCTATTAATATTTCACGCGAAAACCGGTGGCGTATTAACACAGTCATGAAATATGGCCGATTAATCTCATTCTGGGTTTAGTTAATCTAAATAACTTTTTCGTATTAGCTTCACGCTGTATCCCGCACATAACGGGGTAGGTAGAGGGAACTTAGGGTTAAAACACTCCGTTTTCTACCCTCTGCTGTATTTTGTACATTGCGTGTTGCGTGGCGAAATTCAGATCGAGAATGAGACGAAGCGTCGTCTTTTTACCAGAGCGTGAAAATGAAAATAATATATTCCTGCGCAGGAACTGAACCTGTAGACGTTGTCTTTTCATTTCGACAGTGCTCAACAGCGGTCTATCTAAATATCTATTTTTCAATAAAGCCACCATTCTGCCTTATGAATTTTGGCCCAGAACGTGCTTCTAATATTGAATGCTTACCTCGTAGAATGTGATACTGAAGTCGTGGACTAGTTTGGGAAATGTATGTGTGTAAGCCTTAGGTTCGGGTTCGAATCCAATCGAGGATAACATTTTTGAATTCGTAATTTTAATTAAGATTTAGGTGTTAAGTGCTTTTACTGATATATAAGAATAAATGTGCTGATCAAATTTGTCATAAGGAATTAGGACATTAGATCTGGTGTGAGTCCCGATGTTGGACATACAACCTCTATATGTTTTTCCTCCGCTATGTCTGGAAGACTGGACGATGAAAAATATGAATTTAATTTTAATTTCAGTTGTTTATTATTATAATTTATTCATATGCTGTATTGTATATTTTAAATAGGTACTCTGTCTTATATTTTTACAGCCATTAACTGCTGAATTTCTTGCAAACTGGCAACAAAAGAACATAAAATATTATTATCATATATTTTCAAAATTTCGAAGAAAATACAAAGCTTTACGTTGATTATACTAAATATATATAATATAACATAGCTGAATAGGACCTTTATAGTAAGATCCTTGTAGGACCTTTATATTATCACTTCCTATTTTTTTGTACTTAAATCAAGTTTTATTAAAACATATTTGCTATTTTTCTTCTTACATTGATATTCTAAGTAATAAATATTTTTTAGCCCTACGTGAATACAAAGTAGGGTAGACAGAGGGAACCTAGTGTTAATACACTCCTTTTCCCATTTTTCACCAAATTCTGGAGGATTGTGTGCTGAGTGGCGGAGCTAAACGCCACACTTTGTCTCAACACCAGAGTGAAGAAATTAAAATATAAAATATTCATATACACAACCTGTCGCGTTTACTGGCACACGTTTGAGCCCCTGCATCACAACTGGCCTCAACTAACAAGATTCATAATTATTTTAACAAATATTTTTATTTTGTTACAGATAATTCGTAAACCAGATGTGTAAATGTAAGAATGTGACATTAAGATCTCCCAGAAATAGTCCGAAAATGAAACGTCGTTTGCCCGCAGTCAGAGAAGAGACTAGGAGCAGCAGCATATGTAATAGTGACACAGTGTTGTATACCATGATAATATCAACAGCAGTGTTAAGTTACGTGAATAGTTTAAACGGAGATTTCGTACATGATGACATACCCGCGATTGTTACTAACGGCGATGTAGTGGGCCACAATAGCTTAAAACAGCTGTTCTTGGATGACTTTTGGGGAACTCCTATGGCTGATCCTAACAGCCATAAATCGTATCGGCCGTTGACTACCTTGTCTTTTCGGTAAGTTCTAGATTTTTTTCTCTTTTGTAGATTAGTTTTAGTTTACTTAAAAATTATTTAAGCAAAGATAATTTATGTGTGTATTTTTAAATTTTTGTGTTCATTTATCTTCAGGCAATATGATTTTTTGTGAAAAGATGAGTATTTATTTGGAATTATCTGTGGAATAGATGAGTATTTATTTGGAATTATCTGTGGAATTCATAATAAAAATAATATTTTCCATTTATATTGCATTTCCTGGAGTAGAAATCGAACCCACAATCTGTCACTTTTACAGTCACTTTTCACACTCTGCTTTTACCTACATATATACTCGTATTATACATGTTATAAAACTTTCACAAATTCATCGTTTGGTGAAGACGTAGCCTCAAGCGTGACACGTCGAGTCCCTAGTTCATTTCTACCTGTATCTATATATTTGTACTGTAAATCTGTCTAATACTCAATTATCGACGTCAGTAACTACTTCGAATTCTGTTAAAGTTTTGTAGCTTTTTCGACATAATTTTAGTTTGTGAAACTATGATAATTCATATGGATTACGTTTATTAATTTTTATACATCACTTACACTATTTTTGTTAAAACTAACTTGATTGAATATTATATTTTTTGTTTCATTTAATCATTTGTTATATGTCTTAGTTGACCTTAAATAACAAAATAATAGTAATAAGGAACACCATCATTTTCACCATTAGATACTTTAAGCGCGTGCGCTGCAAAAATTGTTAATTATATGTCAGTACGTTGTATCACAAAAATATTTAATTTATTAGTTCTAAAAAAAAGTCCGCGACACCGTATATCTATATCTATCTATTATAAATAAGTGGCAAATAAGGTATTTTGTTACAAAAAGTAATTGAAAATTGTAAGCTGATATTTCATCGATTGTTATTTGACATAGATATTTGAAACTTACGAGCGAAAGTTATTTCATCATGAAGGAAATTTTATGAAGACAATCTTTGGCTTTTCTAGCGTGTATATTGGACGTATGTATACTTTTCGAGAAAATGTAAAATTAAAATAATTTAACGCCCTGTTTACGGTCCCAAGCCTAGGCTCGAATCACGCGGGGGGCGCCCTTGCCGCCGATGACGTCCACGTAATGCTTGTCTTTTTCCAGAATTATGAAAACAAGTTGTTCGTGATTGAATATATCAATCTTGGCAAATGCAGTATAATATAAGTATTATAGCTGATATGCGGGCGAAGCCGCAAATGGGCCGCTACTTGTAGAATAATAACAATAAAGGTTATATATAGGACTGTTTCAGTCTGTTCCGTTTTACAATGGATCATCTATACTAATATTTTCTTAGCTTCGCACAGTATCCCGCCCATATCACGGTCTTTTTAAAACACTTCTATTCTTCACTGTCCGCCGAACTCCGAAGGAATTGCGTGTTGAGCGATGACACTCAACGCCGCGCTTTTTCTTTTTGAAAAAAAAAACAAACAAACAAAAAGAGAAAAAAGAAAAACTAATAACTAAATAAATTATAGCAATATTTGTCATTCTCATTACATATTACATACATTTTAAATTATCATATTTCACGGTTCTTTTACATTAAAAATCTTTCTAAATTTCTAAATTTTCAGTCAACAATACTTAAACTAAATAAACTAACACATCAGCAAATTTAGAGACAGCACGGTAATATCATAAAATCACAATCATTTTAACACCACACATACGAACATAGGTAGCATATTAAAAACTTAACATGTATGTAAATAAAAACGTTTTTCCCGTGAAAGGGTCCACGAGCGTGCATAATAAATTATGATAACGTGTGACACCCGCGCAAGCAAGACTAGCTCTTATCGCGTGCCGAATTTGCGTATTATGAAATGTATATTTATGGCGCTTTTGGCTAGTAAATTTTAACGAATTGTCATTTTAATCTCGGGACGTGAGCTAAAAATAAATACGGCTATATTAAATGACAAGTTGAAAGGTCGTACATTATGGAATAAATAGCTGTGTACATTAGTGTTATTAGAGATAGTTTTAGTGTGAAATGTTGCGGATTTTTGTGGAGTACGCTAGGTTTTTAGGAGATTGTGACAGATTTAAATAAATCAAATAAATCAGCTTCACTCTGTATCCCGCACACAGCAGGATAGGCAAAGGGAACCTAGTGTTAAGACACTCCGTTCCCCACTTTCTGCCGAATTTTGGAGGCATTGCGTGTTGAGTGGCAGAACTCAACGCAGCGCTTTGCCTCGGCACCTGAGCAAAGAAATGGAAATATAAATTTATGTAAATATTTCATCTCCTCGAGTGGGGATCGAACCCACAACCAGTCGATTTGCAGTCATCTTTGTGCCGCTGCGCCACGACTGGCCTCATCCAATAAATATATAAACTTAAAAATATCTTTCATCACGTCTACACGCTAATCAGGGATTATTCACCCGATATTGTTTGCCTCATATCACTTAGAGAGGAATTATTACAAAGCGGATTTGTACCATTGTTCAATGGAACAAAAGCCTTTGGTAATTACTTGGTACAATTGATGGAGCTTAACACCGCGGTACTGTTGCTATTATTAAGATATCATCGCGATGTACACGAATAATTATATTTTGGTAATTATATCTTGTATTGTTATGTTCGTATTTTGTTACAATCTATATGGAGGCAGGCATGTGTGGATATTATAAGAATTGGATTGGAATATTTAATATCTTCATAGAAACAATTAAGATTTGCCTTACTCCTCTTCCTCTTTCTCTTCTTCTTTGCTTCCTGCGCGTGTTCTCCATACAACGTAATGTTGGTGATTTGATTTTCTATTCAAGTAGTACGTTCAAAACGCCATTATTAAAGAACTGCACTGAGGAACCTCTGATCTTAGGTTTCTATGTACTGTAGTAGTTTGAAACTAATAACCTGATTTTAGTACATCGCACTTAGGATATATAAATCCTCTTCCTCTATAAATGAATCAATCAACATAAAATGGTCTGTTTTTGAAATTGTAGTTTCTGAGATAAACGCGTGAAACCAAACAGAATTCAATTTTATAATATTAAATATAGATAAATTATTTATAAAATTATTAAATTTGATATTTATAAATTAACTAAATTGGATATTTTTTATCCTATTGTATAAGATGACTTTCTTCTTACTTTATGAAGGAGGTTTCCTTTTTGAGTTTTCCAGACAACGTGACATTCGCGAAGTGATTAGTGCTTAACTAGCACAATTTGGCTTGATCCCACAGGATAATTATTAAATAAAAATAATCATTATCTTTTAGTCATTGTCAATCATCATCTAAAGTCTCTGTGCGGAGAACAGAGACCGGAGAGTATTGAACTTAATGTTTCTATATATCCTGCCACGCAGAAAAATGTGAAGCTGAAAAAAAAATAACGTTATCATATTCCACACAAATACAAACAATTCAAAAATACAAGAGTATTTCATTTTTTCACAAATAAATAAAAAATATTATTGTTGGTTCTATTGTAAAATGCACTGACATTTTGGAGCGTTAGATTTGAATGTATTTTTAAACGGTTTGATATGAAGGCAGAAGCCATACTAGCCATATGTTGCTTTTGTTACACTACCAAAAAGTGAAATACATTCATTTTATATTTCTAAACAAATGTATTTAAAGGTACAAGTTTGATTTTTTTAATATATTATTGTTTTATCCTTAATATAAAAAAAAATATGCGGACGTAAGAAAATTTATTAAGCCAGACGAGTATTTTGATTTGTTTTAAAAAAAATTAAAGTCTTGGAACACCTGATGAACTGTCAAAAAAGTTAAGTTAAACCAAAAAGAAGAATAATAAGTCGACTTAGTAAAAGTTAAATATAAAAAGTCAAGATCAGGATCGTCGTGGGGGAGAGGCACTAGCGCGTAGATTATGGGTTCGATACCACTCGGAGGTATGAAATATTTAGTATTTAAATTTTTCACGCTCTGGTAAATATTTTTTTTAGCTTCAAGCGGTATCTCACACGTACATACAGTCAGACGTTGAATAATAAATATAATAGCTATCATTTTGAAATCAGCTTCACGCAGTATTCCGCACACAGCAGGGTAGGCAGAGGGAACCTAGTGTTAAGACACTCCGTTCTCCACTTTCCTAGTTCTGGATACATTGTGGGTTGAGGGTTGAGTGGCGGAACTCAACGCTGCGCTTTGCTTCGACACCAGAGCAAAGAAATAAAAATATAACTGTAAATAAATATTTCACTTCCTCGAGTGGAAATCGAACTCACAACCAGTCGATTTTACAGTCACACTTTTTACCCCTGCGCCACGACCGAAATGAGGCCTCATTACAGTTTTGATATTAATCAAACGTAAAATAACATCTCGAAATGCGGCCTCATTTCTCATCTTAAAGCAAAACAAGTAGCAAACAGAAGGCTATCCAAAGCATATTTTTAAACTATACACTAAGTAGAATTTTGTCCAGAATATGAAAACAGCGTCGCCAAAATCGGATTACAGGGGTAGGCTTTCTCAAAAACTTGTAGGGTCCCCTCAGGTCTTTAATCTTATTGGGTCGAGCCTTCAACCTAGTCTGGTTTGTGTAAAGTATTAAAATAAACTTTTATTTGTGCTGCTATTATATATTTTTCTTTTATAAATAAATAAATATAAATAAAATAAAATAAATCAGCTTCACGCTGTATCCCGCACACTCCAGGGTAGGCAGAGGGAACTTAGTGTTAAGACACTCCGTTCCCCACTTTCTACCGAATTCTGGAGGCATTGCGTGTTGAGTGGCAGAACTCAACGCCGCGCTTGTCCTCGACACCAGAGCGAAGAAATGGAAATATAAATGTAAGTAAATATTTCATCTCCTCGAGTAGGGATTGAACACACAACCAGTCGGTTTTACAGTCACACTTTGTGCCACTGCGCCACGACTGACCTCTGGTGATGGTTGTGTGTTCAATTCGTACTCGGGGGAATGAAGTATTTCCATATCCTCGTTCTGTTTAGAAGATAAAGTTGACTTACGTCACTTTCAAGCAATATCTCTATAGTTAGGCGGACGGTTGAGGATGGAGTGTACGAGCGTAAACCTGCAAAATATTTCTCGCTCGTCTTACATATATTTTACCTAAATAAAATACTGTAATGGCGTGATTGTGCTATCGCAAGTATGGCGCAAGGGCACATGCATGCAACTGTAAATGCGGTGTTGTGGGTTCGATTCCCACCCGGAGGAATGGAATATTTAATATATACTTATATCCTCGTTCTGGTAAAAAGCCAAAATGCGGCGTTGAGTTTCGTGACTCAACCAGCAATATCATGAGAATTTTACTGGAAGTGGAACGGAGATGTCTTAGTGAGATCGCAGTGTCTTAACACTAGGTTCCCGGGTTCCATCTGCCTACCCTGCCCATGTGCTAGATACGACGTGAACCTACATAAAACTACAACATTACAAGATACTTATAAGTAAAATTTCGACAAAAAATCGAATAATTCCTACTTCTCCTTACTATTTTAACAGGACATTGCTATATAAATATCGTTACAACATTTACAAACTATCCCTGATTACGGACCATTAGCTACCGGAATCATAAAAACCGTATAAGTTATTTATCTAAGAATTGAAATCTCAGAAAAAGAAAAAGATTATACATTTGATCCTCGGAAACAGCGCGGAAATTGGAAAAACTCGGTCAATTGAGTGGTCGAGTTCGGCTGTGGTGGGGAATTGTATAATATGATTTTGGTTTTTCTAGATATCGCTTACTTTCGATAATTTTGATTAACTTTGGATATTATGATTTATTGACTGAGAGGTATATAAGAATTAGTGATTATTTTGCTTCACGTTGTATCCCGCACATAGTAGGGTAGGCAGAAGCAACCTGGGAACCTAGTGTTAAGATACTAAGATACTCCGTCCTCATTAAGACATTTCCGTTCCCGAATTTCCACTGAAGAGAAGTCAAGAAAATATTAAATATTTGTGTAATTTATAGTAATATTTACAAAGCAATGTATTAAGAAGCAACGTAGGCAGAGATAACTTAACATCAAGTCACTTCGTACACATGTTAACTTTAAGTGGCGAAAATTTTATGAAATAAAAAGGATAAGAAGAAAGTGTAACACAGTGGGAAAATATCTCATTATATACAAAGTTCATAGTCCAAATTCACGAGATACAAATTTATAAAAATATGAAAGTTTTCTTGTTTTTCCTTTGAGTTACAGATGTTAGAGAATTTTTGATAATATAGAAATTTTATAAAACGACTGATCTATCACAAAATTTTCTTTGCCTACAAAGATAAATGAAAATAAATAAAAACTAACTAAACATAGACTAAAAAAATAATAGTGTAACATGAATATATTTTTATTAGTATATTATACTTATAATTGTTTTTATACGTAAAAGCTCTCGAAGTGAAAGCATTGTACGCACACTCTGTAACAGTTTTGTTTATTTTGTTCGCTGTATCAATGTTATGTTATTTTATATACGATGTATGTACGCCTCTTGGTTTTCATATAACAAACAATAGGTTCATACATACATTTACAAGGATAATATTTGATGGAGAAAAATATTTTATATTATCGATTTTTGTATGAAAACTAAATTTTGAGGCTTCGCCCGCGTCGTAAAATAAAAATAACTAAGAATTGTGTGTGTCTCATGACAGATTCTACAGGTACAGTGGGTTCTATTTAAACGTTCAGCTTGATGTAATACAGCCTATAGCCCTAGCCTTTCTCGATAAATAAATAATTCATACAAAAAAATATAATCTTAAACAATAGTTTATGAGGTTTACTCGGTCAACCATACATTTTTGTCAGATTTTTGATATAGTGCATACTAAGCGTTATGGTGCGTTTGATACTCTTACTTTTTCTTTTATTTTATAACAATGATTGCAAGATTGATTTTTTCTCTAACTTAGGCATAGGGAAGCAACATTTTTTAGTAAAATAATGTATCATATAACTGGAATTTATTATCATACATTCAAGTTTTAAATTGATTTTATTGTTTTAAAACATGTACTGCGTATATAGCAGGGTAAGAGAAGAGAATGTAATGTAAAAACAATTCTATTACCTATATCCTTATTTTTGCCGAAATATCAGTCTTTATAACGGCGAAACGTAACGCGCTTTACTATACAAAAAAAACCTTCAAATGAATTCTTCCAAATGGGAACTGAACCCCACAACTACCAAATACCACTGCGCCACGATGGTGTTTAATCTAATATGTTTATTATTAACTAACCGAGAGCACAATTAATCTAAGAGTGTCAAGTTGCTATTCCCAGTAATTAGGAAAGTTTAAGTGAAGATAGTTAATCGAATCAGATATCGATCATCGTGGGGTTGCGTGAAGGTCGGTTTCCAAAGTTTTCCATATATTATACGTATATATTGGAGCAAAAAATGCTGTGGTTTCAGAAGTTCAGACGATGTTACGGGTTCAAATTTTGTGATAAATACTTATTGAATAGACGATGTGACGTCAAATTTTTATTTTTCATAGCGAGAACTCAAACTGACATGGCGTTTTCATTTATTGTAAAATATATTATGATATATTTCCATAGTATTGTATTGTTTTACTTATAAAGTTTCGCTTCTCAAAAATTGAAAGATAACGAAATTGGATACTAACGTTCTAACCATAATTCGTCGTAGAAATTTTAAGAAACCCAAATAAATATTTACTGATTCTTAATTAGTAGTCTAAAAATATGTTTTTATGTTTTTATGTTTTTAGTTATATTATTAATTTATTAATTTAATTATAAATAAATTCAATTAGTTACATTTCATTTCTGTGTTATGTTATGTATTTACATTTATAATTAAATTAATATAATAATAACAAATAATAAATACATAAAACAGTACAAAAATGAAATGAAACTAAATGAATTTATAAATAAATTAATATAATAATAAATTTACAATGTAACATAATGATAAAATGAATTTATAGTTAAATGATCACAATAAAAATAATATATTAATAATAGAATTTAAATTGTTAATTAGAAACTAAAATGACTAACGAAACTAAATGTATTATAAATCCAAATGTATTACTTAAGATTATAAAATAAGAATTTGATAAATGTATTTTGTTTTAAATGTGCAAGAAATAAAAGGTTTTTTTATTTTATTTATTTATTTTTATGTTTTTAGTTCTATGTCATTTACTTACAGTAAAACACTGTTTCACTAGGCATAATAGAAAATATTATTTTTTAACTGTTCTTCACACTGTATCCCGAACATGACAAGATGGGGAGAAAGACGTTTTTCGCTTTGCCTCGTTACATGAACGAGGAAATTAAAATATTAAATATTTCATTCCCCAATTGAGAAGCCAACTCACAACCGTCACGTCTACAGATACGCTTATGCCCCTGTGCCAGTCAGGCCTTAGTCAGGGAATATTTTGTATATCCTAAACAAACATACGGGATTTGATATAGCCCTTCTACTCAGCAATTTTATTAAATGATGTAACAATTTTTACTACAAAATTATCGAAACAAAACTTTATCAATATGAAAATAAATCAACATGTAAAATGTTCATATTTCTAAAGTTTTAAAGGTTAAAATGTCTAAAAATTCTAAAATGAAACTCTATATTAGATATATTTACATATGTATGTATGATAATGAGTGATTAAATCAAGCTAAACCCATCGATTGTTGGTTTCATTTTTAAAGAAATCATAATTCCATACATTTTAATTATTATAAACATATATAAATTTTATATTATAATTTTTCCTTCATACACTAGGTTACACAGAGGGAACCTAATGTTAAAGCATTCCGTTTCCTACTTACCACGTAATTTTTGAAACAGCATGTTGAGAGCTCAACCCCGTTTTTATAATAGTATCTAGAAACGTTATATTTACTTCTTTGTTCTTATTATTTTCCAAATTGAGGGTATGTTTATTATTTTTGCTCTAGCATATTATCTTTTCTTTTTAAGACAGGCGAGAAGCGACTACGCTTCTTTTACCTAAAAAAAAGTCAAGATTCGTTAACAGCTTTGGATTATTATTTTCATATTATTTTTATTTATACTGTATTACGTGTGACGCAGTTACGACTAAGTGTAAGATACTTATTTAGAAAACGTATAAAAATTTGAATGGAGCGAGACTCGAACTCCTCTAAACCGATCAAGCTACGTCGAAATTTTTATATACTTTTTCCCGACTGCTAAGGAAGGGTTATGTTTTTCGCGCGTATCTTGTATGTATGTAATATTCTTTATTACCTCGTATCTCCAGAACCGCTGAACGGATTTACTTATTTGAGGTATCGTTAGATTCGTATTAGCAGCCCAAGTGTTCTTAGATAGGTGACGTTAATAAAAAATAATCATGGCGGCTGTGGTACGCCATTGGACTTAGTGAAAAAAAAAATTTTTGGTTCGAATACTACAATATGGGTATCAAACTCAAGAGCTTAATTTCAGGATTTCAAAAAGGTATATCATGATTATCATTATCATAATAAATTCTAACAAAAAAATGAAAAATAAAAAAATATTTGTAAAAACAAAAACCCCGACTGCATCAAACTAAAAAGAAAATAAACAAGCCCAATAGTTTATTAGGATTAATAGTCGGGACCTATAAGTAATTCTTCAATCAATGAAATCTTTACCAGGAACCCCGCATAATTTAAAAAGGTCCCGACTGTTAATCCTAATAAACTATTGGGCTTGTTTATTTTCTTTTTAGTTTGATGCAGTCGGGGTTTTTGTTTTTACAAATATTTTTTTATTACAACTTATTTATGTTGTTAGCATCTCCGTAGGCAGATTTTTACAAATTTCCGCTACCCAAAGGTAATTACTAAGAATTATCGTCTGGCAGGAGAGAATGCTATTTATTAAATATTTTTAACTTTTTTACGTTATCTTATAACGTAAACACAGTAGGTGTTTACGCTTACTACAAAAATAGTACTAAACGTTGCCGATCTGCCACTTTCCATTTTAAAAAAAACATACTAGAACGAGAAAGAAATATCTCTCGTTCTATATTACACAATTATCTATTTTCTATAATAAACCTAAACAACGTTCAACATCACCGCCATTACCTACGACTCGATTTCTTGAATGAGGCGTTTGCGATGTTGTCGCTTTGATAGGTTTGGGTCTGTGTGCGTCATTCTTTACAAATAGTGTTTTATTTTACAACGATAATTTTATTATTTATATTGTTTGAAAAAAAAAAAATTTTTTTAGTAATATCTTTTTTGTTTTAATTGTATTAGATTTTTATAGAGTAAACTGTGTTTCATTTCAAGTGGTGAAGACAAATACATTCTATATATATAATATTGTATTTAATTAATTCGATCAAGATTTTTATTTAAATTTATTATCAAATGCTATAAGCTCAACGTTTTAAAGTATTAGGGTTGTTACTTCCAAATTCTGAACAATCCTCTTTAGAAAAGCTCGGGCCGAGACTAAAAGTTTACAGAGCGCTTGTTGCGGTCAGCGAGAGGTGTTTGTACGGTGTATATAGATATAGTGGATAAATGATACTTTACCTTACAGCTAGTGCAGATAAAGCCTTTATAAGATTTTGTAACTGGGAACTTGAAGATTATATTTATTTCTGTTAAAGTAAAAAGAGTTAAAAAACGATAAATTAATTATATAATACTAGATATAAAGATAAAGGTCACAGTCGGGGGGCACAAAAGAGATAGGTTGCAGGTTCGATTTCCACTTGATGAAATTAAATATTTTATATTCTTATTTCTTTGGTCTTGTGATCAGTTTCACGCTGTATCCCACACTTAGCAGGGTAGGTTGAACCTAGTACTGACACACCCTGTTTCCCACTTTCTGCCGAATTCCGGCAGCATTGTGGGTTGTGTGACAGAAGTCAACGCCGCGCTTTGCCTCGACACCATAGCGAAAAGATGAAAATTTAAATTTAAATAGATATTTAATTTTTTCGAATGGGGATCGAATCCACAACCAGTCGCGTTTATATTCACATATTTATGCCCCTGCGTCACGACTGGCCTCAAAAATTTATTGTCGGTACCATTTCTACAGTCCGTAATCAGTTTACAGCCAAAGCTAGCCTTTCTTTCCCATATTGCGAATGGTGATATTTATTAGACGCGCTCGAAACTTTATTGCACCAAAACTGGGCCAGTTAATAAAGTTTGTACGGCGTTTCAATTAGAGAACTAGATTATTTTGCTTTCCATGGAAAAATGTTAGGATTTGTACAGATATGTATGTAATTTTTGATTTTATAAATATTATAAAATTGTGTGTATTATATTTTTTATTAAGTATATATGGCATAATTTTTATGTTTTTAGGGTTTCGTATCCCAAAAGGTAAAACCGGAACCATTATAGGATCACTTTGTTGTCCGTCTGTCCGTCTGTTAAGACCATTTATCTCGAGAATCTTAAAGCAAAGAAAAAAATCAAGCGTCTAAGTCAACGTAATGAAAAGAGCGAGGCACGTTTGAGCATTTATGCATCGATTTTGCTGCATTTTATATGCAATACGCATTGTAATCCCCTAGACCTCAAGTTGTGAAATTTGGCCTGAAGTAAGAACTTACAATACAAATAAAGAAAATAATCCAAAAAGTAAAAAATAAAAAAATAGGTATTTCATTTCTCTTTCGTAAATAGGTATTTCATTTTTCTTTCACCTTGTAGTTTTTAGGACGGATTCATATAAAAAAAAAACATTATCAATAATCTTCCAATTTAAACTCACGTAAACCAGGTGGTAAAGAATGAGAAGAATCTTCCGTCGGGCAGGTTCCTTGTAACGCCAATTAATCATTCGCCACCATCGCCAACGCCATCTAATCTGCTTATATTTGAAGACTGATCTCAGATATTTTCTTTTTCAGCTCCAAACTGTATCCCGCGTAGGCAGAGGGAACCTATTGTCAAAATACTCCGTTCTCCACTTTCTGCCGAGAATCTCTGAAATTTTATAAAAAAAAATTGAGTCATATTTAATTATATACATGCCAACTATATATACAACAAAGATATAAATATGTAAAAAATATATTTCATTCAAAATTTAATAACGCTTTCTATATTAACAAAAAGTCCACTCGAATTTAATAAGAATCTGTGATCTTGTCATTATAAACATAGCGTCGACCATCTTAGGACATCTTTTAAATATTTTTAAAGTGTTAATCCACACTTAGGAAAAAAATACTTTTATTAATATTACTATTTAGAAAGCGTATAAAAATTTGAACGTACTCCTTTTCAGCTTCCTACTTTTTTGTAAATTTATCATAGTAGGCCGTAGCATTTTTTTGTATTAAGCAATAGGGGGAATATACATAATAACAAAAAATATAACAATTTTCTAGAGTCAGAATTGAACTCGCAACCGCCGCACCTACAGACTGTGGTACAGCATCACGACAGTCTTAGACAATAAGTCAAAAATCTCATCATCTCATTTCTTTTTTCTACATGAATTAATTAAAAAAGAAATATAAATTTTCTAAGTTTAATATTCATTTATTATTACATAAAAGCTCATCATATTTTGATAGATACTGGTTTCGCTCTGTTAAGTTGTCAAGTACTCAATGTCTGAATGATTGGGGTTGCGGTACCTGTCAAATGGAAGATGTTATATAAGCCGCCTTAATAATTTAAAATAGTATTCGGCTTATTTTAATATGGAATAGTGGTTTTTTTAAGAGTTAAATTCGAGGCCAGAAAGGCCAGTCGTGGCGCAGGGGCACAAAGTGTGACTGTAAAACCAACTGGTTGTGGGTCCGATCCCCACTCGAGGAGATGAAATATTACTAAAATTTGTATTTCCATTTTTTCGCTCTGGCGTCGAGGCAAAGCGCGGCGTTAAGTTCAATTCAATGCCTCCAGAATTCGACAGAAAGTGGGGAACAGAGTGTCTTAACACTAGGTTCCCTCTGCTCACCCTGCTGTGTGCTCCTGGATACAGCGTGAAGCAGTTTTTTTTTTAAATTGACTTTTGGAAACATTTTGTGTGGGGAAGTAGAATCGATTTTTACTCTCTTGAAAATGTTTTTATTTCAGACAAATTCCGATCGAATTCGATATTCGATATTAATAATATATTGTTATGGTGGTAAAGCGTTTTGTGATTAGATCAATTAGATTAAAAGCAAGAAAAGTTTAGTATATGTATTGTAAAACAATCTAAAATTAAACTATTATTTTGAATTTTATAATTTTGTAAATGTAAAGAGTTCGTTTTTTTCATTCTTTGCTTTTGCCAAATTTAATTTGTAGAATTCGGATTGCCCCCTTTAACGGTGGAACCTCAAATCGTATTTTATAAAACCTAAAATGAATATTAAACTACTACTAATCAACCTTACTGCACCACAATGGCTTTAAAATTGTTCACTTTCTTAAGGAAGACTATATTTTTGATATTAATAGTTTTACACCATTTGACCTTCCAAAAGATGAATCCGATTCATTGAATATAAACATCGATTACTTTGAACAAATTATGTAAGGAACAAAGATATTTTGGGACGCCGAAATAAATTAGCTACGAATAAAGCAATCTTTTGAGAAACCATAATTTTTTATATGAAAGTAAAGCTCCTAGTAAAATTAATTTATTCCTTGACAATCCTACATATACGTTATAGGCAAAAAATTGACAGATTGCTTTTTTTTAATGAAATATTTGAATATGTTTTAAAAAAATCTATTTACTAAATTTATTTGATATATTTTCCAAATTATATATTTGCATTTCTTCCCTCTGGTGTCCAGGATAAGCGCGGTGTTGAGTTAAACCACTCAACAGGCAATGCCTCCAGAATTCGGTAGAAAGTGGGGAACGAAGTGTCTTAACACTAGGTTCCCTCTGCGTACCCTGCTGAATGCGAGATACAGCGTGACGGTGATTTTTTTGATAATAAATAATTCCTTACCCATACGCTGGATAAGTAAACATACATATCCACCAACAATAAACCGAAATAAATCTTTACTTTATAAAAAAACATATTGTATTACCGATTCAATAGGCTTTAGAGAATGCGAAAATATTATTCTATTTATTTATATTGCTGACTCAACATTTCATACAATATCAAAAATCAAGAAATGAAAACATTCGGAAAAGAAAGGGCTTGGAACGTAAACCCTGTAATAATACCGTCCAAGTTGGTTGAAATATTTTATATAGTACGGGCAGGTCGCTTTGCCGGTTTGGGATTGCAATAAAAATATTGTATAGCCAAGTACTTGGCCGTCCTCGGAAATGCTCAGCTTTCTTGTTTTGTGGACCTTTAGTTTGTTGCAATTTGAATACTCGCTTTCCGAAATTTTTGCTAAATTGTAAAACGATTCGTGTTTATGTAAGTTTTAGGTTTACTGGTTGCTGTTTTGAATTGCGTAGTTTTATTAGAGTAATGTTAATTTATGATATTTGTTGGAATGTAGGTATATAAATATGTATATCATATTTTTTTTTGTTATTACTGTTTTTGTTTAACCTGAAAATTATTTTTTCTTTCAATTATTAAGTTCTCGGCTTTAAATTTATATTATAGATTTTTTTCGACTTCTAATATTAAAGCTTGTCTATATGTAATATTTTGTTAAAAAGTAATATTCCACATATCCATTCTCATCAATGGACAACAGCCCTTACCCTCGCAATCCAAATCAAGCTTAACTTTCTCAGTTTTATTGTGCGTACACGTAAAGAATATAACATTTTTCTATATAAAATACATCTGCCAAAGTTATTGCTATACGTTTCTATAAGGAAGGGACTTTTATAGTCTTATCGTAAAAGGATGCATCAATGCCGCAAACGTGACGTCTTATTCAACTTAATATTGATACTTGACTTAATATTTGTGGGTAGATTTTTTTTAATTTTTCAGGGTAGCCAGAAGGTACCTGGGAAATATAGTACTAAGACATTTTGTTCCTCGTTATGACACTCTGTTTCCACTGATTTTTTGAGGCAATGTGTGTTAAATGGCAGAACTCAACGCCGCGCTTTGCCTTGTTACCAGAGCGAGGAAGTAAAAATATTAAATGTTTCATTTCCTTTATTGTAATAAAAATAAGCAGTCAAAATCATTTTCACGTTTTTCCACCCGTAGCAGGGTAGACATAGGGAACCTAGTTTTAAGACATTCCGCTTATCGCCATTACTATAAATTTTCAACATACTTTTTTTAATCTCTTAGTGTTGTTATCAAAGCGAAGTAATAGATCCCCATAACGAACTCACAACCGTCGCGATTAGCATCTACATACTGAGCTACTGTGCCACGACGGCCTCAATTGTTTTCATTAAATTAGCGAGAGTATATCAGTGTATTAATTTCTAATAGTTATTCTAATTATATTTAATATATTTGTTAATTATATACAAATACATTCTATGTTTTACAGCCTAAGGCTGTTTTAGTTTAGCAATATAGGTTTATATTTGGAATAGAATATTATTATGAAACAGATTATATATATTTGTTTTCTATAAGTATATGTTTGTTTGACGCTAGTGGTGGTACAAAGTGTGACTGTGAACGCGACAGGTTGTGGGTTCGATTCACACGAGTCGATATGAAATATTTTATAATTGAGATTCTCTCGCTCTAAATCTAAATCTAATCTAAACCTAAAAAAAATAAAAATGGTTTAGTAGTATATGTAAGAAAAATATTTTTTTAACATTATATACGATTTGGGCTCAATATATATCATGACATTTTTAATACTGTGACTATTCATATTTCATTATAATTTTATTAGGGCTTTCTTTTTATGAACTTATTTAAATCAGTCAAGCAGTTTCTGAGAATATTCACAATAAACAAACAAACACATAAAAATCAAAACAATTTTTAAAATACCAATACAGACGAGAAAATATCATAAACTTTCTTACTTAGGTACAATATTATGAGCATTTATACCTCGATTACAGAAATCTGAGCGACGATGGCATGTTTAGTCGCAATTAGATTTCATATTGCTCAGAAATTTCGGCAAGACGTTCCAAGGATGTATGTTAGATGGTGGAAGAGACAACCTCGGTTTTATATCTAAATAGAATATAATGAATATGTCTTTGGAGAATATATATAATACTATTTATACTAATTTTTTTGTATATCATTTTAAAATTGAGGCCAGTCGTGGCGCAGCGGCACAAAGTGTAACTGTAAAACCGATTGGTTATGGGTTCGATCCCCACTCGAGGAGATGAAATATTTACTTAAATATATATTTCTATTTCTTCGCTCTAGTGTCGAGGCAAAGCGCGGCGTTGAGTTCTGTCACTTAAGACGCAATGCTCCAGAGTTCGGCAGAAAGTGGGGAACGGATAGTCTTACACTAAGTTCCCTTTGCCTACCCAGCTGTGTGCGAGATACAGCGTGAAGCTGATTTTTTTTAATTAATGTAAGTAGCAGCAGTTTTTGAGACTAGATTAACATCTAACTCAACGCCGCGCTTTGCTTAAAAAAAATGTTACGGCGATTCTTGTGTGAGAGTTCTTTTTGACAATTGGTTCTTTTTGATAAGTGAAAAAAATATAAATAATTAAACGACACCTTTTTTTTGCTTTAAATAATTTTTGTATATCAAATCTCAGTTGAGATCATTTTTTTTTATGGAATAAAATATTGCAGTATTATTAATATGGTTAATTGGACTAAAATATCCAATTAAATATTTCATATATTTGGAAATACTGATCCAAAAGCGGCTTCGCCCGCTTAAACTTTTTGTTATATTACAGCCAAATTATACTAAATCTTTTCATAAATTATAGCCTATTATTCTTGTTTTTCTGATGTATAAGCTATATTGCTGTCGAGTTTCATCTAAATCCGTTTCGTAATTTTTGCATGAAAGTGAAACAAACAACCATCCTCACAAATTTTCATATTTATAATATTAATAGGATGAACGAATAATGAAATATTAAAAAAAATATAACTACACAGACCCATAAACTATAGAATCCATATAAATTATGTATAAAATTATGAATCAAGAAGCAGATATTTGTCCCTTAGGTAGACTGAAATTTTCTGATTACATACACCACGATGTCGACGAACGTAAAGCGTTTTATATGGTTTTTATAGCCATAATTAGATGTTTTAAATGGGTAATTTTATGGTCAAATGTACCCATACTTGATAGGTACATTTGATTATAAAATAAAATAAAACTTAAAGTGCACGCTCGGTCGACCACTGTCGTTAACGAGTTATACTGTAATTATGTATGATTGCATCGAATGAGTGATCATTGCGGCTTATTAGTTGTAAGAACTGGGCTTTTAAAGTAATTTATTGTAGCGTTGTGAGGTCGTCGTGGCCCAGCGGTGAAGAGTCTGTTTGGTAACGCGATAGTTTTGTGTTCGATTATCACTGGGGAAATTAATTATTTTCATTTTTCTCTCTGGTAAATATTCGCCACATGCTGTGCACGACGAGTGGAGCTGAGCGAAGCTATGTTGCGCAAAATTTTGCGAAAATTTTACGATTTTTTCTATTTGTAGGCTTTTGTGAATTTCAAAACGTTTCACAGCTTTACTTTATGACAAGGACACATTTTGATCATTTACTTAAAAACAAGACTGAACTGACTGAACTGACTGAACACTAGGTTGCCCCTGTCTATTCCTCTGTTTGAGGGATACAGTGAGAAGATAAAAAATATAGCTTTTGGATACTTACATGCATCTACAGAAGTAACCAGAAAAAATATAGCCAAAGCATTTCAGTTTTCGTGTTTTTTTTCCTTTTTTAATGTATGTAAATTTAACCCAATTTACAATAACACTATCTGTTTTATAAAAAATCTTCCAAATTAGGACAATGGTCAACGCCATTGATGATAATTAGGGTTCCAAAGTAAGGAACCTTCTCAAGTAATACTTCCTTCTTCATTTAGTTCTCGATGTATAACAGCTAAGCAGCAAACTCTTAAGATTGAGACTTTTAGATACTAAGCTGTTAATTGAAATGACTTTCAGTATGATTACTATCATACTTTTCACAAAATACTTTTAAAATAAAATAGAAATATATTTTAAGTGTCCCCAGTGATACCCACTCGAGAAAATGAAATATTTATTTAAATTTATATTTCCATTTCTTTATTCTGGTATCGAAGCAAAGCGTGGCGTTGAGTACCGCCATTCAACACAAAATGCCTCAAGAATTCGGCGGAAAGTGGGAAACGGAGTGTCTTAACACTAGCCGATTTAATTTTATTTGATTTGAATTTTAATATAAAAAAAAACAAGAACAGAATAGCCAAGCTCTTTTATATCTGCGTAAAATATTATCACTAAATGGTACCACGTGGTACCACCGCGGGAGCAGCGATATAATTAAGTATGTAATAAGGAATATTTGAACTTTACTTTTTATGATATTTGTGTGTTATTAACCTACTGTGGATTTTGATATTTTTTATTATTACTATTTTCTATATATAAACTGTCCAGGCCGTGGTGGTGCAGTGACCGCAAATATACTTCCTAATTCTCCACTCAATGAAATGATTGTAATTGAAGTGTCTTTATTTCTCTGCTGGTAGAGACATAGCGTGGCGTTTAGTTATGCCATTAAACAAGTTATGTCTTAAAAATTGGACGGAAGATGTGGAACGGATTGGCTAATCCACCGCAGTCCGCTCAGACTTTCCCCCCTTTTCACTCAATTTTCGAGACATTTCACGTTAAGTGGCTGGATTTAACACCGCGTTAACGTAGTCGAGCATTTTAAATATTCAGAATAATGTATGAACTTGAGGTATTGATATAAAAAATCTTTTGTACTCATATAATCAAATACCATTTAAAATTTATTATTATATATTAAACAAGTTTCTCAACTTGGGGCGCTCGAAGCAATTGTTATACTGTAAAACAGTTAAGCTTTTAAATATTCAAAATTATTCGTTTGACTTAGAGCTTAGGTTGTTTCAAGTAAATTGTTTATAATTCATTTTGTACAGCTTATAGTTGTTGTAATTATTTTGTGACAAATAGTATAAATATTAAAAAAAAAATTAAATTAGCTTCACGCTGTATCCCGCACACAGCAGGGTAGGCAGAGGGAGCCTAGTGTTAAGACACTCCGTTCCCTACTTTCTGCCGGATTCTGGAGGCATTGCGTGTTGAGTGGCAGAACTCAACGCCGCGCTTCACCTCGACATCAGAGCGAAGAAATGGAAATATAAATTTAAGTAAATATTTCATCTCCTCGAGTGGGGATCGAACCCACAACCAGTCGGTTTTGCAGTCACACTTCGTGCCGCTGCGCCACGACCGGCGCAATATAAATATTAATATGTAATATAGAATTTGTGAGTAATTTTCAAGTAAATCCAAAAAGTTTTAGCTGCATATCGTATCGCATATAACGGGATAGACCCACAGAACTTTGTAATAACGCACCTTTCGTCAAATATTTGAGACATTACGTGTGGATTGGCGGAACTCAGCGCCTTGGTTTTTCTTATAATTTTGTCGTTAATTTTCCAGTAATAAATACAAAAAAAAATTGCTTCATATCGTATCCCGCATGTAGCAGGATTGACGGAGGGAAACTTCGATTAACAAACTACTTTACTCTCCTTTTTCCAATATTCTAGACATTGCTTGTGGATTGGCGGAGCTCAGCGCCGTGGTCTTTTTTTATAAAAATTCTTTCCCTCAAGTGGGAATGGAACCGCAAACGTGGTTTACAGTCAAACGCTGTGCCGAACTTAAAAAAAAAATAAAAAAAAATTTAATCTAGTTGTGTTACTAAAATCTGTACACAAATGATCGTGACATGTTCCATGAATAAATCAAAATCCATCACAAATTAAGAGCACGTCCGCTAACAACGAAATTTTATAAAAAGAATTATTTTTTTCTGCATATATAAATATATTTTTTATTAGTTTGTTACTTCAAATGGTAAGCTTCAAAGTTTATTTGTTTTTCACTGGACTGGTTTTTTTGTAAAATAACGAATGTAAAATAAGAAATAAACAAATATAAATAAATTCGATATCGATCATGTGGGGGCCGTCGTGGCGCAGAACACAAGCGTGCGACTGTAAACGTGACAGGTTGTAGGTTCGATTTCCACTAGGGAAAATGAAATATTTTATATTTTCATTTCCTCGCTCTGACAACGAGGCAAAGCGTTGAGTTCCGCCACTGAAGACGCAATGGCTCCAAGAAAGTGGAGAATGGAATTGTCTTAATGTGAACGGAGTGTTTTAACATTAGGATCCTAGTTTCGTTAAGTTTCTTTTACCTACCATACAGCGTGATACTTCAAAAAAAAATTTAAACCATTCGTTCTTGAGGAGTTACGACGAAATAATCCCGTCGGCCTTATACTCTTATCACAACTTAGCGTAAAATAACAGTTTAAAATATCGTTAAAAAAATATTTTCCATTTAAAATATTAGTATAGATTAAAATAGCAATCGTTGTACCCTCAGGGATATATTTAAAGAATATTACTAGCAGAGCTCCTTTCAGTGTAGTTGCCGCTGTGAGTTTCATTAAAATAATGAAAAGTGTTGTTAACGCTTACTCTCGTTCTCATTACCGCAAGAAATATCGGTCAAGTCGTCAGAAATATATATAGAAATAAGTAGTTCAAGCGATGACGAAGTGAATAAAATGTATTTACTTTGATAAGCTCTGTTTTGTAAAATATTAAAATTTCAAATATAAAATCGTGGTTGACACGATGGTTTTGAGTTCGATTCCCATTCGGAGAAAAAATTTTAAAACGGGAATTCTTAAACATTTTCTTTTTCTCGGTGTGTGATCAAAGTAGAGCGCGGCGTTGAATTTTGATACTCAACACGCATTATCTCGAAAGTTCGACGGCAAGTTGGGAACCGAGTGTCTTAACACTGGGTTCCATCTGGCACTAGCAAATAACGTTAGATATTTTAGAAAGACATATCTATAAATTTAAGGTAAAAAATAAGGTTAAAAAATATAATTTAAGATATTTGAATAATTGCTACTCTATCACAAAGAAGGGCTGAAGTTTTGATAAATTTCGTTAACTGAATCTCTCCAGAACTCAGCAAAAAGTGGAGGGACAGAAGTGTCTTAATGGGAACGAAGAGTCCTGATACTAGGTTCCCACTATCCCTCTGCCTGCCATATGTGGGATACAGCATGAAGCTAAAAAAAAAACTAAAACATAGTATCATACAAGCACACTACAGTTCATCCCATTAACCTCCTCTGTAAATAACGTTTATGGTACTATACAAGTATGCATTAATTTAATATTCGCTGCCACTGTCACGGGCTTGGCGTTCTACCAAATGCAAGGCGCCCGGTGCGTGCGACACTCTATTTGGTCTGGATAAATTTAAATGTTTAGAGATAACAAGGTTTTGTCTTATTTTAATAATAAATATTATTTGTTATTTTCATCTATTGTGAATATATCTATCGGATCTATGAAGATAGGTTGAGTGAAAGTCAAAATTTGACTTAAACAGGTGTCTTGGGATAGAATAAAAAGATAAAAAAGGAAATAAAAGTGAGATTCACGCTGCATCTCGCACACATTACGGTGAGCAGAGGGAACTTAGTGTTAAGACACTACGTTGCCCATTTTACGCCAAATTTTTGAAGCATTGCGACGTTAGTGATGGTGGTTATTAAGAGAAATAAAACTATTGGGACAGAATTAAGAGAGATTTTTCCGAATTGGAATAGTAGGGAGAAAAATAAACTGATATTTTGTTGTCCATGTAAACAAAGTTGGGGAGCTGTAGCTATTTATCTTAATGTAGATTCAACTGAATATATTCTTAATGCAATTACGAGTACATTACAAGTGCAATAGACGTCACCGTCGATGCCTACACAGTAAACATGCATGCACCACCATGCCATGCTCAGATCGCCTTGTTTTGAGATATCTGACAAGTGATGAGAGAAATAAATAGAATAACCTAAATATTCTGTTTAATTCTTATGGCATTCCGTTGAATTCGTTTTGAGTAGCGGGAAGTCTTGTTTGCCTCGTCACCAGAGCCAAAAAAAAAATATTTTTTATTTTCCTGTGTGAGAATCGACTGATTCCCACACCACGGAATAAATATCTTCCCTGCTCTGATAACGAAACAAACGGCGGTGGTGAATTGCGCAATTCAACACGTAATATTTCGGAAAGTAATCTCTCAGAAAGTGTAGAACGGAGTATCTTAAGACTCCCCTGGCCTGCTAATGATACAGTGTGAAGTTGGAATATAATTCTATATTTATGGCTTAAAGTTATTCTCAGCTTTTCCAAATATCGAAAATGATTACTACTCTTATTATAAATGTCCAGAACATAAAAATATTTGCTAAATTATACTATTAATCCTCTTAGCAGGGTGGGCAGCGGGAACCTGGGAACCTGGCATTAAGACATTTCCGTTTCCCACTTTTCGCAAATTCTGGAGGCATTGTATATTAAGTGGTGGAACTGAACACCGCGCTTTATTATCTCGTCACCACTCACTCTTGAAGAGATGATTATGTTCTAACACTTATTTAAATAATATTTAAAATAATCAAACCTACTACATCACTATTGTTCAAAATTATAATACCCTCCATAAGTTTCCAGAATCACCAAGATGTTTGTCAAGTAACGAATACGGTAATAACATAACGTGCCAAGTTCACGATTACATTGTTTTGAGTTATACCCGAGAGGCAGGCGGGCGTCTGCCAAGCTTTTAGTGAAGATGCAATTTTCTAGTTGCAATTTTTTTTTATTTTCTTTATAATTTATTTATATGAAATTATCTTTTTTTGTTTACAGCTTCACGCTTTATCTCGCACATAGCAGGATAGGCGGAAAGAAGGTAGTGTTAAGACACTCTGTTTCCTACTTTCCGTCGACTTGTTTGTGATTTGAGGCATTGCGTGTTAAATGACAGAACTCAACGCCACGCTTTGAGTATTTAAAAAATTATCCTTTCTGAATATTATTTTCAAAAAATCATAAAACAGCGTCAGAGTAAACGCGATGATTGTAGATTTCAGTTTCACTCTAGGGCATTTTTCTTTATCAGCTTTACGCTGTATCCCGCACACAGCAGGGTAGGCAGAGGGAACCTAGTGTTAAGGCACTCCATTCCCCACTTTCTGCCGAATTTTGGAGGCATTGCGTGTTGAGTGACAGAACTCAACGCCGCTCTTAACCTCGACACCAGAGCCTTCGCTCTGGAAATACAAATTTAAGTAAATATTTCATCTCCTCGAGTGGGGATCGAACCCACAACCAGTCGGTTGTACAGTCACACTTCGTGCTGCTGCGCCGCGACTCTCCTCTCTCATTTTTCTTTATAATATTTTTTATCTGTTACCTAACGTATTATCTCGAATTAAGGCGCTAATAGACAAATTAAGTGTCTTAACACTAGTTTCTCACTACTTACCTACATTAAAAAAAAACGAATCAGCTTCACCCTGTATCCCGCACACACCTAGAACCTAGTGCTAAGACACATCGTTCCCCACACATATTTTAAAATTTTTAAATATATAAAAAGTAACAGTCTAAGATATAACATTTAAAATTATAAAATTTGCGTGCGGCCTTCAAAAGTTACGTAAAGCTATTGAAGTAACCCCATAATTCTTGCACTGAGCCTATCCATTACAATCCAAAGAACCTTCCCTGAACTCGTCGCTCGCTTCTTTTCACGCAGCAAATTAATGACGGTACTCACGCGAACTTTTTTTTTTCTTTAGTTTAATAGTGTACGGTCCAAGATTTTTAATGTAGGATTAAAAGTTTTTAGTTTAATATAAAAAAATGGTAGGCTTAAAGTAGAGGAGTTGAATATGTCTTTTGGGTAACGTATATATATTTTTAATAAGTATGTTTGTGTAGGTTCAATTGTATCGCGAAGTAAAAGGGTAGACAGAAGGAACCTCGTGTTAAGACACTTTGTCCGCTTTATTTTTCGCTCAATTTTAGAGATATTGCGTGTTCAGTGGCGGAATTCAAGGCCTATTTTTTTATAAATATTTGATTAAGAATAATCAGTGATACTTAAAACATCCTCATCGTCTAAATTTTTTAAATGAAATTTAAACATTTTTATCATATTTATTGTAACGACAATTTTGGAAAATACAAAAATATGCTATTAAAATATTTTTTTACTATGCACGTCATAAAAGCTTAGGTGATATATAGGAAGATTATTTTCCAATTTAAAAAAAAAGAAACATTTTTTACTAAGCACACATTACAGTTTACATATATATTTATATTATTTTGTTTCATTTTATCTTCATTTCCCAAACACCGCCTAATTTCTTTATCATTGATCTGTTGAGTGGCGGAACTCAACGCTGCGTTGTGTCTTCTTACTAGAGCGAGGAATTCAAATTAATTAATTTCTTCGAGGACCTTCTAACTCACATCCACTGAGTTTTTAATCAACTGCACCACAACGGCCCCCAACGTTTATATTTATCTTGTTCATATCTTTTAGCATCCGTCCTCATAATTCAATGTACAGTTATACAATCTGAATATGATGACATATCACTCAGATCGCCAATTTCCGCTCGTACCAACTGTCTCTAAAATTACGTGCTAGGTGGCAAATCTAATCTAACTTAAAATTAAATCTGTTTCACACAGCAGGGTAGGCAGAGGGAACCTAGTGTTAAGACACTCCGTTCCCCGCTTTCTGCCGAATTCTGGAAGCATTGCGTGTTGAGTGGCAGAATTCAAAGCCGCGCTTTGCCTCGACACCAGAGCGAAGAAATGGAAATATAAATTTAAGTAAATATTTCATTTCCTCGAGTGGGGATCGAACCCACAACCAGTCGATTTTACATTCTCACTTTATGCCTCTGCGCCACGACCGACCTCAATGATTTAACTTAGTTGTACATAAAACAATTTATAATTATAATGAGCGACTGTAAGCCCGACGGTTTCGGGTTCCATTCCCTTTCTGTGGAATAAAGTTTTTTAATGGGGAACGGAGTGTTTTAACTCTAGGTTCCTAAGTTCACTCAGTAGTTCCCTCTGCTAAAAGAAACAAAAAATAAAATATTTAGAATAGAAATGTTGGGGAAATTGAAGCGCAGCAACGGCAGTTACTGTAAATATTGTTTATTCCTATGAATTCGATTTCCCGAAGAAATAAATAATTTTTATTTCCTATCTCTGGTTACAAACGTGCAACTAAAAAAAAAAATATATTTTTTTATTATTATTTCCAACAAAACGCTCAAATCTCATACTTTAGACCCATACTTTAAAGAAGCCAGCAAGCAGATTTTGTCGTGCCTAAGTTTACCTCGGTTAGCCGTCGTGCCATTCAGTGTCAGCCGCAGTAATATTATTTATATATCATATAAACATAAATTCTATGAATTTTAGTCCTTTAATTAGTGTTCGCGTAATTAGTCTCGGTCTTATTTTACCTTAAAACATTAGGTAAATCCGCTTACCTGTCTGCTCTTTTGAGAAATGAATTTCTAGATGAGTTGAAATTACAGCTTTATGTTATTGTGAATGTAAATTAATATTATGTTGACTTTATTTTATTTAACCAGCGTATCCATCGTAGTACAGAATGTACAGTGTAAACGGGGCGGTAGTAACTTCGGTTCCTATTCGGGGGAAGTAAAATGTTTTCAATTTTCTCGTTCTGGCAGTAACCATACTATAGTTAAGTGGTGGAACTCAACGCCGTGTCACCGGCGGCGTTGAGTTCCACCACTTACAATTTTTGTAATCTGAATACGGACTGTCTTAACATGATCCTATATGCGTAACTTACACAGTTAAGGCTATTTCGATACATCCCGTTTCGAAGTCGTTTTCTTACGACATCACATTATAATATGCATTTTGTTATAGCTTCACGATATATTCAGAACGGAGAAGAGTAAGCTGACTTAGAGTTAAGTTCAATGCTAAAATTTTCACCTAAAATTTTCGAATAGCTGAGAAGCGGAGCTCAACACCACGTTAGTTTATTATTGTAAATATTTATTTAGTGTTTGTTAAATATGAGTGTTTATTTTAAGTTTCATTTACGTTTTAGGTGTATATATAATATCCCTTTTTATTATAAATGAAGTAATTTTATCGATTTTTAGGGTTCCGTATCAAACCTTAGTTACAACAAAAACAACTATAAACTGACTCAACATTTTGCGCGCAGTAACGGTTTACTTTACTAGATACGATGATCAAATTAATTCCTGAAACACAACAACGATTTATTTAATGCATAACCAAACTAAAATAATTATATAATTTTTAGAACCCTAAAAATTAAATAATTATTTTAGTTTGGTTATACCACAAAAGGAAAAAAAACGGAACTCTTATAGTTTCATTTTGTGCGTCTCTCCGTCTGTCAAGACCATTTCACTTGAGATTGCGTTGAGGTATCAATCTGACATTAATATCAGATATTAAGGTTTACAGTTCCTTAGAGCACAGAAATTAAGCTTCTTATACAACGCAGTCAAAAGGTATGAGCATTTCTGTATCGTTTTAGCATGAAATTCACTGCGCTATCGAAATTTAATGTAGGTATTTGCCGTATACCTACAATTATGAAATTTAGGACGAAGTAAGATCTTACAATAGACAAGGAAAATCTGAAAAAATCATTACAAACTTATATTTGTAGTTAATTACATCTATATATATAAAAGGACTTGTGCTGACTGACTGAGGTAAGACGCACGCAGAGCCGTAACCGCTGATGGTAGAAACGTGAAATTTGGGCAGATGTTTATTTTCATATTCTGGACACCCACTAAGAAGGGAATTTGAAAAACTTTAACCCTAAAGGAATGAAATAGGGGTTGAAAGTTTGTATGGAAAAAAAATTTAATCTGTACCGATTCTTATACAATTTGAAATTCAGACTCTTAAAAATATTTCATTGAACACGTGTTTCATGATTTTTAAGAATTCACCCCCTAAGGGTTCAAATAAGGGGTTGAAAGTTTATATGGAAAAATCTTTAAATTGCCACCGATTTTTATAAAAATTTAAATTCAGACTGTTAAAAATAATTTATTGAACACGTGTTTCGTGGTTTTTTTAGAATTCACTCCTAATAAGCGGGCGAAGCCGCGCGCGCCGTCTAGTACAATGTAAGAGCATATCCCTGCAAACTTAAGTTTGTTAACTTTATTGACCGCATCATCAAAACATAAAAGGTATTTCCGAATCACAATGTGGACGAGCACTTGGCCGATTTTTATGGCTTAAATACACTTAAATAAACATTCGTATATTTCAAGCGGACGTAGCCGCACGGGTGCCGTTAGTTGTAAATGAAACTCACTTCTTACAATAAACATGAATCGAAATGTAAATATAATAAAAATATTATCATTGAAGAGGTAATCAAATGTAAATAATAAAAGTATATTTTATTCTAGTGACTATCTTTAGTTCTAAGAATTCAAATTATTATGAAAAAAAAAATATGTACATTGAAAATCATATTTTATTATTCTTTATCATTTATTGAAAGTAAATGCTTAAAAAATGATAAAGGAATATTCGATATGCTCTTGATTTGCGTCCAATATGCCAATAAAGAAAATCTTTAACACAGTGGTTGTGGGTTCAAATCTTTATTTTAATATATGCAATATTAGAAGCAATTAATTAAATTGGATAAAATTTGGTAAAAAATTTATACATTTTCGACATTGTAAGTATTTGATTAATATACTTAATTATTGAACAGAACTATTTTGATTTATAGGGCAAAGTGCGGCGTTCAGTTCCACCACTCCACGTATAATATCTACTGAGGTTGAGTGGAACTAGGTTATCTTTTTGCTTTCCAGGTAAGTCCGGGATAAAGCGTGAAACTAAAAAAAAATAATGTATTTTTAAGCAAATGAGAGAATATAATTAAACATATAAGCTAAATGTTTGGAAATAATGCTATATGTATAAAAATATCTCGTTATCAATTTTAATGACTTCCGCTCTATATGTGAGCAGATTTCGTTTCAGTATAAATTATTTAATGAAGTACCTGTAAATTTGAAATATTAATTATTAATTTATGCGTGTGAATTTTTGTTAATTAATAAAAAATAAATATTTTTATATTTCCGGGGGTATTGAGTGACTAGTTTTAGCAATGCATTTATTTAATAAGAAAAATAGGAAAAGTAACTATGAAATTAAAGAAGCTTCACGCTTCCGCTAAGTAGGCTATGCAAAGAGAATCTAGTGCTAGGACACTATACTCTCCACTTTTCGTTCTAATTTTTGGGGCAGTATGTGTCAAATTATGGAACTCAACTAAGCACTTTGTCAAATTATCTCTTCCATTGAGTTGAAAGTGTTGGAAGTATATACATAGCCGCGATTGGAATTTTAATCATGATGTACCCTCATAAATGCACTTCCAACAGTTGTCCGGAATAATATATAATTTAAATTTTTCTTATAAATTTAGAATATTTTGTGACTATTCAGCAATTTCTTTAAACTAATAATAAATATAACAATTATACATTCAATAGTTTTATAAGACAATCGTTCAAAGCATTAAATACTAATACGACGACACGAATCTACGATTTTTAGGGTTCCATACCTAAAAAGAAAAAACGGAACCTTTATAGGATCACCTTGTTAAATATTTATCTGCTTGTACAGCTACATCTCTAAAACAATAAAAATTAAATCAAATTTGATCTGCAACTTTCACAATTCAAACTACATACTCCTACACACATCCACTAAGCCACGAGCGATACAACTACAACGTACATACAAATATTATGACACAGTTTACTTTAGTTAATGAATGTAAATACAACATGAACTCACAAAATGTGAAGCTATTAACGCCTAGGGTATTATCCACGGCTGCATTATATGACGTCGAATGATCGTTAGAGTGGTTAACAAGCATTCTAGTTTGAACGTATATTTCTATTTTAGTAAGTAAACATGGGTTAATACGGACACTATAATGGAACATTACTGTATATTATATGTATATGTTATTATTATATATGGATGTTTGATTTTTTCAGAACACGGTAATATTTTTATATGTTTTTTAGGATTTCGTAGTTTAAAAGTTAATTTTGTGTGTGGAAGCATTAAGCTGAAATTAATGTTAAATATCCACGTCTATTCTCTCTAGATGCATAGAAAAATTAAGCTTCTAAGGCAACGCAATGAAAAGATTCGAGCGCTTATTACCTTTAGAGTATTTTTCGTGTATCTACAATTAAAAATTTGGTAAGAAGTGAGAACTTACAGTACAAGCAAGCACTTGAAAGAATCTGCATAACGAAAATATTGAATTAGTATATTTGTAGTTAATTTCATACAAAGTGTACCAGTTAATGCAAGATTGACAACTTTTACAACTTGTACTTCTTGTTGAAATACAATCATCAAATTGATACGGAACCCTCGATGAGCGATTTGGACTCGCACTTGACTATTTTTTATTTTATATTATAGATATTCTTCAATATAAACAGCTTATTATGATTCCATGCCATCTACGCAGAAAGCGCTTTACCTACATACATCTACCGTGTAATGTCTCATTTACATGAGTATTAAGCAGAAGTAGGGATAAGGATTAACGTCAATCACATTATAAATGTTAATCGAGACACCTCACATGTCACTTAGTTCACTAGTTTACACATAATATTGGATACCGTCTTTTGAGACCATAGTGGCGCAGTAGCACAAGCGCACGTCTGGAAATGTGACGGTTATGGATTTAAATCCCACTCGGGGTATTGTATTATTATTTATTAACTTAACTTAACTTAACTTAGCTTCACGCTTTATCCCTTGCGGGGTAGTCAGAGAGAACGGAGCGCCAAACGCTACGGTCTCTACATACCTCTTTCGCCTCGTCCACTGTCATCAACCTCTTCATACATGCCCTTCGGGGGGTCCTCATGCTTTTTACGTGACCTTCCTCCAGTATCTTTGATACTGTGTTTTCGAAGGTCAACCGAGGTCTCCCCCTACCTCTCTTACCGCTCACTTTTCCATCATAAATCTTTTTTGCCATTCTTTCATCACTCATTCGTTCGACGTGCCCAAACCAGCTGAGCACGTTCTTCTTCATTCTCACCGTGACATCCTCGCTAGTACCTGCCATTCTGTGTACCTCTTCATTGCGGATTCGATCTGCTAAGCTGACTCCGCATATCCTACGAAGAGATCGCATCTCCACAGCATTCATCTTTCTTTCATTCTTCTTCTGTAATACCCACGTTTCGCTGCCGTATAACAGAGTCGGTACCAAAACTGCATTGTGTACGGCCAAACGCGCAGCTGTGCTGACGTTTCGCCGTCTCATCAATGCAGCTAAGGCTCCGTTAACCTTGTTACCGGCAGCAATACGCCTTTCCACATCCATCTCGTATCTTCCATCTCTACTGAACATACTTCCCAAGTATACCACTTCATTCACTTGTTCTAATATCATACTATTTACACTGATCTTGCATTCCGTCCTTTCTTCATCTCTTTCAAAAATCAGAACCTTTGTCTTATTCACATTGAGGCTTAGACCATTATATTCACACCCTTCTTTCAGAGTGGTGACCAATGCCTGCAACTCGCATTCTGATGATGCAATAAGCACTGCATCATCTGCGTACAGCAGGCAATTCACATTCAGGTCACCTACTTTCACTCCCATATCACTTTGTTTCACTCCTTGGAGACAGCTATCCAAATACAAATTGAACAACCAAGCTGACATGGCGCAACCTTGTTTAACACCCGATCGGATATCAAACCAGGGCGACATGCCAGCTCCTACTCGCACGCAGGCTGAGTGATCTCTGTAAAGAGACTTTACAGCCTGCAGCAAGGGTCCGCTCACATTGTACCGGGGTAGTATCTCCCATAATTTCGCTCTAACAACTCTGTCAAACGCCTTTTCCAAGTCCACAAAAGCACAGAAAACTTTTTGGTTAACGGCCAAAAATTTTTCCGTGATCATGCGGAGGGAAAAGATCTGATCCATACACCCTCTTCCAGGTCTAAAGCCCCCTTGGGCCTCCCACAACAACCTTTCAGATCTCTCCTGCATTCTTCTCGCTAAAACTTTAGCATAAACTTTACTACCTAAGCTAATCAAACTGATAGCTTTATGGCTTGCGCAGTCTATCTGTGAACCTTTGCCTTTATACAAAGGCACGATGACCGCACCTCGCCAATCGTCTGGGACCTCCCCTGATTTCCAGCACAAATTGCACAAAAACCAGAACAAGTCCAAGACGCGTGGCCCACCATATTTGATCATCTCGGCAGTAACTCCATCTGCTCCCGCTGACTTACCACATTTCAGACTTCGTATTGCACTCTCAACTTCTTTTATACTGATTTCGCCATCAGCTACATCAAGACTCAGCGTTTCGCTGCTACTTGAGACTGAGGCGTCATCACATTCATACATCTCCTTGTAAAATTCCGCCCATCGCTGCAAAACGTGTGGTTGTTCTGTTAGAATTTCACCGTCCTTCGAAAGCACCCCTTTCATTCTACAGGCTAACGAGCAACCTCGAGAAACACTAACTTCTCTCCAGAAAAGCTTCGTATTTTCCTTGAAGTTGTTCGTTAACCTTTCATCTCTTTCATTCTCTGCCTTTTCACGCTTCATCTTGATCAGTACTTTCGTCTGGTGCTTTTGCAGCTTATACTCTTTCTTTTTTATCTCTCTCATACTTTTATCTTTACCAGAGGCTTTATAGTCCTGCCATGCCTTCTTCTTTCTTTCTACTGCATCTTGCACTTCATCATCCCACCATTCATCACGCTTTTTGCTAAAGCCCCTTTTACCTTTACCACATACCTCTATCGCTGCTTCCTTCATACAATCCCTAAGGTTCTGCCAGCATACTTCAATATTTCCATTTCCAGATTCACTGCTGTCTAGCTTTTTGGAAACTCTTTCTTGATATTCCTTTCTAGTCGGTGGATCTTGAAGCTTCCAGCTTCTTATGCGGTAATTCGACTCCAAGTCTGGACACCTCGTGTAGCTGCGCCAACCCGCGAACAGACCCCTTATTCTAGCAACGACTAGATAGTGGTCTGTTCCCAGATCAGAACCCCTAAACACTCGTGTGTCCATGACTTGGCTTCGAATACGCTGATCCACTAGGAATAAATCAATCATACTTTTCCCTTCCGTTCGCTCCCATGTATACATGTGAATTTGTTTGTGGTCAAACATAGTGTTTGCCACAAACAAATTCCTTTCCTTGCAAATTTCCAATATAAGCTTTCCAGCCTCATTTATTCTCTTGTCACCATACTGACCTAACACTCCCTCGTAACCGCTTCGCGCAGTTCCGACCCATCCGTTCAAATCGCCACATATTATTAATTTTTCATTCCCTCTAACGCTACCTAGAACATCCCTGACACTCTCCCAAAACTCCTCGAGTTCGCTTAATAGAGCTGAGGATACTGGCGCATACGCCACTAACAAGAATACTCTTGTTAACCCCAGCTTGAAACGAACCCAAAGCAGTCTCGGGTTGATCGCCTTGTATTCAACCGCTGCACTAACCAGTCGAGAGGACAATAACACACCTACACCTTGACAGCCCCACTCGCTCTCTGGTACGCCGGCCCAGAAAGCGACCCGACTGCCCGGCAAATCGGTCGTGTCATTGCCCTTTCGCTTGGTCTCTGTCACACAAACGACATCCAAATCTCTATCATCCATCACATCTAATAATTCATTCATCTTTTCTTCCATCCCTCCTCTTACATTCCACGTAGCTATTTGTAGCTCCGTCCTCCACCTCCCGCCGTTCCGGACATGGCGTGTTGGGTGGCGGTCCCCAACGCCGCATTCGTCGCCACTTGACACACCAGCGGGGACGCACTGGTGCGCGTCGCCTTGGGGGGACGCCCTATCAGTGCGCTCTCTCGAGGTGCACGTGGCGGATGGAACGTTGCAGCCCTCGTAAGGGCTGGCAGGGGTCGCTGCGAGCAAGCCTTCCATCTTGGACCCCCCTATTATTTATTAATATTTTCATTTTTGTCACTCTAGTAACAAGGCAAAGCGCAGCGTTGAGTTGCGCCACTCATCATGCAATGACTCGAAAATTCAGCGAAAATTGGGGAACGGATTACTTTAATATTAGGTTCCCCCTGCCTACTCTGCTATATGTGCGCTATAGCGTGAAGTTGAAAAAATAAAATAATATGAAGATTCGCTAGCCATAGAAAACCAAAGCATTATATAAGTATAAGCATTCCATCGAATAAGGACTTCGATAATAGTATTACCATTTATTTATATTTACCATTACTATAATATTTCATTTTTTTCATTTAGAAAAAATGAGATGACAACTTCCCCCAACACGCAATGTCTTGTAAATTGGACAGAGAGTGGGTACCAAAGTGTCTTAACACTAGGTTCCATGTTATACGGGAAACAGCGTGAAGGTACCCTACTATACTATAGCAGCCTACTATATAATAATTCATATAATATTCACTATTTTACCAAAACACAATTTTTCTGTAAATATATTAATATATACGCGACGCTATTTCAAGTCATAAATAAAATGGGGCCACGTGGAAATGCTACCGTTAACCGGTGAATGCAATAAAACTGTTATAGATGAATGTTTGTTTATTGAAAAATTATATGTTTATAGGTCTATATATTATTTTTATGATGATAGATATGATTTATATAATAGCTTTGGTAAGAATAGTAGTTGAGTTCCAGCTTCAAATTTAATTAGAATAAATGTTTTTTTCGTCAGCATATAACTTAAAACGTCATTGTTGCTTAAATGTACGGTGCATGGAGAACAGAGTGTCTTAGCACTAGGTTCCTTATTATTTTACGCGGAATACATTGTGAAGCTAAAAAAATATTATTGTCTTTGTGTACATAATAAACCATATTCGCCGAAAATACGTCAGAATAAAATAATTTACAATATAGGTCATTGATTTTTATTTCTCTTACATGTAGGTATATCTCTAGTATATAATTATATAGTTATTAGGTTTCCATTAATTTAACTTGATATAAAAATTGAAACATAGCAGCATCAGTCAGTGGGTATGCTGCTATATTTAAATTTTTATATCAAGTTACTAAACGAGTGGGGAGCTGAAGTATCCTAATAGTAACGGAGCAAAAGGTTCCCAGGTTCCCTCTGCCATCCTGATTCTGCATTTTAAAAAAAATCCTGCTATGCACAAACTTTGATTATCTTGCTATGTAGGAAAAAAACGTGAAACCTTCTTTTTTAATATAATTTCAATCATGTCAGATTTGCACATCTCATTTTTCCTTTTAAAACATTATAATAACTGAAAATTCTCGATAAGTACTCTATTATTGTTATTATTATTAGCGTTTTAAACGGGTAGCCATTATATCAAAATATACTATACATTTTACGATCATTTATCAAACAGCGTCGCCACCACAGTCGTGCCCCTAAATAAAATTCAGTAACGCAGCAATGTTCGCCCCTGTCAAATATTCCTATAGAAATTTAAGCTTTTCATACATATAGCACAAAAGTGCCGCCCGTACCAGCCGTTTGGGTACAACGTAGACGTGAGACAGTATGGTTAAAACGTATTGTGATTAAGTTCGTAGAGGCCACAGTAGTGCAGTGGGAGTGCATTTGATCGTGAACGACTATTGTGGATTCTATTCCAGGTTGGGGGAATGATTATATATTATGAGGCGAGCCGTGGCGTAGGGTTACAAATATGCTACTATTACGCGACAAGCTGTGGGTTTCTGTTTTCACTCGAGGAAGTTAAATATTCAATATTTTCTTCTCTTCTGGTAACGAGGCAGAGCGCAGCGTGGAAATCTGCCACTCTACACGCAATATCTCGAGAATTCGACGCAAAGTGGGGAACGGAAATATCTTAACATTAGATTCTCGGTTCTCTCTGCCTACTCTGGTATGTGCAGAATACAACAATGAATACCTATTATATGATTATTTTGATTTGTCAACTTGAGAATTGAGATGGAGTGAGATGGAGATGGGTGGTGAGCAAAGAGTCTTAACACTGAGTTTCCTCTACCTGTCAAAGTGACTTAACTCTGCTATCCACGACAAAAATATACTAAAAGTGACTGTTATGTGCGAATAAAAAATTAAAAAATATTAAACATATAATTATAGTAAAATTTATGTTATCAGTACATTAAAACCAGTTAAAATAATATAACAATTATAAAACAGTAAATCTAAATACGATATGTTTTTACAAATCCCACCGTAAGTCTGCTTTATTTATTCATTTCTGTCGTACAATCCCTAACTGGTTAAAGTCACGCAACTTCCAGTTGTAACTTGTGGCTGTCAATATTGTATAATTGGACGATAATTATGTATTTTATTGTTATTCAGATTGAAAATTTGTGTGATTTAAGTGTAAAATGAGATTTTAATTTTATCAAATACTCTCAATATTATTTATTTGTTTTTATTTCCGTTGAGGCTACAAGTGTGTGCTAGTAGTTGTGGGTTCGATCTCGTCTCGAGGAAATTAAATATTTATTTAAATTTATTTTTTCATTCCTTCGCTCTGACTGCGAGGTAAAGCGCAGCGTTGAATTCCGCTACTGTAAACGCAATGCCTCCAGAATTCGTCGGAAAATGGAAAAAATGTCCTTAGCTCTAGGTTCCCTTTGCTCACCCTACTGTGTGCGGGATACAATGTGAAGGTGATTTTTTAATGAAAATATCTTAAAATTGTGTAGGACACGATACAAGTCTTTAATGCCCAACTCTCTAATATCCTTCCTCTATTAATGTAGTATTCAACACAAAAATATTTTTTCTACTCAAACCAGTAGTTCCTGAGATTAGAGCATCCAAACAAACAAACTCATCAACTTTATAATAACGATATAAATATGAAGCTATCCTATTACAACATTCTATAATATAAGGTTGCCAACAAAACAATAAAAGTGGTTGGAATAATGAAACTATATTACAACTTAAAGTGAAAATTATCTTGTTTCTTATGAAAACTAAAACAAACTAGGGAAGTAGATGCCTTAAAAGTTTTTAACTATATCGTATTTTGTTCGGCTAGTTATATACAACTAAACCAATATAAAATATTACATCCAGCTTTATTAGTAGGAACTTGTTAGCGCGTTAAAAGTTATAAATTGTTATTTTTTTTATGTTTTCCTTTTACTTTTCTTTTCTTTAGTTTCACGCTGAAAGTATACAGCATGGTAGGCAGAAGAGTTAGGTAGTCAACTAGGTTGAGACATTCCGTTCCTTACTTTCCGGTCAATTTTCGAGACATGGTGTGCGTAGTTTTGGGATTTTAACCTCTCGATTTCTCTATTCCGAGAAGAGAAGAGAGGCCGGTCGTGGCGCAGCGGCACGAGGTGTGACTGCAACCGACTGGTTGTGGGTTCGATTCCCACTCGAGGAGATGAAATATTTACTTAAATTTATATTTCCATTTCTTCGCTCTGGTGTCGAGGTTAAGCGCGGCGTTGAGTTCTGCCACTCAACACGCAATGCCTCCAGAATTCGGCAGAAAGTGGGGAACGGAGTGTCTTAACACTAGGTTCCCTCTGCCTACCCTGCTGTGTGCGGGATACAGCGTGAAGCTGATTTGATTTCTCTATTATACGAGATGAAATGGAATATACGAGATGGCTGTAGAAAGGCTGCTGGTAACAGCGTTAAAACGTCAAAAACGTCAGCACAGCTGCACGTTTAGTCGTACACAATACAGTGTTGGTACCGACGCTGTTATACGACAGCGAAACGTGGGTATTACAGAAGAATAAGAGATATACAGAATAGCATATACTAGTGAGGATGTCACGGTGAGAATGAAGAAGAACCCGCACAGCTGGTTTGGGCACGTCGAATGAGTGATGATAGCGATAGATGACCTTAGCGTTTGGCGCTACGTTCTCACTACCTTGCTGGGAATAAAGCATGAAATTTAGTTATGTTTCTTCTATCAGAGCATGGAAAAAAGCTTACAAACAGATACACCTACTGCGCCACTAACCAACTGCCCTTTAAGATTTTTTTAACTTCACGCTGTATCCCTCACGTAGCAGGTTAATCAGAGGGAACCTACTGGTAATACACTTCGCTCCCATTAAAACATTTCCATTCTCCACTTTCCGCCGAATTCTGGAGGCATTGCGTGTTGAGTAGCGGCTCAACGACACGTTTTGCCTGGACACCAGAGTGAAAAAATAAAAATATTTAAATTTTTCATTTCCTCGAGTGGAAATCGAACCCACAACACGTCGCATATGCAGTCCCACGTTCGTGTCCCTACTTTACGACTGGTCTCAAAAAAATAAAATAAAATAATCTATCCCATAAAATAATAACTTCTCCACTAATTACCTTATATCTTTGGCAAAAGAAACTAAATTCTCCTTTTACAGTATAGTCCTGTTTTTGTAATTGATTAAACGTCCCGTAAAAGTGGTTAACAAAAACCCGTCTCGCTGGTTACCTGTCAGACCCTCCATTCATCTTGCATTTGGTTAATTTTTTTTACAAAGTTTTTCTTTAAGCTATGTCTGTTCGTTCACTCAATAATTTTTTTGAACACGATGGTACTATTTGATTTGAGTTATGAAAGTGTATTGTCTTTTTAAGTGGTTTTTTTTGGAGGGTACATTTTTGTTTTTGTTTTTTTTTTGTAATAGGTGAAGTTTTTTATTTATTAATTAAATTGTGTTATGAAATTATATTTTAAGTGTTTTTATTCACACAGCCTTGTAAGTTGTAACTTTACGAATAAGTACAGTAGAGTTCTGTCACTTGATACATGATTGTTTATAAGACTTTAAATACAAAAAAAGTATTTAACTTAACAATTTATAAAAAAATATCCAATTGTCTAATTGCTATACAATAGTTTTGACCAAGCAAAAACTAAACTGTCTGTTTACTATGCATAAAAAGTAGAGTTAACTATCAAATCAAGAAACATGAAAAATAATACAAAAAAATATTCAAGCCCACACAGAATAAAAATATAACCTTTAAATAAAATTTCAAATCATCCTATCCAGCGGATTAGAAAAATATCAAATTTATTATAATAATAAAGTTTCTAAGAGAATACATTTTAATATAACAGTGAACAATAGCTTGAAAACTCCTTATAATATATTACTTTCTTACATGCTAACGTTACGTCGTTGTTATTAACAACTACTATTTAATAAAGCCAGCTACGATATCAAGACAGCGTTATTCTCTTATTGAATACTAGCGGCCAGCCCGCGGCTTCGCCCGCTTGAACTACATGATTATTGATTTAATAAACAAAATTGATTGAAAATTATAATGACTTCTAATAGGCCAGTGGTGGCGCACTGGCACGAGGTGTGACTGTAAAACCGACTGGTTGTGGGTTCGATCCCCACTCGAGGAGATGAAATATTTACTTAAATTTATATTTCCATTTTTTCGCTCGGGTGTCGACATAAAGCGCGGCGTTGTTCCTACACTTAACACGCAATACCTCCAAAATTCGGCGAAAAATAGGGAACGAAGTGTCTTTAGACTATGTTCTCTCTGCCTGACCTGCTGTGTGCGGGATACAGCGTGAATCTGATTTAATTTAATTTAATTTTTAATTTAGCTCCAACACCAAGTCAGCGCTATTCTCTTATTGAATTTAATTTATTTAATATAAAGTGAAAAAGGGAAGGAAACGCAGTATAGAGCCTCTAGACAAGTATGACTTATTAATATATGCTCTTCGTAGAGCGTATAAAATTCCAGGAAATGCCTCGTATAGAAAGATGTTAGAAGCATATTTTCTCTGAGAATGATATCTTATATAATGTAAATTCTATTATATAATATTTTTTTGTAGAAATTTTATAAATTTCGAGTTTTTTTAGATATTATACTTACTGTTATTTTTGAGATGTGATTGTTATATTATTGTATTCATTCAATATAAAAGTAAATGTAAAGACATTTGCTACCAATAGATATATTTGAGGCCAGAAGTGGCCCAGGGGCACAAATGTGTGATTGTAAGCGCCACTCAACACGCAATGCCACGACAATTCTGTGGAAAATGGGGATCGGAAATGTCTTAATGGGAATTAAGTATCGTCTGTCGTGACATTAGGTTCTCAGGTTCCCTCTGTGTATCCTGCTATGTGCGGGACACAGCGGGAAGATTAAAAAATATATTATAAATATATATTTTTGTTTATAAAAATGAAAAGAAATCAAACATTACATTGTTTAAGCAGAACATGACATTTCAAGTCATTACTTCTATATATTATGGTTACTAAGCGAACGTAATACAAGATAGCTGAAATTACGTATAAGAGAGCACTAAAAGAGATTACACAAATAAAATCTACAGGCTACGACTAGCCGTCTATAATTAAATATTTGTCTATATTACATTGATATCCTTCTACTACACAATTTTAAATCAGCTTCACGCTGTATCCCGCACACAGTAGGGTAGGCAGAGGGAACCTAGTGTTAAGATACTCCGTTCTCTACTTTCTGCCGAATTCTGGAGGCATTGCGTGTTGAGTGGCAGAACTCAACGCCGCGCTTTGCTTCGACACCAGATCTAACAAATGGAAATATAAATTTAATTAAATTTAATCTCCTCGAGTGGGGATCGAACCCACGACCACTCGTTTTTACACGATTTACACGACTGGCCTCTTTAATTTTAAATCACAGCAAAAAAATACAAAAACAAAAAATAATTCACTCCCAAAATAGCGTTTTTCAAATATAAAACGATAATAATGATTTCAAAGTCCAAACCGCATTCCACGAGCGGTCGCTCATTACTATAACTGTACCTCCAACTACATACTCCTATCCTATCCTTCATATACTCCTATCCTATCCTACATGGCTGAAATATTTGAGTGAGATTTAGTCGTAAACTAAACTGCATCGTCCATTGTAGGTACGGACGCGAATTCTGTACAATTTTGCGGTACATTTGCGGTGTGGTCAGTCCTTTTGTATGGAGGGTATGTTGATTATGTTTAAGTAATTTAAGATGTTAGTGGATGAAGTGACTATTATATTGCTGATTTAGGATTTGTTTGATTTTGTTAAACGATTGGTTTTTTTTTTCATATTCAAATTATTTAATTGATTTTAGATGTAATATTGCCTAATATGTAAATATAGATTGAAGAAGCTTAGTACAAGTATAGAAATAAATAAATCAGCTTCACGCTGTACCCCGCACACAGCAGGGTAGGCAGAGGGAACATAGTGTAAGGCACTTCGTTCCCCACTATCTGCCGAATTCTGGAGGCATTGCGTGTTAAGTGGCAGCACTCAACAGAGCGAAGAAAAAAGAAAGAAGAAATATAAATTTAAGTAAATATTTCATCTCTTCGAGTGGGAATCGAACCACAACCAGTTGGTTTTACAGTCACACTTTGTGCCGCTGCGCCAGGACTGGTCTCAACAAGTATAAAAGAGAAAAAAATATATATAAAAATGTGTCTTAACTACAAATCAAACCTACTAACCTTAACTTATTAACAACAAAGAATATTTCAAAGAACAATAAACAACAATTTTCTTACAGACCCATTTAAAACAAAGTTACTAGAACTGAAGCATCTACAGCGTGCTTAAAAATATACAGCACTGTTTAAATTCAACAAGCGCGCCTTATATCTCTCGTAACCATTACACTAGAAGCTGGAAACCGTAGAAAATTGCCAACTCGAATGATTCGAGTCCATTATTATGAATAAAGAAATAAAATATTTTCCGAAATATACTTGTATCACAATTAGAAATTTCAATTTGAATAATGTACTACACAGTCAAAAAAATATATTTAATAAAAAAATAATTTTAAAAATAAGTTTTTTAGATTTTTTATAGAATTGTATTTTACAAATTGACGGCTTTTATTTATAGCTTTATTAAATGAGTTATAGGTAAATTTGCCACGGCAACCATTTTAGCTTAAGAACGAATTTGATTATATGTAATATATGTAATTTTATTGTCATCAGAACTAATGTCGTAATCCAAATTTTAGCTTAATAGAACACTGTGAAGTGGGTTTAATTAAGTCTAATAAAAGCTTTTAAAAACAAATACGAATACACACAAAAAATAAATATTGAACTAATTTACTTAAGAAGTGGGTATAACTACTGCAATATTACAAAAGCAATAAATAACAATTTGCTTAACATAAATTTACACAGTTTTATTGAAATTCAACAAACATTTCTTAGATATCCCGTTTATTGTGTATAAAGGAATTTGAGAACCATAGGATACTATTGCTAACGTATAATGATTTACTCTGTCTTTTCTTACAAGCAGTGTCAGAAATAGAAGATAAATTGAAAATAATTATTCCATATCCTCGAGTAGGAATCGAACCCATAACCCGTCGTTTTTACAGTCTCACGCTTGAGCCCTAGCTAAAACTGGCCTCAGAAACGCTATTAATTGCAACATTAAACCGCAATAAACAATAATTTACAAACAAACTACTAAAGCATCTACAGGGTGTATAAAAATATACAGCACAGTTTAAATTCAACAAGCGCATCTTATATCTGCCGTAACTTAAGCCGGGACAAGCAAGAGCTAAAGTATGGGAGTCGGGAGCCACATAAAATTTCTAACGTAGTTTCTCGACCATTAAACGTCAGGGATTGAGGCATAGCCTACGTGTCACGCTGTATACTAGTAGAGCTGTGCCAAAAAATGCCGATTCGACCAATACTATACAAGTTTCAGTATTCTTTTACTATTTTTGTTGTACAGTTATATTGATATTTAGTTTTTTTTTGTTTGTTCTGATCTTTGATTATAGCGTTCCAAATGTGGCAGTTGAGCTGTCTGTTTTTTTTTACATTTTTTAAAGTGTTATTCCACACTTTGTAACTGATATTCCAAACACTTTTTAAAATATTATTTAATAAATAATGCCTTGGCTCGTGATGTGTCTAGTGGTTAGAACTCTTTATAGTTGTGATCGTGAAGAACCCAAAATCTTTTAGAGATTCAGAGGAAACAGTGTTAAGAATTCCATATTATGCCATTAGAAGGTATCGCTTTAATAAGATATTTGCCATCAGAAGTTGTTCTTGTGTCAGTTATTTAGATAACTGCTGACTCGACAATATAACATTGTCATAACTCGAAGCTCGTCCGAAGATAAGCCAAGAGCGCGTCCTATCTTCCTCTCCACTATAACTGCGAACTAGTTATAATAAGAGGAAGAAAGAGTACGGGCCCCTCCCCGCCCTACACCGTGAGTTCCGACCAGACCGTGGCTTTACAGTCTTCGTTGAACCCTCCGGGACGTTTGTGTGTGATCTTTCCGAAGGTACTTGTTACGCTTGTTTATATTAAGATTGTATTAGAATAGTGATTCGTGATGTTGATTGATTTGTGAGATCAATATAAGTCGTTGGAACGAACGCACTACCGCTAGGCGGCCGATATGTTAAATAAACGCACGGCACACACCCCACAGTCGTGTCTCGAACCGTAGGCGGACACTACTACATACACCAGAGTTCCAGGACATAAAATAGCACCACACACCCGTACGAGACAGGCGGACACTACTACATACACCGGAGCTGGGACATAAAATAGCACCACACACCTACTACTCGTATACCAAGTCATAGACGTGGTATATAATATATCAATGACCAACGCCATACAAGCATAGCTTACGTATCGCGAGCATACTGCGAGACGGCATCAGCCACGACATAGTTAATGTCGCTATAACAGTTCGCATAAGCCCATCACGTCAGCCTTCGCGACGTCAAGCAACATTCAATATTATAATATGGATCAAAGATCCACAATATGTGTCGCTCCTACACATATATTGCCTTTATAAGAAATTCGATCCTAAAAGATCGTGCCATGATAGACTTCAAATTATCACATTATATTTATTATACATTTGGTACGAGTCTTTATGTGCATCATATTCATTTGTACCGTAGTACTTAATAGTTCGACTCGACCGCTGCCTTCCGAGCATCACCACCTCCTATATATACGGAACGACGGTCGCGACACTCGGGACGAGAATACACGAACGCGTCTCGATTAATATGATATTTAAAATATATAGTTTTTATTATTCATATTTAACTATGTTATTTATGTATATTGCCATGCATATTTTATTTTATTTATTTTTAACTTATACTCAAGGTATATACTGTTACATTCAACCCCCTAAATTGTATGGAGTTCATCGAAATAGAATTTACATTTATTTATTTATTTATTATCAACCCCCAGATTGGGCAACCCCCCAACCTCACTATACTTTGTTTTCACAATCCCCAAACATGAATATTCCTTACACTGTAAACCTCCTCTATCTCATTCCATTTCACGGACAACAAATTGTAGGCGTATGCCTAATTGTATATATGTTTATTACAAAGCCGTTTGACCATCCTGGTCACGGCACCAAATTGTAAGCAAAAGCCTACGATAAAATATTTAATGTAAAGCCGTTTTGATCATCCTGGTCACGGCACCAAATTGTAACTGATATTCCAAACACTTTTTAAAATATTATTTAATAAATAATGCCTTGGCTCGTGATGTGTCTAGTGGTTAGAACTCTTTATAGTTGTGATCGTGAAGAACCCAAAATCTTTTAGAGATTCAGAGGAAACAGTGTTAAGAATTCCATATTATGCCATTAGAAGGTATCGCTTTAATAAGATATTTGCCATCAGAAGTTGTTCTTGTGTCAGTTATTTAGATAACTGCTGACTCGACAATATAACATTGTCATAACTCGAAGCTCGTCCGAAGATAAGCCAAGAGCGCGTCCTATCTTCCTCTCCACTATAACTGCGAACTAGTTATAATAAGAGGAAGAAAGAGTACGGGCCCCTCCCCGCCCTACACCGTGAGTTCCGACCAGACCGTGGCTTTACAGTCTTCGTTGAACCCTCCGGGACGTTTGTGTGTGATCTTTCCGAAGGTACTTGTTACGCTTGTTTATATTAAGATTGTATTAGAATAGTGATTCGTGATGTTGATTGATTTGTGAGATCAATATAAGTCGTTGGAACGAACGCACTACCGCTAGGCGGCCGATATGTTAAATAAACGCACGGCACACACCCCACAGTCGTGTCTCGAACCGTAGGCGGACACTACTACATACACCAGAGTTCCAGGACATAAAATAGCACCACACACCCGTACGAGACAGGCGGACACTACTACATACACCGGAGCTGGGACATAAAATAGCACCACACACCTACTACTCGTATACCAAGTCATAGACGTGGTATATAATATATCAATGACCAACGCCATACAAGCATAGCTTACGTATCGCGAGCATACTGCGAGACGGCATCAGCCACGACATAGTTAATGTCGCTATAACAGTTCGCATAAGCCCATCACGTCAGCCTTCGCGACGTCAAGCAACATTCAATATTATAATATGGATCAAAGATCCACAATATGTGTCGCTCCTACACATATATTGCCTTTATAAGAAATTCGATCCTAAAAGATCGTGCCATGATAGACTTCAAATTATCACATTATATTTATTATACATTTGGTACGAGTCTTTATGTGCATCATATTCATTTGTACCGTAGTACTTAATAGTTCGACTCGACCGCTGCCTTCCGAGCATCACCACCTCCTATATATACGGAACGACGGTCGCGACACTCGGGACGAGAATACACGAACGCGTCTCGATTAATATGATATTTAAAATATATAGTTTTTATTATTCATATTTAACTATGTTATTTATGTATATTGCCATGCATATTTTATTTTATTTATTTTTAACTTATACTCAAGGTATATACTGTTACAACTTAGGAAAGAAAAATACTTATTTAGAAAACGTATAAAAAATTGAACGTAGCGGGACTAGAACCCGCGCCTACTGAAAGCCGACTAGGCGCTCTGACCACTAAGCCATACGTTCTCATCAAGCTACGTCGAAATTTTTATACGTCTGTTACAACTTATTTATGTTGTTAGCATCTCTGTAAGGAGTTTTCTAAATAAGTATATTAATGTTTTTTTTTTCTTTCCTTTTTATTATAACAGTGACATTAACGGTAAACAACCTTGAAAAAGAAGTTTCGACCATTCTGTATGTATATGATTCGAGATAAAATAATAATCCCGTTGTAATAAGAAAAAAAAATAACAGAATATTTATTGCAAATAATATTATATATTACATTAACAAGTTATATTTCAATAATTTAATGAATATCATAAAATATTTACGCTGGCTCAGAGCCAACTTGTGACATTTTGGACTTCCTAAGTCCAACCGGTAAAGAGAAAAATGAATAATTTATTGCGGTGCATTTTGCTTTGGTCGTCGTTGTAGCCTTGAGATTCTGGAATCTTGAAAGAATAAAATCTTATTTAAGCGAAAATTCTGTAATCCAAAGAATACTTGTTTTTCAAATTTCCTCTTTAAATAATTTGCTGGAAACTGAATACTTGTGAGAATTACGTTATATAAATAGCTAACTAAGGACAGTATTTTAAAATAAAAATTTTAATGCATAAATGAATACAGCATTACGCATCTCAAGATCGCTCTCAAGATTTATTATTCAGCCACTCCATACTTCTCAATTAGCTCGCTTAACCAAACAAATAAAATAAATGATAGATTTATTTTCTTTTTATATGAATTTTACGATATACTAATACAATATGTATAATTATAAGGTTTAATTCTTAAATAAAAAGATAAGAAACCTTTACACAATGCATGTATGGCATGTGTTTTAAAACGTTAACCGCTTTTGATTTCTAACAATAGAAATAGAGTAAATTCTACGGCATTTTAATTAAAAATTCTTAAGTAATAAAAATTGTACCTCATACGCTACGTTGCTAGCCTAGAGATGAGGTAGACTGGAAATAAGTAGTCATGTAAAGATGCTTTTTAACCTAGCAGTATAATAGAGATATAGCTTTACTTGGTAAAAGAGCAAAATGTATGTATTATTACAAAATATTAATGTTAATATAGTAATATTGTTATTCCGTTTCCATTGAGGTACGGAAGTGTCTTAATGGGAACAGTGATTTTATACTATGTTCCCAGGTTTCCTCTACTTACTACCTATCTCTACTGACCAGGTCGGTTTCCAGGAGGCGCGGGTTCGAATCCCGCTACGTTTAAATTTTCGAATTTTTTTTTTCTTTCCTAAGTGTGGAATAATACTTTAAAAATGTTAAAAAATATTTACTCTACTTACTGTGCTATTAGGCAACTTACAAGAGATTTTAAATTGTCCTGTTATTACTTACGACCAGATGTTAGATTGAGAAAGAGTCAATTTGATGGATTCGTATAACGTGTATTATTAATTACGAACAAACAAAATAAATTTAATTTTGACAGAATATAGAAAATACAAGTACATTAAAAAACAACTTCTCAACTTTATACATCATATTTGTAATAATCGTAACTTACCTACGTACTTACAGCACTTACAGCACTTACCGGGTATAAACGTCAACAGCACATTCCAGCACTTCCTGTCACGCTTAGTACTTAGACGTGTCAATAATAAACCCATTAGACATTTTGTACCAAACATTTTTATGTAAAGAAATTCATTTTTGAACGCGCGGTGTTTGGTTCCGCCCCTAAATACAGAATTTTCTCGATAGTTTTTAGATATTATATGATAGGTTAATATATTTAAAAATATATATATGTTTCAAATCGTGGATTTAGGTTTTGTCGTTCAATACTCATTTTAGAGAAGGAATTAATATTTAAGTTTTTTCACTATGGCACCAAGGTCAAAAAGTACAACGTTGAGTTCCCCCACTCAATACACAGTGCCTTGAAAAATTCGACGAAAAATAGGGAACGTAGTGCCTTAACACTAGGTTCCCGCTGACTACCTTGTGTGTGCGTGGCGTTCAAAGCTCCAATACTCAAATCACAGTTTATTCTAAATTAGGTGAACATGGGATAACGAAGTGTCTGCACACCAGGTTCCCTCTGTTCTACCCTAGCTATAATATAAACATTAAGTAAAGAAATAAAATTGTATCAAAAATATCTCACTTAGCAAAACGTCAAATAGCTTTACTAGCAACTTCGTGCCTGATTTATAATTCCCCACCCTCCTCTTTAATATGTATGTATTCCGCGCGTCTGTTTGACAAAGTGCTAAGACAATTTAGACGCGAAACATAATTGTGATAATACCGGGAACGAATTTGATTTTGGAAATAAAATGAAGAAGTTTTTTTTTAGTGTAAATGTATGGTTAAGCTTCACGCTGTATCCCGCATTTAGCAGAGTAGACAGAAGGAACCTGGAAGCCTAGTATTTATACACTCCGTTCTGTTCCGTTCCCCAATTTGTGCCAAATTCCTGAAGAATTGACGATGATGACATAATTCGGTCTCTCTAGACGCAATGTCACTAAAATTTGGGCGGTGCCTTGAGAATAGTGCCTTATCACTACTTTACCATGCTGTATGTGGAACACAGCGTGAAGCTTAAAAACATAAGGCGTTACTACTACAACTTTATAGTACAAAAGTGTAGTAAAACCATATCTTTGTAATATCTTTCAATTTACTTTAAACTAAAATTTAGTACCTTCTCAAATAATTACGGTGTTGTTTATTTAAAGAAGGTTAAGCGCGAGGAAACTTTCCAACTTGTTTGTCAAATTCCTTTCAAGTTTCGAAGACACACGTAAGTAGCCCTCAACTTCGACGCTGAAACTATTCAGAGGTCTCGAGTAAAAATAGTAGTGTTGTATTCAATATTATATTTTGTTCGCGGATTAAATTTATTTACTGTTTGTAGTAAAATTAATCAGTTTCACGCTGTATACTGCTCACTGTAGGAACCTAGTGTTAAGACTCTCTGTTCCCCACTTTCTGCCGAATTCTGGAGGCATTGCGTGTTGAGTGGCAGAACTCAACGCCGCGCTTGTCCTCGACACCAAAGCGAAGAAATGGAAATATAAATTTAAGTAAATATTTCATCTCCTCGAGTGGGGATCGAACCCACAACTAGTCGGTTTTACAGTCACACTTTGTGCCACTGTGCCACGACTGCCCGTTCGTTTTTAGAATAATTAATATTTATTAGGGCTGTATTGTTTTATGCTCAGTTTAATATAGTTCAATTTAAATTTTATAAAGATCTTAAATAGATATGAAGAAAATATTTTTTAAGTTATTGGTGGTAACCCCCACAACTCCCGTATTGTAGGCACTAGGGATCAAAAGATTAAGTATTTCCGATGAAAAGCAACAAAATCATAGTAAACACATAGTAGAAGCCAGACAGAATGTTTCTATGCTTATCCTACTTAAGCCCTTAATAACTTTTCAAGCTGATTTCCCACACCCAGCGTATAATAGTATTACGCAAACGCAAAATGCAGAACGGAAGGAAGTGCCTCCATATTCAAAATATTAGATAAAATAAAGCAAAACAACTTTTTCCAGCATGACGGGATAGAGGGAACCCAATGTTTCCAACATTCCGTTGTCATTCGTTGTCCATGTCCATTCCGAGTGAAACCCAACGAAATATATCAATATTCGAATACAAATAAAATAAATAAATCAGCTTCACGCTGTATCCCGCACACAGCAGGGTAGGCAGAGGGAACCTAGTGTTAAGAAACTCCGTTCCCCACTTCCTGCCGGATTCTGGAGGCATTGCGTGTTGAGTGGCAGAACTCAACGCCGCGCTTAACCTCATTCGAATACAAATCCAGTCAAAAATTACAATCGCCAATTAAAAAAGACAAACATACATATAAAGAATCGAAAATCATTCGAAAAATCGTACCAATTTTAATCACAGCACCGTGGGTACCACTTATAACATTTTTAATACAACGCCGGTAGCATTCCGCGTTGGAAGAACGGGCGTTAATCGAAATTGCGTTTTTTTTTTTAATTTCGATTCTTTCAATATGTAGGATTGATTGGACTGAAACTGCAATCGCTATCGATGTATTACTTAGCGTTTTAACATTTTTTTCACGTTTCCCTTTATTGGTTGGACTATTTAAAGATCGAATCGTTTTGGGTCACCGTCGATAGGTTTTGTGTGAATAATTTTATGAAAAATTTTGCTTATATTTTGTTTTAATTTTGTTTAATGGTAACTATCGTTCGGGAACGGAGTGTATTAACACTAGAGTTAGGCAAAGGGAGACCTTTGCTTAACTAAAATTATATTTAAAAAAAAATGTCACCTTCACGACCCTGGATGCAGCATTGGATACTTCAAAAAGGATCTAGTATGACGCTTCGTTCTCCACTTTACTCTCAAATTCGAGACAATTCAGTTAAAGTAAGTGAGACTGGAAAGAGATTCGATTCCCAATTGAGGAAATAAAACATTTAAAATTTCCATTTCCTTGCTCTAGTAACGAGGGAAAAGGCGGCATTGGGTTTCGCCACATAACATGCAATGCATATATAATTCACCGGAAGCTATGGTACAAAAGTGTCTTAATCGGAACAGAGTGTCTTTAGTACCCAGGTTCCCTCCACCTAACCTATAAGCAACGCTATAGGTGAATGTAAAAAAAATATATCTTAAAAAAAAATATTTATTATAATGACTTATTACTAAAACTAACTGGTAAGTACGAATACTAAAAATTTACAGCAAATTTTCATATCATAATCACGAACATAAATTGGTAAATAGCCTAACTTCGAGTGTATTTATATCGCCAACTTCCTCTCACTATCGTCTACACTGCTACGGTAATTACATGCTTGGTCGGTCAGTTTTGAACTAATCTGAAGTTTTTAATTGTGATCTCATCAAAGCGTTTATCTAAGTATATAGTTTTAAATTTTGTAATGTTATATTAGCACTGGAGGCCAGTCGTGGCGTAGCGGCACGAGGTGGGACTGTAAAACCGACTGGTTGTGGGTTCGATCCCCACTCGATGAGATAAAATATTTACTTAAATTTATATTTCCATTTCTTCGCTCTGGTGTCGAGATTAAGCGCGGCGTTGAGTTCTGCCACTCAACACGCAAAGCCTCCAGAATTCGGCAGAAAGTGGGGAACGGAGTGTCTTAACACTAGGTTCCCTCTACCTGTTCTGCTGTGTGCGGGATACAGCGTGAAGCTAATTTAATTTTGATTTTGATTTAATTTCACCTATTCAAAAAATATATTAACGAACACAACCGTCCATCTGTAAACATTAAAAGCTATAGGTGTTTTTATACGTTTCGGATAGAATTGATAATGTACCGCACTCAAAATGGCCGGAGCGAGCGTGGCTTCAACACTGATAAGAATATCGCATTGCAACATTTTTATATTACATAAAATTTATTTTTATTTTTGATTCATATTTCAGAGACAATCTCTGTGTTTTTCGATATATGTATTTATAAATATGTATTGTTGATCAGGCTTAATGAAAGTATCTACTGTGTGGATTTTTTTTTCTCTTATTTATATATATTATACTATATATATTATTTACTTAACTTTTATTTTAACCTTGTGAGGTAGATGGATATAATATTACAAATTACAAATTTATAATATTTGTATATACCTATAATAAAGATACTTCAATCGCCATTTATCTTTTTTTTTAATTCTCAAGTTTTGCCACTCAATATCTTTACGCTGTATCCCGCACTTAGAAAGGTAGGCAGAGGAAACGTAGTGTTAAGAAATAAAAAAAAAATCAAGTTGTTGCGTGTTTAGTGGCGGAAGTCAACGCCGCGCTTTTGCCTTGGTGCCAGAGCGAAGAAATGAAAATATTAGTAAACAATAAATCATTCTGCTGAATAAGGCTCGAACCCACAACTTATGTCCCTAAGCCGCAACGGCCTCAAAACTCTTTTTTCTAAATATTCAATTTACCAATTTTTAGAAAATTAAATTGGTAATGGGGAACGGAGTGTCTTAACACTCGGTAACCTCTGCTTTCGACGCAGTGTGAAGCTAAAAAAAACACTATCTATTGTATAAATACTGAAAAACATCGGCATGAAGGATGGAAAAGCTTATAAAGCTTATTAGGGACATCTAATGATAAATACGAGAGAAAAAAGTAATGAAACACCCAACAATACATTAATGATCATTAATATACATTCATTTATAATAAAACGATGCGGCAATAAATAAATTACGACTATATTTTATCTAAGTTTGGTCAGTCGGCTTTGAACTCTAATACCAAGTGATAAAGTTGATAATAGGTTGATAGAAGTAATCTTTGTTGGCACACCATTTTACTAAGTTACGCCATTCATTATGTATCCCTCCTGTATATAAATATTCGGAACCTTTCTCGCCTTTTAGTAAACTCAGTTACGTTTTTCGAGATGTTGTAGATTTAAATTTTAAATATTAGTAGGTTCCCGTATACTTAACTACTTGTATAGAGATGAAATGAACGAAGTTTATATTTTGATTTTGATAAAGATAGCTAAAAAAGATAAACCAGTTAAGTACATTAATTACATAGAGCCATAGCACCGGACTGTACGCACGATGATTGTGGATTCAATTCCTGGTTTTTTATTTCCTCTCTCTTTGGTTATAAGACAACGCGCGGCGTTTAGTTCTGCCTCTCTACATACAGTTCTATTTTAAGATAAATTAAAAATTTAATATATCATTACCGTATAGAGTAGTCCAGTGTTAAGACACTCCATTCCCCACTTTCCTCAAAATTCTCGACGTTACACACATATTGAGTGATGGAACTTAACGCCAAGCTTTGTTTTCCCACAGCCGACAAATCATAATATAAAACTGCCCAAAAATGAGTTATTTCCATTTTCCCGCGCTCAACACGTAGTCTCAAAAATTGGAAAACGAAGTATCTTAATACTAGGTTCCCTCTACGTTATACATACATACATACGGAATAATACATACATATATGCATAAAGCTATAAAAATGTTAAGAAATTCAATATTTTTTTCAGAGTTTGTGCTTCAAACAAAGATACTGAATATGGAGTTCTGTAGAACTTAACTGATAATTATTAATACTTTAGTCTCGAGCTTTTTTCCGAAATTCAAGCCTAGTTTAGCCACAGCCCTTTTATCTGATACCTTAGCCCTTACTTAAACTAGCGGCTTTAATATCAATTTTTGCCCCCCCCCCCCTTTTAAGGCTATTATTTTTAAGATTTATATTTTTTGTAGTCTTGTAAGCTTTCCTTTTTTCCTTAATAGTTACGGAACCCTAAAAATCTTGTTTTATAAGGCCGTTTTACATGACGTTTGTGGAGAACGATTTATTTTCATACATTCTTTCGCTCTGGTAACAAGACAACGCAAAAATAAGACGATATGTGGAGAACGGAGTGTCTTAACCCTACGCGTATCCTGCTGTCTATAGTATACAGTGTGAAGCAAAAAAAAAACATGTTTGAAATAGAGGCGTCAGCTTCAGCTGAGAGTAGATTTTAATTTCCTTTCTCCCAGAGAAAATATGTAAATTATTATTATCGGTTTTACTGAAGTATGTACCAAGTATATTATTGCATATATGCAGGAAGCCCTATGCATAATTTATGACGTGACGCGTGCTTTTGAGACTGAAGCATAATTATAATGATACTCTTACGTACGTACTTTATATATGCTAACCTATTATTCTCCTTGAAACTCAAGTTTCATTATTTTGCAATATTTTTTAATTTAGCTTAGTTTCGTTATTTTTTAGTATAAGGGCTCATTTTCAGTGATTTCACTTAGTTGTCAAAGTTTCCCGCACAATACGGGTTGTTTAAAATAGGCTATGCCTATAATATAGTGTGTTGAGTAGTGTTGGGACTCGACGCTCTTTCTCTTCCTACGAGAGCGTCGAAATGAAAATATTTCATTTCTTGGAACTTCATAATAGTTAAATTTGTTAGGTTAAATATTCTCTAATTATAGTTTGGAAAACACTAAGGTGTAAATAATTACATTTATATTATTGTAATTTTTTCTTTGGTTATACAAAACGCAGCAGTTTTTTTTATACTATCACTTAATATGCATTGCCTCGAAATTATACGGAAAATCGTATATCTTAGCACAAAATTCTCAATTCTACTATGAACAAGAGACGCGTACAGCTAAAACTTTGCCCCAATCGACTTCGAACCCACTACCATCTTATATCCAAACCCTTCCAACATCACGTCAAAGTACAAACCTAATTTAAATTCAGAAGTACGTATTCAACAACTCACCGGGACCTGTCACTTAGATTTATTCGCGCTTACGTAGCTCAACGCGAGCAACACGCTCCTCCCGATAAGGGCAGGATGAAAAGTTGGTGAAGGCTGCATGAGGAATCTACTCTTTACAGCGCAAATGATAGTAGTTTATCAAATACTACTGTTCTAGCATCGCGTATTGGTCGGTGCGTGCGTGCTCGATCGTATGAAATATGTACGTAGTCTTCAGGTCTAATGGGCTGGTGGATTTTTGTCGTTTAACCATTAGCTTTGCTTGATTTTGGGGATTTGTGTGTTACTAAATCATAGACAGACAGACAGACGCACAGACGAAACTTCTGGGTTTAGTAAGTTTAAATTTTACAGGTAGAAGAGTGGATGTTTCGAAATTAATACGGAAAAGGAGAAAATATGAGATTTACCATTTCTTGTGAAAGCTTACGCAAACTTTATTATATCATTGGTTTGGTCGTGGGCTAATGCGATGGTAGCGGGTTCAATCGCTCTGGCAAGACATAGTGCAATTTCCAACTTTACCACTCAATACGTATTGCTTAGAATTCTGGCGGAAACTGGAGAGCGGAGTGTCTTTACATAAGGTTCTTTCTACATATCCTGCTATACATGGTATAAAGTTTTAAAGAGAAACAACAAAAACGAAACGAATTACGAGAAATACTTTTTTTAGAAATATGGTTTTTTTAGAAATGTATTTACAAAGAATCTTTAAATATCACAAAGCCAAATAGATAGGCATTTACATCCAACATAGCGTTATAAACGCATTTTCTTCGTCACTAAACAACGTATAAAAGTAATGGTACAATTCTGAAACAATCTAAAGGGATCTCAAATAAGGATACACGTTAAATGCGTGACAAATGAGAAACTTTATTTATAGTACTTTACATTAAATAATCTTTAACCAGCTTCACGCTGTATCCCGCACACAGCAGGGTAGGCAGAGGGAACCTGGTGTTAAGACACTCCGTTCCCCACTTTCTGCCGAATTTTGGAGGCATTGTGTGTTTGCGAGAGGCAGAACTCAACGCCGCGGTTTGCCTCGACACCAGAGCGAAGAAATGCAAATATTAATGTAAATAAATATTTTATTTCCTCGAGTGGGAATCGAATCCACAACCACTCGATTTTACAGTCACACTTTGTGCCCCTGCGCCACGACTGGCCTCATTAATAAAATAAAATATAAATTTAATATTTATACATTTTTCAAAGATTTACCTAATATACAAAGTCTCAATAGCTGTGCGTGGGAAATTCGGCGGAAAATGGGGAACGGAGTGTCAAAAAATACCTACTATCTAATATACCGTTGATGTCCGCTATTCAACACGGATTGTATTGAAAAACCAAAAGAATTTAGAAGACTCGGGCAACAAAAAAATATTAAATGAAAACTAATGCAAATAAAATATTAAATTGTTAGAAATTATCATTTTTAAGTAACTTTTACAATGTAGCTCTAGGTTTTTTAATATTTAATTTTCACGTTCTATTCTGCATATTGTAAACTAGACAGGAAGACCTAGCGTTATAAATACTTCGTTCACTATCCACCCCATTTTCAAGATATTGCGTATTTAATATAACGTATGGAAAATATTTTTTTAAAATATATTCCAAAGTTCTCCATAAAATATCATAATAATCAGAATAAGAGCGTATTTTCTGACTGAATATACATATATAGAATGAAAGGTAAAAGTAGTTTAGCGATTGCGCAAGATCCAAATAAACTACTACGACTTAAGAGTGACGTATTGAACTTCTGCCATAGTAGGCGATAGAAGACTAAAATCTATATATATATATAAGGACTTGTGCTGACTGACTGAGGTAAGACGCACGCAGAGCCGTAACCGCTGATGGTAGAAACGTGAAATTTGGGCAGATGTCTATTTTTATATTCTGGACAACCACTAAGAAGGGATTTTTAAAAATTTTAACCCTAAAGGGATGAAATAGAGGTTGAAAGTTTGTATGGATTTTTTTTTAAATCAGCACCGATTTTTATAAAATTTGAAATTCAGACTCTTAAAAATATTTAATTGAACACGTGTTTTATGGTTTTTTAGAATTTACCCCCTAAGGGTTCAAATAAGGGGTTGAAAGTTTATATGGAAAAATCTTTAAATCGCCACCGATTTGTATAAAAATTTTAATTCAGTCTGTTAAAAATATTTTATTGAACACGTGTTTCGTGGTTTTTTTAGAATTCACCCCAAAGAAGCGGGCGAAGCCGCGCGCGCCCTCTAGTTAAAAATAAATATGATGAAACATTCAAATAAAAATTATAATATTATTAGTAAAATTAAGTCAGGCAACTCAAGAAAAATAAATCAAAGCTTATAATTGTTGCATGAAACGGGGTTTGGGTTCCGCCTATCAACGCATTATAGCTTAAAAAATAAACGATATAAAAAAAATAAAAACAGAGAATCCCAACACTTACGTTCTCTCTTAATCTCAAAAAAGAAAAGAAAAAGGAATATCCAAAAACCTTCATAGGAAATTAGAAAATGTGTCTTCGATTGTGGAAGATCCGAACAGCCCCTTCGTTAGAGTGTGACACGTCGAGCTTTCGTTACAGGTTCTGGGCGACTTAAATCTAATTTCGTTGCATTCCACTGTATCGAATTGCCAAAACGTTATCCTTTAGAATTCCGTGAAATAAAGGGTGGAAATTAAAAGTATTTGCGTTGGATGTCAATGGATGTCTTTCATTGGTGATTTTGAATAGTCCTGGAAAAAATTAGGTTGAAATCTTTGGGTGTAGCGGCATAGTGCGTGACGTTTGTGGGTGCGATTCCAGTTCAGATCGTTTTGTGTTATTATTCATAGTCCCGCTATGATAGCAAAGCAAAGTGCGGCGTTAAGCTCTGCCACTCGACACACAAATTGGGCAGAAAGTGAAGAACAGAGTGACTTAAACAAGGTTCAACTTACCTACTCAGGTGTAAGCGAAATACATTACCAAACGATTTCTAAAGTAACTAATCAGACCTTTATAATGGATTCCATTACATATAATTTGTTAGAGTAAGCTTCTGAAAATTTCAACCCTCAGATTATCAGTCTAAAAAGGTAATCTCAATATATTTAATTAAATATTACACTCTAAAATTTAATAACCCTTAAAAATTCACTCGACTGTTTAATGCTGACAAGTGAAACCCTTATTTTCGTCGTATTGTGGTCGACATAATATAAACTAAAAAAATCAGCTTCACGCAAAAGTGTTCACTATATTAAATAAAAAATAAATAAATCAGCTTCAAGCTATATCCCGCACACAGCAGGGTAGGCAGAGGGAACCTAGTGTTAAGACACTCCGTTCCCCACTTTTTGCAGAATTCTGGAGACATTGCGTGTAAATTGGCAGAACTCAATACCGCGCTTAACCTCGACACCAGAGCGAAGAAATGGAAATATAAATTTTAAGTAAATATTTCATCTCCTCGAGTTGGGATCGAACCCACAACCAGTCGGTTTTACAGTCACACTTGGTGCCGCTGCGCCACGAATGGCCTCTTTTTTACTATATTATAATAAATAACTTAACAAATAACTTAAAAATCTAGAACCTTGTAAAACAATCCGATTCGCTCTTGCCTGTTCTATTTACAGTATACTGGTGTACCTTTTAGTGCAGTTAAATGGAAAATAAAACTAAAAGTGTAAAATGCTGCATTTCCGCCTTATCTACAGTTGCGAAGTATTGAAACGTGAATGAAATTGACAACAGTGACCGATTTCTCCTCTTTTTATTATTAAATGGTTGATTACCGTTGCATTGGTCATAAACTGAAGTGTTTTGACATTAAGTTGTTACTACTGAACTGTACTGGGTATGTACTTATATGTTCATACATATATACGTACTTACATACATATGTGATATGCTATCGTGGACTAAAAAAAAATAACATTATTTTTAACATTTTTAAAGTGTTATTTCACACTTAGTGATAAAAAAATACTTATTTACAAAATGTAAACGGACCAGGCGCTCTGACCACTAAGCCATACGTTCTTATCAAGCTACGTCGAAATGTTTATATGGTTGTTACAACTTATTTATGTTGTTAGCATCTCTGTATTTTATTATTATCTTTTAGCTTCACGCAGTGTACATAGATAGCCATAGAAGTGAACATTACTTAAATATGAAATTTTTTCTTGAGATTGAATCCAATAGTCATCGAGGCTGTCGTGGTGCGTAAACACAAGTAGAGTTACACGACTGTAATTGCGACAGTTGTGAATTCGATTCCTACTAGGGGAAATGAAATATTTAATATAACGCGTTGGTGAATTTCAATCGATATACAATGCCAAGAAAATTCAGCGCGAACTGGAGAAAGGAAGTAACGAACAAAATATTACTTATTATATTTTACACTACGTAATTTCCTCTACAACATAAGTCTCTATACATTTTCAAAATAAACTTTCAATTATACTTATTTAGAAAACGTATAAAAAATTGAACGTAACGGGACTCGAACCCGTGCCTCCTGGAAACGTTTTCTAAATAAGTATTTTTCTTTCCTAAGTATGAAATAACATTTTAAAAATGTTAAAAATAACTTTAAATAAATAAAAAAAAAGAAATTCTAAAACAAACACCACCTGACACATCATGGGTTTCTTCGGTTAATCCTTGAAAAAAATTCAACAGAAATCATCATAATATACACAATAGCAGGAAGCTCACTCGATCCCATTGTTTGATATATACCGACAACATTCAGCACGCCGGTTTGAATAGGAAAATAGCTTGAAAGCGCCGAAAAAACCTACTTTAATATATCATTTGGACTCGTTAGGCGACGTCAGCTGCTGAATGAAAGAATGGAGAAACGAAATGAATGGTTTTGATAGAGCAGTGAACTCTATAGTGCTCTATTTTAAAACGGTTTCCCACCTAATATTTGATTTTGGTTTTGTGTTAAGTTTAAAATTTAGTTGAGGTTTGTGTGATAATTTTTTTTGAAATTGTGTTTTTTTTTATTTTTATATAGTTAAAATTTTAAGTTTAGAATTCATAATATTAATACTTTAATTTACTACTAATATTGTATATTAAAAAAAATATCATATATATATAATGTTTATTTAAAATTACTGAATTATTCTTGTAAAACGTATAAAAGTTTGAACATAGCGGGATTTGAATCCGCGCCTCCGAACAATTAAGCCATACGTTCTCATCGAGCTACGTCGAACATCTTATACGCATGTTACAACTTTTTTATGTTGTTAGCATCTCTGTATGTCTGTATATTTTTTAAACATTTTCAAAAGTGTTATTCCACACTTTAGGAAAGAAAAAATACATATTAAGAAAACGTATAAAAATTTTAGCGTAGCGTGATTTCAACCCCCGCCTCTTGGCTTTGCTGTAACAAAGTGTACTAACACTAGGTTCCCTCCACATACAAGCTTACAGCGTAAAGCTAAAAAACAGCACACACAACCATACAAATAAAAAAAAACGAAAAAAAAAACACAAACACACAATATCATCTAAAACTTCCATTAAACTTAAAACCCATACAACAACACATTCATCAGGTATTAGAACACACGTTAGTAACACAGAACACGTACCGTATATAACCCTTTGCTGAAATTTCAATAATGGCGAATGGCGATCGCGGCGTTGTTGCCGCTAATTACACCGCTGGATGCTCGCTGCCAGGTACCAACCGCCCGGCTACAATAATTGCGGATGCTAAATCTGTTTGGGATCTCGTTTGGATTGTACGATGTGAGAATATATATTTACAACGTATGGCTATATGTGTGCACGTCGTGGCGCAGGCGTAAAAGCGATTTGGGTTCGATTCCTATTATTTTGATTTCTTCTCTGTCTTTGATAATGAGGCACAGTGCAGTGTTCAGTTCGCTTCTCAATACGTAAAGCCTCGAGATGCCGAAAGTGGGAAACGGCAATGTCTTAATAGGAACAGAGTGTTTAATACTAACATTAGGTTCCCAGGTTCCTTCTATTTATCCTGATATGTAAAAAGTTTAATTAAAAACGCGACGGTTGTGGATTCGATTTCTACTCAGTGGATTCATTATGGCTAAATAATTTTTATTTTCACATGGTAGACAAAAAAGCGCGGTGTTCAGTTGCGCCCAACTTGTAATGTCTTGAAAATTTGAAGGGTAAACAACGCAGTTCCTAACACTGGGTTTCTTCTACTACCATTCCAAGTCTCTTTTAGAAATATACTAACAATATATAAAAAGTCAATTAAAATAAAAGTCAAGTAAATTATATTACTACCATAATTAATACTTTTTATAAGAAGAAGTAATTGAGTTTGTTAATTATGAAGTGAAATAAGAACAGAATTAAAATTAACTGAAAAAATTATTACGATTTAGCTGAAATAATCAAGTAACTATCATTGCATTTTGATATAAAAGAGATTTCATTTTTACATTTTCCAAGTCTTTGTTTCATGCTATTTGAAACATTACAAAGAATATTTCCGTGGAAATATAATGTTTTGTGTTGTTGAAAATTAAATTGTCTAGTAGATTTTCATAAAAACTGAAAAAAAAAGTAAAAGCCATCTAAATACTACTTTGGTATTATTATAATTGGTATATTTTTATGTGAGTTAAATTCCTTATATAAATTTATGTTATTGAGATAAGCGAAGCGAAGTGCTTACTGGTCAAAAGTGTGTTTCGTTGTAACGCTACTCCTCCTAGACCGTTAAACCTAGCTAACCTAGCTCTGAAATTTTGCAGGAACGTTTTGAATGACACGGTGATACCAGCGAAGTATTTTGGTGATAATTGTAATTGTAGCTTTTGAGTAAATAATCAAAATGAGTAAAAAATAGAGTTAAGCTGTGGAACGTTTTGAAATTATATATGTCAGTTATATATATGTCAGTTTTAAAGAGTCATTTTATTTTAAGTATCTTTTACTTTTTTTTAATTACACTGCGCAACGTAGCTTCGCCCAGCTTTACCAGCTGGGCACAGCATGTCGCGGATCCTAGTATTTGAGGCAGTCGTGGCGCACAGTGAGTTCGATTTCCATTAGAGGGAATGAATTATTTTTTCTTACCAAGCGCGGCTTTGAGTTCTAAAAAAGTGGGGAACAGTTTCCTAATACAAGGTTTCCCTTTGAATACTATTTCTTTGAATCTAAAAAAACCTTATATATAAATTTATAACAATTAGGCTCCTCGTCATCCTTGACAGCAATTTGCAGATTTTGTACTTCAAAATCGCCTTTTACCATAAAAATCGAAGGTGGGCAACGTTCGGAGTTAATCGATATATCATTAAATATGTGAAATCATTCGATTCTCGTTCACGACAGACCAATTAAGGCGATTGGCATATAATTATGACGCAATCGCGTACAGACCCGCTAATAATACACGTGACGACAAATGGTACTGGTTTTATTGGAATGGATTTTCATATGAAAAATGAAGTACAGCGGCTTTTAGTTGTACCGCGCGTGTCCACTTTACTGGGAAGGTAGAGGGAAGTAGGTTTTAGGTACTTCGTTCTTCACTTTCTAGATGGAATGTGTTAAAGACTAAATGGGATATGTTAAAATTATTTATGAAAATAATAGAAGAGTAAAAGTAAAAATAAAATATCAGAAATGTATTGTTATAATGAGTGTATTTGTGTTTGTATTTGTGTAAAATTATTAGTTTTTAAATTGAGGCCAACTGTGACTGTAAATGCGATGTTGGTTCAATCACCACTGATGTCTAGCTAAAGAGCGGCGTAGAGCTGCGACACTCAACACACAATATCCCCAGAATTCGGCGAAAAGTGGAGAATGGATAAGGATAATGAAGTAGTAAGGATAGGCTAGGCTTCCTCTGCCTACCATACTACATGCGGGATACAGCGTGAAGCTGAAATAAGAAGTTTAAAATCTTTTCAGTCAAAAGGATTAAAATATTGTAGCAATAATCACACATTACTCAATAACGGTATTAAGAACTTATGTTTGATCCATCTGAGCTTAACGTACATATAAGTATTGATACACAGTTGCGTATTTATAATAGGAGGTAGTACAGGATTCTTGTTAATACGAACAATGGTAATTCACTTAATACGTGAGCCCATTGTTCGATGCTCCATGCGACGATTTGTATGAAGATTTCACGTTTCAGTGAATTTATATTTACTTTTTAGACCTCTTAACAATTAGAGAGGTAAAATGTTTTCTTTTTATATTTGTAACTTGTTTGTAGTTCAAAAGTAGAGTGAGCGCGGTTGGGTTCCGCCATTAAACACGTATATATATATATATATATATATATATATATATATATATATATATATATATATATATATATATATATATATATATATATATATATATATATATATATATTAAAATACCCTAAAGGGAAACCTTAAAAAAATATGATCCGCTACGATAAAAAGTAATTTAATTATTTTGAGATTAATTTTCATGTTGGTTGTGGTGGTGTTGTGGGAAAAAATATTTCTTTTCGCTTGTTCGCTTCGCTCTGAAAAAAGTCAAAGCGCGGTGGCTTTGAGTTCTACCACTCTACACGCAACGTCTCGAAAATTGTACAGAAGTCTTCTTTGAAACCCTAATATGGAAAAGAGCCTGAAGTGGTTTTTTTTTTAATTAATATGAACTCACAATTACAGTGTTAAAAAAGAAATGTACCAAAGACGCTATTACGGCCACACAATGTTTAAATTCTCGTTAACTTCTCTTTGCAAACTAAAGATTCTAGTGTAAAAGTAAAAGAAATACATCCACATACGCTACACTGATACAACCTTGAATGGACGTGCACAGAGAAGCTTTCAGAATTCCTTTGAGTCGCCAACGCTTTGGTGATGTTGCTGCTATCGCTTCGAATTGTATGTATTTTTTGTCTTATTTTAAATTTGTTTATTTTTGTTTGTTTCCATATGAAATAAAAAAAAATGCACAAGTGCGAGTCGTGCTACCTCACGGAGTGTTCCTGTTTCAGGATTATATTTCAACGGAAAGTATAAAACTTGACAAATTTATGTTAGACGGCATACGCCCTTAACTAACTTTTTATGAACTGAAGTAAAATAAAAATTTATCATACAAACAGACGGACAACAAAGAATTCTTCTAAGGTTATCTTTTTTTAAACTTATCATTTTTTAAACTTTTTTTAAACTTATCAACCGACCGCGTCTAAAGCTCTGAAAGGCCTCTATCGACCAAGCAGACATTATCGCTAGGCAGTTTTATATTCATCTTTCTGTAAGGGTTTATTTTTGGTTGTTCGCTGTTGTTTGAATGTACTAACTTGAAAAATATTTTTTTATAAAAAATTTTGTAGTAAGAATTTTAAATAATATTTTAAATTTTCCATCTTCCATTTCTATTGGTGTAGACAAAGAATAGTGGTTATCATCCTATGTTTATTGCTATATAAATGATTAACTGAAGAACAGAGCATCTTGACTCTCTCTCTCTCTCTCTCCGTCACTGAAAATAAAAAATGTTTGATACATATTTTACTAAACTTAACTATTTTACTTTTTTTAATTACTGTAAACAATAAAAAAGTTTCTTTGTAAGCGACCCTGTCATGAATCCGGTCAGTCTTAATATTTTTCTCTTGCCCCAGGGCAGCTAAGACCGCTTTAATTTTCGGCTTTTTTACATCACGTCGAAACAATAGCTTAAGTCCTGGATGAGACTTTTTGTTTCGCTTTTGAATAAGAAAACCGATTCAAAGGACTGTGCGTGATTAAAATATTAAAAAAAGAAATAGAGAAAATTAATGTTTTTTAAAGTAATATTTTTGTGGCTAGCTTAATATAAAATATACATACTATGTGAATATGTAAAGCTGACAGTCCGTTTGTCCAATTTTCGGACCATTGTGAGCTGAGTGGCAGAATTTACCCTATAGTGCACTGCTTCCCAACCAGCGGTCTGCGGACCACTGGTGTTGTTTTTGTTTGATTATGACAGTTAATTTTTATTATACCTACATGCATAGTGGTCCCTGCTACCAAGAATGATATAAAAGTGGTCCTTGATTAAGAAAAGTTTGGGAACCCCTGCTCTAGTGGGAATACAACCCACAATCGTCGTATTTACAATTAGATCCTCTTATTCTGCGCCACGATCTTGCATATATGACACATACTGTATAATATATATACAGGGTGGAAGTGGCTGCGCTTCTTTTACAGGAGCAGTATATAGGGTAAAATATTTCAAACCCGTACCTAAAGAAATCTATCAGGATTCTTATTTCTTTTATTATCAATATTTCTTTTATCCATCGTATATCCGTAGTACACTGTATTACGTTTGATGCCGCTACGAATAGATACCAAAAAGTAAACACAGTAAGTTTACGTTTTTCGTATATATTCGTATTTCAAAAATCGTATTCAAAAATACTGCCATTTTTATACTCAAAAAACATACCAGAACGAGAAAGGGATATCTCTCGTTCTATTTTACGCAATTATCTATTTTCTATAATAAACCTAAATGTGAAGAAGCGAAGTGAAGAAAAGCGATGTGTCGCTTTGATAGGTTTGTGTCTGTGTGCGTCATTATTTTTTACAACGTTAATTTTATTAATTAAATTGTTTGAAAAAAATACTTTTTACATTTTTGGCAAAATCTCTTTTGTTTTAATTTTATTAGGCTTATATAGAGAGAGTAGTTAAAACTGTGCTGTCATTTAGAGTGACAAAGATAAAACCTGTATTGTAATGGTTTGAACACAAAATTTTTGTCTAAATATATTCTGCTGATGTTGTAGTAAATTTTACATAGTCTAATAATATTTAGGCAGTTAAATCAAAATTTGTAATGTGTTTATAATTTTTGCCCTTATTCTGTGACATTCGTGTGTAAGAGACAGACACTCGTATAACTTTAATTGTATCTTAATTACTTATAAAAAGTAATATAATTTTATTTGTTTAGCTTCACGCTGTTTCTATAACACGGTAAGCAGAGACCCTGAACCTGGAAATCTAGTGCTAAGCCACTCCGCTCTCCACTCACTGCCGATTTCTGGTGGCATCGCGCATTTACGCACAATATTAATAAACTATCTCCAACGTCAATCTTAGATTAGATTGACGTTGGAGATAGGTTATTAATATTGAGCGTTAGTACACCACTTGGTAGTTTACTGCGTCAAAACGACAAAAATACAGCTCATTAGCTTTTTGTAATGTATATACATAGACAATTTGATTAATACGTTTTACAAATAAGTTACATTTATAAATAATTTAATCTGTATTTTTATTTGGGTTCAAATGACGTAATGTGGAAATATTTAACTATAAGTATTCGTTATGAATTATTTTTAACGTTTTTAAAGTGTTATTCCACATTTAGGGAAAAAATGCTTATTTAGAAAACGTATAAAAATTTGAACGTAGCGGGACTCGAAACCACGCCTCCTGGAAACCGTGCAGGAGCTCTGACGATTAAACCAGAACAGTAGAGTCCCGCTACTAAATTTTTATACGTTTTCTAAATACTCGTTATGAATTCAATTTCTTAATGAAAGTAGAAACAAATAAAGGCATATTTAATATATTTTTTTTCAATCTGGTATAATAAATTTTAACGTACCGTGTACTTAACATATGGGCATTTGTAAAATAATGAAAAAAAAAATTAAGAACAAAGAAACACGAGGTGTGACTGTATAACTGACTGGTTGTGGGTTCGATCCCCACTCAAGGAGATGAAATATTTACTTAAATTTATATTTCCATTTCTTCGCTCTTCTGCCACTCCACACGCAACCAGAATTCTGCAGAAAGTGGGGAACGGAGGGTCTTAACACTAGGTTCCCTCTGCCTACCCTGCTGTGTGCGTACAGCGTGTAGCTGATTTTATATATACAAGAAATTTAGCAAAAAAACACGTGAAACATAAGCCAGGAATTATGCATGAAGCAACCAAGCCCGACGTCGGTCTGCACGTCATTTGTCAAGAGGCATCGCAAACTCTCGAATATGTTGCCGCTCCGGTGGCCGCGTTCGCTGTGGCCTCACTTTACTTTACTTTGAAAAATTGTTTCAGAAGTAGGTAAATACCCGTTGTTGTTTACATTTTCATTTTATGCTGTTTAATGTTTCGTGGGAAATTCAACACCTTGATGAAATTGAGTCGTTTTATGTGAATATTTTTTATTGATTTTTTTTTGTTTTTTTATGTTGTATATTTTGAGTATTTCGTATATGTGGGATATATGAGATTACTTGCGATACATCGTCATGAGTTAGATAATTATATACGTGATGATTGTAGGTTCGATTTTTACTTACAGGATTTTTTTCCTTGTTCTGGCAAGACAAAACGCGGCGTCAAATCTAACGCAATTGGTCTTGAAACTAAATTATTTTTTAAAAAATACGATATGAAGCTGAAGCAATTGCATTACATTTCGTATTAGGTTGAAAGCTAACTGAAATTATGTATCACCGAGTTGTTTCTACCGGTAAAGTTTATAAGTCCGAGGTTTAAGAATATTAATTTATCAAATCATACTTATTCGCCACTCAATACGCAACACCTCAAGAAGCCGGCAGTCAGTGGGAAGTATCTTAACATTAGGTTCCCTCTGCCTACCTTGCCATACCTTACTGTGTGCAGGATACAGCGTATAGCTGATAATAGCAAATCATCATTACATTCCTAAAAATTTGATAGCCTTTAGAATAAAGTACTTGCTTTTTTTTATTTATTCGTATAAGTACATGCGTCTAAAAAAGAAAGAGATAGAAATAATTGATGAATAGTCCATTTATCGAGAAAGGCCAAACACGGTTGGGCCCTGATGAAATCATTACATATTATTGATTTATTAATAAAAAATAATGTTCTAAAACAGACCTCATCAGAAATTTATAGCCCTAAAGAATTTTAAAATATTTCATATTGATTTTCCAACAATTTTATTGTTTTAACCTTGAAGGAAAGTTTAATATGTTTTTAATTGTGTCCTATTAAATTTATTATTCACATGATACCAATTAATGTTTTTGATGTTTGACATTGAAGAAAACTTTAGAGTTGCCAAGACTTAAGCGTAAAAACAGCTTTTCAACCTTTAACAAAATTTAGAAACATTACTTCTTAAATGACGTAACTCAACCGCGTTTCATTTTACCAAAAAAGAGAAACGAAAGTATTAGGAAAGCTTAATTAAAATATAATTACACTTTTTGCTGACACACAGTTCTGCCACTCTTCAAAAAACTCTCTATCTTTAAAACAAGGTAGTAACTTTACACCAGATTCCCTTCCTCTCCCTGCGGGATACAGCGTGAAGAAAAAAATGGAGATAGAAATAGGCACAGCGTAGATACACGAAACCTATCTCGTCTGATTTTCTCTAATCAATCAAAAAAATCTATAAACCAGCTTATCATAAATCTCAACATTTCCGGCAGTGGATTTAAACCTAAAACCACCCTACATCTATCACATACGTACAATGCAAATACTTCACAATTATATCCAAAAGTATACGAAACATGTTATTTTTCATATACTCAAGAAAAAAAACGGATTTAACGGATAACCGAAAAATATATATTTTGATATTGAAAAGATGAAGAATCAATTTAGTTCAACGTGCTATCTCTGAAAGTACTGGTTTGAATAGAAACAATCTTTTTGTATTATAGTTCTGTATTAGATGAAGTTATTTTGAGCCCACCATAACCACGAATAAATTTCGGGTTCTTAGAAAGTGTCGTAATTTCTCATACACTTCTTTTAATTATTTCCATTGGACCATGAGAGCGAAGCTGTGGGTAAAAACTGGTTTATTATTTTATTAGCTTCATGCTGCATCCCGCACATAGCAGGCAGAGAAAATCTGGTAATTTAGTATTACTCGTTCTCCACCTTCCAGTGGCAGTGTGTATTGAGTAGCGGAACTCAACGCCATGCTTTTCCGCCCCCTTACCAGAAGGAAGAAAATGAAAATATAAAATATATAATTTCCACGAGTTTGAATCGACCCCACAACCGTCGCGCTTACAGTCGCACTGCTCTGAACTGGACTGCACTGATCTATTATACTTGAAAAATAAACAGAAACAAAATATTTTAAAAACCATTAAATATTCAAGCACACAAATGACCCATTGAAAAGTCCTGAAGGTGTGTGTTCGACGTCGCTACTGTCATTGTTGGCGGTGCTTCCATTAATCAAAGTCGACGTGGTACGTAGTGAGTAGCCTGATAGATGATAATGAGGGTAGTATTACGTTAGAGTGTACAGTTTATGGTGATTTTGTCTTTTTTGTGTATCGGGGTGTATGGAATTTTTATAATAAATAATATGCTAAAACTATTTATGTTATTTTAAGAAAGATTAAAATCAAAATCAAAAATCAGCTTCACGCTGTATCCCGCATACAGCAGAGTAGACAGAAGGAACCTAGTGTTAAGACACTCCGTTCCCCACTTTCTGCCGAATTCTGGAGGCATTGCGTGTTGAGGGGCAGGACTCAACGCCGCCAAGAAAGATATAAGTATAAAATTGCTGTTGTTTCAAATCTTATTGGGAAATGTAAATTAAAAATTACGTTAATTTAGTAACTAACCACGGTATTAAGTTAAGCCACGTTATACGCAACGTTTCTACTGTGACCAGAAAGAAGAGTGACTTTTCACTTAACTCTCATTGAACTTTATAACATAAAGTGGATAGGACTATATAGCATAGGATATAAAAAATATCACCTACATACACTTTTGAAGACAGTCATAGTTCAAAGTCATACTGTGTGATTGAAACTGGACAGTTCGGATTCGATTCCCATTTGAGAGTATGAATAGGATCTGATAAGAACACAAAGCGTGATGTTAATATTCGCAAGGCAATATCTCGAAAATTTGGTAAAAAGTGGGGAACAGTATCTTAATACTAGGAGTTCTGTATCCAACCCATTATATACATGATACGGCACAAGGCAATGTAACTTTTTTTTGCTTCACGTCGTATAGGGAACCTAGTCTTAAGACACTCCGTTTCCTATTAAGATGGAACGCAACGCCGCACTTTGCCACATTACCAGAGCGAAAAAATGAAAATATTAAATATTTCACAACCGTCGCGTTTGCAGTCGCACGTTTGTATCCCTGCACCACGACGATAGCTTTAATAAATTTCAAAATATGCTTATATAAAATAACTACTAAAGTTTATCGAAAGAGCAACTGTTAATTGTATACAAATATTTACGTGGGCGTGCGTTGCGTGTTTGTTTTTAACTTCAACAATTTCATCGTTTCCGTAAACAAAATTAACACTGTAAAATCCAGTCCTAGTTTCAATGGTAGCTAAATGAATATTTATTGTAAACTAAGTAATTTATTGTAAAATAGGTATAGCCGTGTACTAGCATATTCAACTCATCACGACCACATGACTTTTTTTTTATTTTCTCGCTTATTAACAGACCGAGGAATGGGAGTAATTCATTCCCCGATTGGGACTCGAACTCACAACCTATATGAGATGGTTGTAATACATACGCAATGTAGCTGCGATACAACGGCCTGTTATCACTTTTCATTATCACTTCTGGTACACACCCTTTCTGAAGACTTGTGCTCGAAGCTATAAATTATAAGAGCCTAAACTTGAGTAGCTTACTAGTAATCTTTGAAGAGTTCCACTCTTCGGCTCCTGGCTCTTTCATCAGAGAAGTTAAATAATCTCATGAGTTTCATGATGATACATTTAGTACAAGTGGATCAAAAGCGTATTAATAAAATGATTAACAACTAGGTTTTGTACAGCTGTTAAAAATGTCAACGTGTTGTGGGTTCAATTACTAATTGAGATAATATATGTCTTTCGAACATTTACATTTCTAACCAGAGAAGACGCTTCGCTGTGTTGTGTTACAAGATTTTCTCAATATTGTAGACAAAATAGTACAAGAAAAGCGCATAGCAAAATCCATAATATATTTTTAAAACTAATATTTGTTAATTTTGTACATTTTTTTTTTATTTAATTCTCCTAACAGAAAGGTATGCAGAGGGAACCTAGTGCATCCATATTCAAATTATCTTTAGCATAGATATAGCTTTATATTTTTGAATGCAACAACATTCGTATTTTCGGTATCAAGGCTGTTATTCAAATTTCCACAAAGGCTATTTATAACTGCATCTTGTTTTGATCACTAGAAATAGAATGGGAACTTAGAATGAAATTTTTACAATATTGTGATATTTATGTATTCTTTGTATTTGGACAATAAATGGTGCTTGCTTGGATATGATGGTTGTACGTTCAATAATATTTATATTTTGTTTACTAAAATAAATATTTTTTAGTCAGCTTGAAGGTAGGTGGCCAGTTGTGGTACAAGAGCACAAGCGTGTGAGTATAATCGCGACAGGTTATGAGTTCGATCCCCGCTTGAGGAAATGAATTTTCTCCACCTGAAAGGCCGGCAGCGCACCTGTAGCTCCTCTAGTGTTAAACGAGGTCGTCGGCGGCGGTGATCATCATCCGCAGGTGTTACTGTCAGGTGACCTGTACGCTCGTATGCCTAATCTTATCCCATAAAAAAAATTAATTCTACATTTTCATTTATTTCTTCGCTTTCGAATTCGGCGAAAAATTAGTAACAGAGACTTAGCACTAGGTTCCCTCTGCCTATTCTGTCGTATGCGGAATTTAGTGTAAACTTAAAAAAATCTCAGAAGTATGTTTAAGTTTCTCCTGACTCATTGCAAAATTTTCATAGTTGAACTTACAAAGTAAACCGAAAGTGGATAATATCCTACTACCTGATTCTTTTTTCCTGTTATAAATTGTCTCCTATTATATAACTCTCTACATAAATTTAATTGCGAAATTTAAGCGAAATTTCAAAAAGTAAATATCGCTATTTAGTATTCAAATTTCAAAGTATAGATACAAGAAAGTTATTTTTCCGCACAATTTTCCATCAACCTCTTCTAGTGTTACAATTTTCGCGTTCGAACTCAAAAATTTAATTGAAAAACCAATCAGCGATGACAACGGACTATGGGTAAAATTGGCGATGCTCCGCAGTAGTGACCAGGGCGATTTTATATTTTTATTTTTTTTCACCTTCAAATTTAACAGAGTATTGGCCGTTAAAAGGTTTTTGTCGAACTTTCCACTACAGCTACGGGCTGAAGAGTCAAGTTTTTATTGTATACGCAAATTGCTGTACAGTTTTCTGGATCTATAGAATGGTGATACAATATAAGTGGTTATGAAAAGTTTCATAATAGTGGAGCAATGGTTTGGGAGTACAAAACCTATGGAGGTTGCTGTTTCTATTTATATATAATACAATACATCTTCACGCTGTATCCCGCTATATCCCGCAGTATCCCGCAGTATCCCGCATGTAGCAGGAAACGGTAGCGGCATTCCGTCGAATTCTGCAGGCATCGCGTGTTGAGTGGCGGAACTCAAAGCCGCGTTTTGAGCGAAGAAATGAGAATATTAAATATTTCATTTCCTCGGGTGGGAATTAAATTCACAACCTGTCATGTTTAGAGTCATGCGTATGACACAAGCGTTTGTGCCCCTGCACTACGACTGGCCTCAAGCTTATATTTAAAAAAAATGTGGTTAGGCAGTGTTAGGTTACGTCACCCAGCAAACAATTTATTTATTTATATATTTACACTTTAATCTGTACAATTTATTATTCTCATTAGGAAAAACAAAACAAATAAATCTACATATTATACTAAATTATAATAAATAAACATAATATATTTATATTTGAAAAATACATACTATTATAATATACTAATATATAATAATTATTAACATTTTTTTTTAATTTATTTAAAGTTTTAGATAGCCTAATATTTAGTGGTAGATCGTTCCACAACTTAGTTGCTTTCACAGCATAGGAATGCCTCGAAATTGTTAGAGCAAGGTCTCGGAGGATCTTAGTTTATTTGTATGTGAACCTAAAAATTAATCTTCATCAAGATCATCTTCTTTCTTAAATGCATTTCTAGCTCATCATATTGTCTTCACAGCAATTCAACTTGTTTCTGTAGATTTTCTAAGACAATCATAACAAATGAACGAAATGCACTGAACTGTGACTTAATATTCGACGAAGGACTAGTGGCTGGAATAGAACCGGCTTGTTTTTACTCCTATCCACCAAAAAAAAAATGTTTGAAATATGTTTTAAACTAAATATATTTCGAATAGTTCAATTATGTTTATATTTCTAATATTAAGGTTTATAAATATAAGAATTTCAATTATAATTTTTTACAATTTATGTATTTACATAAAGAAACAGAGCTCACGTTTAGTTGAGGCTCACGTCGTAAATGTATAAAATATTAACCAAAAAAGTATTATTTTTCTAGTAAATACAGTATCTATATATACTTTTATTATATAAGAGACATAAATTGTACATTTTTAAATATAAATTGTTACAAAAAAAACATTAAAAATATTTAAAAAAAACACTCTTCCTAGGATGGAACGAGGGTCCAAGCCATGGCTAGGGCTCCAGAGAGAGGAACCTCCTCTCAATACGCACCGTCTCAAGTAAAACTGCCTTCTACATCCGGTTCTTGATCCAACAGCTAAGCGATAACCTCTTAAGATGTTGGTCGGAGCTTTTCGCTATTAAACTGTTTACTGAAACCACTATAGGCACAATGATAGTAGCATTGACATGCCAATATGGCGGCAATATCATGGACTAAGTCTAAATAGTATAGAAGAGATCGTCTTAGCGCAGAAATGCAATCATGTGACTGTAAACGCGTTGGTTGTGGGTTAGATTCCCGCTCGAGGAAATAAAATATTAAATATTTTTAATTATTCGCACTGATAACAAGGCAAAACACTGTGTGTGTGTTTTTGAGAAAAGTGGGAAACGAAAATTTGTTAATAAAGAAGTTTCTTAACATTAGTAGGGTTTTCTCTGCCTACTATTCAAACTGAAGCTAAAAAAATAAATTGCAAAATAAAAAAAACATGAAAGAATTACCGTTCAACGTTACATACAAAAAGTTTTATAAAAGCTATGTATAAGCTTAATTCAGTTTCATTTACTTTACTTACTTTGTTCCACACACGAGTAACTCCAAATAGTTTTCATAAATCAGGCATTTCGTTTGACTTTAAAAAGCGCCTCACCCATAAATGTCGAGTTAATTCAAAAAAAACTTTTAGTAAATATAAAACTCTTTTTTTAATAATCATATTACTTCATTTACGCTCTCTAGTGTTTATTGAGATATTTAGAAATATTATATTTATGAGAATATAACTAAAATAATTATTGGAGGCCAGTCCCAATATAAACATGACAGGTCGTGGAGTCGATTGTCATTCGAAGAAATGGAATATTTAATAAATGAAATATTTAATATTTCCTTTTCCATAACGAGGCAAACACGCGGCGTTGAATTCCACTACTCAACGGTAACGGAGAGTCTTAACACCAGGTTCCCACGTTCCCCTTGTGTACCCTACTATGTGCGGAAAGCCTATAAAAGTTAACTTTAAGTACCATCTATGTCCAAAAGCCAATTAGGGGCTTAAGCAGAAACAAATTTATAATATTAAAATATGTTCCCAAATATTGTCGGACTATTGTAGAACGGTGAGAAATTCAAATACTTAAGTAAATATCCGAACAAATCCATTTAAAGGTATATATTATTTAGAGCTACTCTTATCTAAATCTTCAGAAGTTATTCTACAATGCCAGTAGGTTTTAAAATTACTTGTTTAATAAAAAATGTTGGTGATTTTTTTCAGTCCTGTAAAGATTTTGTTAAAATTGAACTTTCTAAACAAAATATTATTTCCGATATTTTTAGAGCTTTAAATATTTTTAAAGTGTTACTCCACACTTAGGAAAGAAAAATACTTACGAGTATTTAGAAAACGTATAAAAATTTGAACGTAGCAGGACTCGAACACGCGCCTCCTGGAAACCGACCAGGCGCTCTGCTCACTGAGCCATACGTTCTCATCAAGCTCGAAAGCGTCGAAATTTTTATACGTTTGTTAAGACGCAAATTCGAGTCTTTTTAGAATTTTTATACGTTTTCTATATAAGTTTTTTAGAGCTAACGTTTTAAACTATTACCTATATACAAAAGGTCTATTATTATACTATTCGTGTATTCTCCAATTTTCTTTAAAAATCTTCATTTTTTCCAAAAATCAAAATAGAAAAAGGCTAGCTGAAAAAATATCAAAAGTACAATTTCTAGTTAAAGTACTAATAAAAAAACAACAAAGCTAAAAGTAAATTATTACTGAAACCACGATTCCCTTAATGAATCCAGCGTTCGGTTTAGAAAGTGTAGTCGTGATCGCGTGATCGGTTGTATTACCAGCACCGCACTGACAACGGCGGTGGATTTTTGTGTTATAGCTTTTATGCAGACATTGTGATTTTTTATTACGAAATTATTTTAATTTTCAAAAGCTAATGTCTGAGAATTTGAATGTTAAAGGCAGCCTCAAAAGCTAAATTTTGATAGAAGTTTCTTTTAAGGTTTATCTCTTAGGTAATAATGTTTATCTTTACAGGGAAGGCAGAGGAAATCGAAAGACTAAAGTTAAGCTACTCCATCGAGTGTCTTAATTTAAGACTTTTCCTTCTTTTGATTTTCGGATCGAATCATCATCCGTATTTCCGTCCAAAATCGAGACATTAAGTGCTGAGTAGCACAACTCAATATCCCATTTTGCTCTCCATCCTCCATTATAGCCTAAAAAAACGTTAAATCATTTACAAATAGATTAACCTATCCCAAAGTACAAGTATAAAGTATCAAAATGGGATAAAAACGGTATATATGCACATCGGTCCGGGATCGCAGCGTCAGCGGTATCTAAGCGGAGGCTATTAAAAACCAATCAAGAGGACGCCGTAGTGTCGACCAAGCAGATCGCTAACATAGATAGCTGTGTATGTTAAATTGCCACTGAAATTGAATTCAAATGCCATATGAGGATAAGGCTTTTTTATTTTTTGTTTCACGCTGTATCCCGCATGTGTTAAGGTAGACAGAAGAGTGTTGATACACTCCGCTCCTCAATGTCCACAGAATTCTGAAGTTATTGCGTGTTGAGTGTATGCTTGCGGAGCTGGTTTTTTTTTAAAGGCAGGGTAAGAAGAGAGGAAAAATTATTAAGACTCACAATTTAGTGTTAAGACATACTTGTCTCTTTTAAGCATATTAGATAATTTATATGTTTGGAGGCCAAGCTCAACGCCGCGTGTTATCTAAAATTGAAAATATTTAAAATATAATAGAGGTAAATTCTAGATTCTTAATAGAAAGAGTATTGAGATTAGAATTATTAAGAGCCATTGCGTTTAATAATAATTTAAATTTATTTTATAAGGCCTACCAAAAACTTACACAATTTAGAATGTTAAAAAGTAAAACACAAAATAAATCAGTTCTGATCGCTCAATTATTTATAGGTGAATAAAGTAAAAGAACTCAACAGACATTGTCTCCAGAATTCGGTGGAAAATGGGGAGTGGAATGTTTTAACACTAGGCTCCCTGCCTATCCCGCTACATGCGGGATACAGCGTGAAGCTGAGAGCAAAGAACGCTTTTAGTTTTTATTACATATTTTATATATAAAAACTAAATATCTTAGAAATAAGAAAGGTTTATTTTTTTCACACTGTTTTATCTAAATAGGCAGCATAGCATAGGCAGAAGTGGCAAAAGCTGGAAATATTGTGTTAATAGTGTTTTCAGTTCTTATTAAGACACGTCCGTTACTCACTTTCCGCCGAATCCTGAACACTTTGCATCTTGAGTGCTCAGCACGGCGCTTTGCCTCGTTACCAGAGCGAAGAAATTAAAATAATTAATATTTAATTTCCTCGAGTGGGAATCGTACCCACAACCTCTAAAGTTTACAGTCACACGCTTGTGCCTTTATGCCACCACTGGCCCCTATATCATAATAAGAAAGGTGTAAAAGCGATAGCAATTTTTAACTTCCTATTAAAAGCCAATCAACCGGATACGCTAGTATCGGTAGAGGATTTCGTTTAGGCGTGTTACAAGACACCGTACGAGCTGGAAATTAGGGCAATTGGAGCGAAATAGTCTATCTTTGGTATCGTTTCTACGTAGCGCTTATATTTCTGTGCCAAAATAATGATGTTTTATTTGAACCTGCGTTTTAGGTTCGTTTTTCGTTGATGGGAATTCTAATTTTTATTTGAAAATAATGCGATAAAGACTAATGTGTTAAATAATGAAAATGATATCAGGGAAGACAGAGGGAACCTGGGAACCTAGTGTTATTTTTAATGCATAATCATATTGTTAACAATTAACGCGTTACAAAATAAAGATTCGAATTCAAAACTATAACTATGTAGATATATGTACAAATAAAAACTAAAACTTAATATAATATGAATAAGCCAAAACATCCATATGTATATTTTTTTTGTTTTGATGTATTTTATCAAAATGCGCTGAACTAATAAAATATTATGAAACCTCCTTTGAAAACGTGACCTGTAATACAAAAAAAGAATTATCAAAATCCATTCATGATTGATGGAGTTATTCACGTAGCAAATATTTAAATTTATATTAATAATAAATATTAATTTAAAACATAGAATATATATATATATATATATATATATATATATATATATATATATATATATTCTTTCTTTTTAATTGTACGTATTATTTACGTAGTATCAGCCTAGTAAGTTATTAGTAAGACATTCGTATTTGTAATAGGTTGTAACCCTATATATTCATTGTAGAAACAAAAATAAAGCACCGCCATACAAAATTTATAAAAAAAAACAATATATTATTATTGATATATTCAAATTGAACTTCTTCCTTCTTAAACAAATAAATCAGCTTCACGCTGGGTAGGCAGAGGGAATCTAGTGTTAAGACACTCTGTTCGCCACTTTCTGCCGAATTCTGGAGGCATTGCGTGTTAAGTGGCAGAACTCAACGCCGCGCTTTACCTCGACATCAGAGCGAAGAAATGGAAATATAAATTAAAATAAATATTTCATCTCCTCGAGAGGGGATCGAACCCACAACCAGTCGGTCTTACAGTTTGTGCCCTTGCGCCAAGACTTGCCTCTTTCTTGAAGTTGGTTAAAATACAGAAAAAAAAAAATTCTAATACAAAAATTCTATAAATATTAGCTTACGTGTAAGTGAATCACGTAAATGTAGCATGAACTGATATAAAAAACGAAAATATTGTAATTTTTAATCAGTTCATGTAAATATAGGGAAGCTATAAAACATCGCGTTTCACTAATGACATTGCGTTTTTTCAATTGGATATAAAAATCTATGTCGTTTATTTTCTTTTATTTTTTGTTTCAGGCAACTCTATAGAGCTGTCATTGTTTCTATAAAATTTAAAATCAAAAATATAGTACTTCAATTTTAGATGCTGATATTATTAATAAAAAATATAATTAAACAATATCTCAAAATGAATTGAAGAAAACAAATGATGTTAATTTTATTAATTTCGTAAATATTATACAAGGAGATGCTATACATATACGCTCCTGTTTGTATTTTTTTCTAGGCTCAGGTGTGTAGAGGAGGACTAACATAGGATTTTTCGAAATTGCTACTGGAACGGACAAGAGCAGGATTTACTAGAAGGCAAACTTACTAGTCACAAGTAGTGTTTTTTTTTTGTAGCTAACAAGAAAATAATATGTCAGTATATTTTTGCTTCACGCTGTATCCCGCAAACAGCAGAGAAGAAAGCGAACCTACTGTTAAGATACTCCGTTACTCATTTTCCACCAAAATTTGAAGACATTGCGTGTTGAGTGGTGAAACGCAACGCGTTTCGCCACCAGAGCGAAGAAATGAAAATATTAAATATCCATTTCCTCCAGTGAGAATCGAACTCACAACCAGTCGCGGTTACAGTCACACTGCGCCCCTACTTTTATCATTTAAAACTAAAAATGACTAACAAAAAAAAAACAATAAACTTGCATGTCACTTTATGACGTTTCATGTCACGAATGCTCAAATAGTATTCAAATTGCCTATCATTATAATTATCATACAGAAGCTTTGGATGTCGTGACGGTAATGCATCATAATGTCGCTACGTATTGACTTTCATACAATTGAATACAAAGTTAAAAGGTTAATTCCTTTGTTAGGTTCCCCAGAATGGAATATTTATATGGATTTTATTTTCTATTTATGTTATTAATTTTTTTCCCTTTTTTCTTTAATTTAGGTGGAATTGGAGTAGAGTGATTTAAGATTCGATTTTGTCTGTGGGAAATGCGTAAAGTTAGGTTGCCGTATTAAAAATAATGGATCTACAATACCTATACTTTAAAAATATTGTATCAAATTTTATACTTATACTATTTTATTTTTAGGTTCACGCTGTATCTTGAATAGGCTAGGCAGAGGGAACCTCAGAACCTAGTGTTAAGCAACTCCGCCTACTTTCGTCCAAATTCTGGAGGCATTGCGTGTTCAGTAGCGGAACTCAACGCTCTGCTTTTGCCTCGACACCAGCACGAAGAAATGGAAATACTAAATATTTTTTCCTCAAGTTGAAATCGAACCCACAACCTGTGATTGGTTCACTGCTTTATTATGTAATTTTGCGTTAATTTCGTAATTGGTAGTGCTTTGATAATTTATATGTTATTGTGTTATTACAAGCTATATTGTAATTAATTGCTACTATACTAAGAGAGTTGGATGTATAGAATTACGATCTATTATACAGATTATAATATATTAGAAGGTTCTCTAAATGTATATTATATATTTATGTATATTGGAATAGAAAGCCATTGTAGTACAGTGGGTCAGCTTTTGACTATAAGCGCGATGGTTGGGGATTCCATCCCCACTCAAGGCAAAAATTTATTGATTGACTGCGGCGAAGACCAAAAAGCGGGCTATGTTTGTTCCCTTATAAGTATTAGACCAGTAAACCGATTTTGATAAATGACACGTCATTGGATTTGTCTTGCTGGCGAAATTGTTACTGAATATATTAATTTGGCTTGTTCAGTCAGTTTTTTAAATTCTGTTTATAATTCTACTCTACCACAACAAAGCAACGCGCTGAGTTCTCTCGCTTTTCTTTCGACTCTATAAGAGAATCACAATTAATAGAGTACTTTTGGTTGATTTATAATTATGAAACTTGGCAGCTAGCATCTACAGATAGTATTAGTTCAGGAAAAAATCTGAAAATTACATACATTTGTGGGTAAGTCCTAAAAAAATAATAGCCTTAAAAGGAGGGCAAAAGGAGGGCTTGAACTAGCCTGACGCGCTTGCACAGTATTTACCTATTATAACCCGTTGCTTTCATTCATTATAACGCTCAGTTAATATTATAGAAAGAATTAAAAAAAAAACAGTTTCACACTGTATCTCACACATAGCAGGATAGGCAGAAGATGCCACTGAGCTACGACAACATTCCTATAACAGTCTAATAACGGTATAAACAATTTAATTATAGAACAAAATTAAAAGACATAACAAAGTTACCCATTACAAATCAGACTTAAGGTCGTAGCCAATGTCAATTAAAGAATAATTTAATTTAAAACTTAATTTTGTGAATATTCCTTCGTAAAATGAGGTTAGACGAGGCGCAGGGGCATTAGCGAGCGATTGTAAACGCGACGGTCGTGGGATCGATTCCTACTCAGGAATGAAATATTTAATATTTTCATTATCTCACTCTGGTAACGAGGCAAAGCGCGGCGTTGAGATTCGCCACCAAACACGTAATGCCTCCAGAATTCAGCAGAAAGTGGGAAACGTAAGTTTTAATGGTGAACGCAGTATTTTAATATTAGGTTCCCAGGTTCCCTTTGCCTATCCTGCTATATGCAGGATACAGGGTAAATTAAAAAAAAATATAGTTTCAAAGACTGCTGGCAAGAAGTGTGTTTGTTTTTTACTATGTAAAGATATGATGTGACTATTTAATATATAGTACATTTCAAAAATATTGCGAAACCAATGTAACATTCTTTCTCTTATTACGAATATCTTAGTCCAGAAATATTTTATATTAAATATTTTGCGGTGAAATCGTTCTATGCGATATTAAAAGTGACATTTTTTTTTTATTATATTAAATACGAACATAAAAATATTCAATGTGACTTTATAGAAATTAATACTACTATAATTTGAATTATATTCATATGAATACTACTCATATTAGGTTTTAGCTTTAATTTAAAAAGTATAATTAAATTTAAAAAATATAGGCCTGTCGTGGCGCATCGGAAGTGTGACTGTAAAACCGACTGCTTGTGGGTTAGATCCCCACTCGAGGAAATGAAATATTTACTTAAATTTATATTTCCATTTCTTCGCTCTGGTGTCGAGGCAAAGCGCGGCGTTGAGTTATGCCACTCGACACGCAATTCCTCCAGAATTCTGCAGATAGTGGGGAACGGAGTGTCTTAACACTGGGTTCCCTCTGCCTACCCTGCTGTGAGCGGGATACAGCGTTAAGCCGTTTTTTGATTTATTTCAATATTATAAGTTTTTTTTTCCTACGTGGTGGCCAGGAGTTGTAATTTTATTCATATTTCGCTGTCCCGAACCCGCTACCTGCCGGGCTTACATCCACACGCTGGTGTCTCTGCGGCACGACTAGCCTTATTTTTTATTACTTTGGCATATATATATATATATATATATATATATATATATAAATATAGGCCATCGTAGCCCAGGGGCACAAGGGTGTGACTGTCATTTATATATATATATATATATATATATATATATATATATATATATATATATATATATAGGCCATCGTAGCCCAGGGGCACAAGGGTGTGACTGTCACGCGACGGTTGTGGGTTCGATCCCCACTCGAAGAAATGAAATATTTATTTAAATTTATATTTCCATTTCTGGTGTCGAGGCAAAGCACGGTGTTGAGTTTCGCCACTCAAAACGCAATGCCTTCAAACATAAGGCGAAAAGTGGGGAATGGAGTGTCCTAAAACTAGGTTCCCTCTGCCTACCCTGCTGTGTGCGGGATACAGCGTGAAGCTGATATAATATTTTATACAAACATGTGGTAATACAAGAAAACCTAAGCTTAATCTTTTCAGTTTTATATCAATTAAAAAAAAAGATAAAACGTTAAAAATGATAAAACCTCAATCATATGGCGTGTTAGGTCATTTTAGCAGTCTGCTCTTCAGCTGAGTCATGTAATAAATAGCCTTAGTTTTTATCTGGGCTCTAAAGCTTAGTCACCATGAAGGTGATATTCTACATGAAAACGTTATGTAATACAGCAATTTATCGTTCATCCAACATCTGTCGTAAATTTAACTTGTTTTAGCCGCCGTGGCGCAGTGGTACAAGCACTACGACGGTTGTGTGTGCGATTCCCACTCGGAGGATTTAAGCATTTAAGATTTTTATTTACTTACTCTGGTAACGACACAAATAGCAGTGTTGAGTTCTGACACTCAACTCGCAATGCCTCCAGGATTAGTCAAAGTCAAAGTCAAATAAGTCAATTAGTTTGTAAGGTACGCAATGGAACTATTTTAATGGGAACAGAGTGTCTTAACACTATGTTCCCAGGTTCCCTCTGCCTACCTTACGAAATAAAAAATAAATATTAAATCACCGTTTTCATACAATCCAAAAATAATATCTTCTAGTAAAATAATTGATATAGAACTATAGACTTAAAAATCCACGAAAGCAAGAGGCCAACTCTACGCTCTTGAACAATATTATGCCAGTCCTTTATCCTGTACAAACTACAACAATGCGACAAATTCTCACAAACAAGCTGAACTTAGTAAAACTTGTAGTGCTTTAGGTTGTTTATGATATAAAATCATTTGAAAATTCTTATTAGAACTTATTTGAATAGTTTTCAACAACGTCTGTGGCTTGTGGGTATTCTTTGTTTGATAACAATGGTATTTTAGCTTACCTTTTATTTGTGTATAATATATATTTGGGAATATTCTTGATAAAATTTTATGTTTTTACTATAGATTTTTTTTTAATTCACGATGTATTCCGCACGTAGCGGAGTAGGCAGAGGGAACCTAACAACTCCGTTCTCCAGTAAGATCCTTTCCGTCGAGTTCTCAAGTCATTGCGTGTTGAGTGGAGGAACTCAACGCTGCGCTTTCTCTTAGAACCAAAGTGTGGAAATTCTCCGAAGGGAATCGGTAGTTATTGCAAAAAATATGTTATCCTAGAAAAAATAAAAATATCTTTATCAGGAGGCCTTTAAAAATATCTATGTCAGGTCCCTTTTCATATTTCATTCCCCCGAGTAGGGATCGAACCCACGTCTATACATATATATAAATGGATATAAATTGAGAATCTAATTTTAATCTAATAATACATTAAGTTAATTTTAAAGTAAAATAACTAAGGATGTAAAATAAAATTATATTAATAAAGTATCATATTTGAAAAGGCTTTCCAATTGGTATAGGAGAGGTAACTTTGTCCTAATGACGAAAGTTTGTTGTAATATTATACGTAATAATGGATATGGGTTTGTTAATATCATAACTTGGATCGTTTTTGGTTTAATTCTTTTTTGAACAAATCGTATGGATTTATAAGCATTTTAAATTAAAGTAAGACAAGGGGGTAAGTGGGAGTGAGAAAATATATAGAGATATTTATAATTTTTATATATATGTAGTTGAGGCCGTCGTGGGACAGTGTACGACTTTAAACGCGATGGGTGTGGGTTCGATTCTGCCTTGGGGGACTCATACGCAATACCTCGAAAATTCGGAAAAACCGGAACGGAGCTATCTTAGTGGAAACATTATAGCGCTTAGTTTCGCCATTCAACTCACAATTTTGATTCCCAGATTGTTAATATTGAAAATACAGGTAAAAATTTAATTATATTTTTTTTATTATAAAGGATTGATTCATAAAATATTTTTACCTTGGTACGTAAAACTACTTAATCACTACCATAATTTTACACTGAAACACAAAATATACGTTTTAATCGCTCTCTGAATCCAATCTAGAAGTTCAGACAGACAAACTACACACAGAAGTTAGTTAACAATAAATTTGAAGAGCACATCGTTAAAATGTATTTTTTTGTAAAATTTTACTATAATAATTTTTACAGTCACTAATATTATTTATTTTATTTTATATAGCCAAATAAACTGTGTTGTCACAATATTATAAAAATGACACGGTTAGTTATTATAAGCGTTTGGTAGTTAGATGACTAGGTGGACAAAACCAAAAAGTTTAGTTTTTATATATTTTTTACAGAAGTAAAAGTGTTTTAATGAAATGAACATTTATCTTTTTTAATTGATTATAGTAGGTAAAGAGAACGTAGAACGTCGATATTCCATTCTACAGATTTCATATGAAGAAAAAATAATCTTTTTCATCCGGAAGTGAAATGTAAAAACTATTCTCACAAAAAATTACCCTTCTTTACCTTTGCCTTATTTTGTTTCAACTTCACGCTATATACCGCGCATACAAGAATAAGTAGAGGGAACCCGGGAACCTAATATCATGATGATGATTTCGTGCCCATTACGATATTTCCATTCCCCATTTTCCATTGAGTAGTTCAACTCAACATCGCTTTGCCTTACCAGAGTGGATAAATGCATATCCTCGAGTGTTAATAGAACCCAAAACCTGTCGCCTTTACAGTCGCACGTTTGTACTACGCCACGCTCACGGATCGGTCCACCAATTCTGCCGCCATAAGAAAAAAAGGCACAACTAACATTTTCTACGAAATTGAGTTATATATATATTCGGCATCAGGAAAATAAGATTTATCTGCCTAATTTTTTGTTTATTTTTAGTAATAATATAAACAGAGATATCATAAGCCCAAAGGGCACAACTGCACCCTATTGCAAGTTTTAGTACAGGAAAAGGGCACATTGTGAGATATTACTTTTATTTATCTGTATATTTTAAATATATTTTATTGAAAAGGCGTAATTGACGTATGTTTAGTATAAAAGGCGTATACCTTACATTATTGATGTCAGTTATGTCTTTACTACTAAAAAACACTTAATTAAAATGAAGTGACAAGGAAGAAGTATGCAGGGAATCACGCCAGTTATGCCTATCGGCTCGACGTCTGGTAAGATTGTTTTGTAATTTATTTCTATACTTTAACCATCGTTACTTACTGTACGGCGATATTCATTTAATGTGTCAGTGTATTCTTTATTTAATATTAGAAAGTTATTGCTAAAAACGTTTTGGTATGGCAAAAATGAAAACCCAAATTTTTTATAAAGTAATTTTTAAACTAGTCGCTATAACCGTGTTTTTAAGCGTTGTATTGCATATTTTTAGGATGATTTTTTTTAAATATCAAATTAATAGTGGTACATTTTTCGGGAAATGTCTGTATAGACAACTCTTTTAGCTAAATTTATATTATTAAATTATATTGTAATTACTTCATTTGTTTATTTATACTTTTCTTTTACGTCGCATTATAACTTCGTAGCTATAAATATCCAGGATGCTGAAAGACGAACTTTTTTACAAATACTAAAAAGCTTAGCTAGTGATTGTTCTATTCTCTTTGTTAGTTATTACAATACGTCACCACGGAGCGCAGGATTTGTAGATGCTGCTTTACCCAACAGAAAGTTTGAAAACGAACAAATATCTGTCCCAACAAGCATCAAATGAAGAAATTTGGACATATTTTGAATCTGATGATTCAGTGTTAGACAAAATTTAAAAGTAAAAAAATGCAAACATAACATTAGTAGCAATGAAAGTGATTGTGAATCCGACTTTACACCATATTTATAGGAACAGAAATTAAAATCAAATCATATAATGTCAATGTCGTGAGTGAGCACTCAATATATTATTCACCTTTAGATTAACATTGTTTGTTACCTACTCCAAATGGAGGAGTTTAAAGCTTTTGCCCGCGGCTTATTGTTGAATCAAAGTTTTATGCCTATTGGGAATAAACATGGCTGGACATACTTTTACTCACCTAATAATGTCATAACGCAGCTGGTAAAAAAGAACTGTTTCTCGAAATGTTTTAAAATAAAGGTTTGATTTTATTACAACTACCAGTTTGTATTCATAGAAAAATATTTTACATGTAATTTTACTAATAGTGTTACAAAGAGAAGATACAAATGAATAAAAGTGTCTTTTTATTGTAACACTTTGGAAATTTGGTTAAAAATTTTACAAAGGAAGGAAGGAAGAAAAGGCACATTTGGCTGTATGTGCCTTTAAATCGTAATATTTCTGATTTTACTCTATTTTTTATGTTAAGTTGAAAAGAAAAAAACTAATTATTTATTATACATATTAAAAATAGAACTTTACAAAACCATGGTCTTATACTTACTATATAAATGCAAGTATTTACATTTTCACATATTCGAAAAACCAATTTTATTGGCGTTTTTTTTCAACAAAACCAAAAAATACTTTAAACCCCTTTTTCTCGATTTTTACAAAATGTTATTTGTGCCCTTTATCCTTATGACGGCAGAATTAAACGTCGAAACTTATTTAAATATTTTACACTATACAATATTTTTATTTTATTTACTTTGATCTTTATTAATGCATCTACATATATTAAAAAGAAAATAAAATTTAACCATTCTTTAACCCCTATATAACACGTGCATGCCAATTAACCTGTACTGTCACTACCCTGGCGTTATATACTATTGTAGCTGTAAAGGATAAATGCAACAATAGTGACTAGTGCAAGAACAAAGTTGAATACGAACAATTACCCTGGCCCTTAGCCTTAGAACTTCGTGCTATACAATGCAAAAAGCACTCACTTCCACTTTAAAGGAATTTCACGAGTATAGGATAATGGATTTGTTTTATGGAACCTTTGAAGCTTTAGATTTAAGTTTCTTGAGTTAGAATGTATCTATGTTAATAGAAGTTTCGATATTATTGTTTTTTGTGAGGATGTGATTATAAAATATACAACTTTTTTTTTGTTTTTGATTAATTATGTTTTTTTTTATTTTGAATATTTTTAAAGTTTTAATCCACACTTAGGAAAGAAAAATATTTATTTAGAAAACGTATAAAAATTTGAACGTAGAGGAACTCGAACCCGCGCTTCCTGGAAACCGATCTGGCGCTCTGATCACTAAATCATACGTTCATTAAGATACTTCCATTCCTCCTTCCTGGTCGGTTTCCAGGAGGCGTGGGTTCAAGTCCCGCTACGTTCAAATTTTTATTCGTTTTCTAAATAAATATATATATATTTTTAATTTTATTAAGACGTTGTTTAAAACTAGATTTATGTGATTATATAGATTCAGTTTCTGTATTTAGATAATAAACCCTTAATAGAGTTCAGTCACTCCTTTAACTTGCCAACTTAACCATGCTGTATGAAATAAAATACTGCTGTTCAATAATTTGATAACGAAAAAAAAGTTAACCAACGTCAGAAAAAATGAAATCCAATATTCTTAATAATTATTTTTTTTCTTCTCTCTATCAAACTCTATAAATAATATATAAATTTTCATTGTTCCAGATTAAACTACGCACTAGCTGGTCTCAAGCCGTGGTGGTGGCATGTGTGCAACGTTTGTTTACACGCGGCGTGTTGCGCGCTGGTCGCACGCGCATGCGTGACTATAGCGCGTTTACAACGCCCGTTTGCGGCGCTCGCTGCTTTGTTGTTCGCCGTACACCCTGTACATACTGAGGCGGTGAGAAATAATTAAATATTTAAAATTATAGAATAGTTGGTCTTAAGAAATATTTGTTAAGTTTATATAAAAAAAAAACACGTATAAAAATTGTATTGAAGGGCTTGAACCTGCGACTCTTGTAAGCCGTTCTTGGCACTAAGCCATACTTCGTTCTTATCTAGTTACGTCGGAATTTATAAACGTTAAAATATTTAGGATTGTTCAGCTTCATTCCTGTAAAATGTTTTAAAATAAAGAACTAACGTTTTTTTTTTATATTTATATAATTTAATAACGTTTTTTTTAAATTAATAATGCAGTAAATGTAAATTATTACTATAAATATATATATTTTTTATATAGATTGGAACTCGCGCTTATGACATAACGTTTTTTTTTAATTAATAATGCAGTAAATGTAAATTATTACTATAAATATATATATTTTTTATATAGATTGGAACTCGCGCTTATGACATACTCGTAAAGTAATATATCTAGCGTTATATAAGCGTCTTGTAGTGTTAAGACACTCCGATCCCCACATAACGCCAAATTATCGAACCATTGCGTATTCATTTGCGGAACTCAACGCTGCGCTTTGTCTTGTTACCAGAACGATGAAATTAAAATAATTACTTCCTCCAACATACTTTATTCACTATTACTATTAGATATAGAAACAATACTTATCTACTAACAAATATACTCTACCATAAAAATAAACATATTGTTACCACGAATAAAGCAACCCATTACCAACCTTACCCATTATAGAACAACCAGTGATTTCTTTTCAATTATCTCGGTATCCAATTTGCTAATACGTATAACGATGTAACGGCTAGTGCCAATCAGGATTGGTTTAAGCTGCTTTAGATCGATGGATTTGGAAAAGCGAGTGTTTTATATTAAATAATGTATGTTTAATAAAATCAGCTATTTGAGGCCATCGTGGCACAGTATTAAGGTATGAGTGTAAATGCGGTGATTGCGGGTTCGATCGACAGTCGGGAGAGTGAATTAGCTGAAAGAGAAAAACAGAGTGTCGTGGCACTGGCTTCTCTCTGGCTACATTGTAAGCGTAAATGTGCTTTTTCATTTGTTATTTTTATTATCCGCTATTATTATATCCATGATATTATAATGTTATTCAATCAAAATAAAAATTAATTTTAGAATGTATAACTTATTTTATAGACATTGTACGCTATTTGGTGGTGCTCAACATCGCAATGAATAGCATAATATTTACTTTTTAAAGACAATTGTGGCCTCGTTTAAAAATAATATATATTTATTCCTATTTCTGAATCTTTTCGTTGTTTAATTGCATTGTTATATTATATAAATAATTATTTATATTTATTTAAATTCAATTGTATATTGTTCGCAGGTAGCCGGCGTTGTAGGCAGAGCAGATGTGCTTGCGTGCATATTTTTCTTATCATCACTGTTAGTTTACCACAGGTAAATATTTAATTCTAAAATCATAAATAAATAAATTAGCTTCACGCTGTATCCCACACACAGCAGGATAGGCAGAGGTAACCTAGTGGTAAGACACTCAGTTTTCCACTTTCCGCCAAAATCTCGAGGTATTGCGTGTTGAGTGGCAGTGGCGCCGCGCTTTTCCTCGACACTGAGCGAAGAAATGGAAATATAAATGTAAATAAATACTTCATTTCCTTGAGAGGGAATCGAACCTGCAACCAGTCGCGTTTACACTACTTGTGCCCCTGCGCCACGACTTTGTGCCCCACAAGGTGTCACTGTAAAAAGAACTGGTTGTGGGTTCGATCCCCACTCGAGGAAATTAAATATTTACTTACATTTATATTTTCATTTCTCCGCTCTAGTAGGCATATAGGTAAAGCGCGGCGTTGAGTTTCGCCACTCAATACACAATGCCATCAGAACTCAGCGGAAAGTGGGGAACATAATGTCTTAGGTTCCCTCTGATTACCCTGCTGTGTGATTATATAAATCATATAATCTTAAAATGCATTTTCATATTTGCAAATATTCAATTTGCTGGCAATTAAATTTTAATATTAAGTACCAGAGTACGCTGTAAAATAAGTGAACCGAATGTTATTTCAATAAAAGTCTTTTATTATTACAAAATAAAAGAAGGAATACACACGAATATGTGAATGTGCACACGATCGTTCATAATTAAAATTTCGATAGCAAATAAGAATTTTAAAATATTATTACCTTTAATTATTTTAACTATTATTTAATATATTATCAATATGTGTGCTTTTTATATATATATATATGTGTAGCTGTAGTAATTTATGGCGTCACTTGTTCCATTTCTGAATCTGGCGTATTTGAAATATTAAATTTAAGCTTTAAATTACATGATAATCTCTAATATGATTAGAGCCTATGGTAAGACACTCTGTTTCCCGTTCACCGTCCAATTTTCACACCGTCAAAATTCAAGATATTGCCTATTGATAGCGCAACTCCACGCCATAATTAAGAGAATAATTAAGAGAAAGAACATATTTAATTTTCTATTGAAAATCGAACCAAATCTATGGCGATAGTTTATCACTATGCCTCAAATTACTAGTATAGTTAAAAAAAAAAACGTATCCCAATGCCATTTAACATATTTCCTTCATTCTTTCAACGTGATAGCAAAGAAATAATAAAAAAAATCCAAATAAATCTTTTAAATAATAAAAATCGTGTTTCGTTAGTTCTTTTAAAAATTGTTCGTACATACATTATTTTTCACTCAATCAGCTTTAATATCGAAAAAGTATAATGGGAACCTTCCTGAATGGTAACAACCTACAATTTTGCGGTCATTTACAAAACGTCTCTGGGCGGAGTAATGGAAGTAAATGTGGTGTAATTACTGTAGAATATAGGTAGGTACCTTCCCTTGTATGTAGGTAGATTGGGATTCGATAAATCTAATATTATATTGATTTTTTTTATCGGTTGATAGTATTTTGCTGTATATTGAATGGCGTGTGATGAATTGATATTAATAATAGTAGAGTGTAGGTACTGTGTGAAATGATATTTATCACATAGTTTTTTATTGTATCCTTTGAATTTATTATTTATTTGTATCTATACTTATAATAAAATCGTAACGGATCAGTGTCTGTACATGGAAGATATATAAGAAAAAAGTTCTAATTGGAGACCTTTACTTTTGCTATATGATTTTTATTTTTTTTGTCTGTTTGTAAGTTTGTTCACGCTAATCTCAGAATCGACTTAAATACAGTCTTTTGAAATCTGGCAAGCTTCCTTTAACATATAGAATTTTATTTTATTACAATCGGTTAATAAATAAAAAAGTTATATCATTTAAAGTACTTAGTTCGACAAATTTGCTAATTGCTATAATAGTTATTTTATACAGCTGTTTTACTGAATTGGCTGAATCTTTAGCTTTCAATTTGTATGATGATAAAAAACACCCAAATTTCAAGATTTAGGATCGGGATCAGAGTTTACACGTGAAAAAATACGCTTGCAATGCACGCGTACTACATTATACCGTATAGCTAAATATTTTTCTATTAATACTATATATTTTTTTTATTACTTACTGAGGGCTTCGTGGCGCAGTGGTACAAGATTTTGAACGCGACGGTTCTGGGTTCAGTCCCACTCGGGGAAATAAAATATAATTTATTAATATTTTAATTTCTTCGCTTTTAATAAGACAAAGAGAGACGCTGAATTTCGATAAATTTAATTGTTCGTCAAAATTTTTGTTTTGGATGTTTTATTATTTTGATATTTTTGGTAATTATTATTTTTTTTGTGATAGAAAAATATAGAAATTGTATGATCATAAAATAGACAGAGATTTAGGATTCTCTTCAGTGTAAGTTTGTGACGATTCATACCAGATGAAAAGAATTAGAATGTGTAGGTAAATAATATAATTAATACGATAAATACAATCTTATAAATAACAGTTTAGTTCAGTTATTTTATTACGCGTTCCGTTCACAAGTAATATTAAAGCGACGTAATACCTATACCGTAGGTAAAACATGCAGATAAAAATAATATAATTTAATCATTATAAGTAATCATTGTATATTATAATTATTAAAATAAATAATATCATATTATAATTAATATTTTAATTATTGTAAAATATCACGTTGGCTGAATAAGCTACTGTCAACGCCAAAAAAGATGGAGATGGGAAGATGGCGGACGCGTCTGGTGAAGGATAGTTATTCAAAATGTTTAGAGAAGTTTTAATTTATAATTAATATATATTAAGTAACATCTTATATATATGTTAAAACATTTGAGTTAGTACATGTAATAGTGATATCAGTATTCGAGGCTGGTAAGATAAGTTATAAGTGCTTACGTATTTACGGTTGTTTGTTTTGGAATACTTCGTCGGTAAGTTTTTAATAGCTTATTATTAAAACAAAGAAGAGTGATATTAATACATATAATGCTGTCAATATCCAGAGATAAATATTAGTTATTTAGTCAATGGAAATAAATACATAACGATGTTTTAGGAGGTGTGAAAAATTACATTTTTAATAATACGTAGAATGCTTGCTGCCATCTTTGTTAGATGAGTGTGTATGAATTGTGTAATTAAAGTTATATAGGTATGTATAAACAATTAATAATTGTAATTTATTATATTTATTAACTAGCGGCCCGCCCACGGCTTCGCCCGCTTAAAATACATGATTATTGATTTAAGCAGAATTGATTGACAACTATAATAAAATAAAATAAATAAATAAATCAGCTTCACGCTGTATCCCGCACACAGCAGGGTAGGCAGAGGGAACCTAGTGTTAAGACACTCCGTTCCCCACTTTCTGCCGAATTCTGGAGGTATTGCCTGTTGAGTGGCAGAACTCAACGCCGCGCTTAACCTCGACATCAGAGCGAAGAAATGGAAATATAAATTTAAGTAAATATTTCATCTCCTCGAGTGGGGATCGAACCCACAACCAGTCAGTTTTGCAGTCACACCTCGTGCCGCTGCGCCACGACTGGCCTTGTTTACTTTATTGTATAAAATATTGTATAATAGTGCTTCAAAAATATATATTTTTATCAACAGTCATATAATCAAGACGTTTCGAATGTCATTCTTTAGCCAGGGTCATACCAGCGCGATTTCTATATAACATTCGCTGGCAAGCTAATGCCTTGAGTTCATTCAAATGACGATAACTTTTTTTTTAATGAACCGATTTTGATGAACCAAACTTTAGAACCTAAATTGAGTTAAAACAAAGCAATTGGTGAAATTTTCAAGTAAATCGGTTCAGTAGTTTCAGAGAAAAATGCGGACAACAATATGTCGACAGACAGACAGACAGACAGACAGACAGACAGACAAGAAATTCAAAAAAAATCTTTTTGCTTTCTATTAGTCTTTTTAAGTGTCCCTCTATCCATTTCTGTCAAAATTACTAAATGTACAGACAAAATATTTTTACTGTCTTATTATATATAGAGATTGTTTATACATAAATAAAATAAATAAAATAAAATAAAAAAGCCTTTTATTGACCATTGTTTATACATATTCGTAAATATTAAAAATGTTACTGTTAAAGGAAATATGTATAAATATAATAGTATAATTTATAAAATGATATAAAATTATTATAGCAAAATACGTACTATTTACAATTTATAAATATTATATAATATGAGTCTATTTCATGTCCTACAATAAAGGTAATCTGTCAAGATATTTATTTAATTTTCATAAAGATATTAGACAGTAACAAAATATTAATTATAAACTATTTGTACGGTTATTGGAGTTCATTGACCCTAAGTTTTACTAATAACTGACATTGGAGTCACAATCGACTCCTGCTTGGCTTCGCTGGTACTAATATGCTCGGCTAGGCCAATTACTATGGCCTTTAATTGTTATACCGTGATCGACATTGTCTCGCGGTGCGCTTACGATGCATAAGCGATGCTTGTATGGTATTAGACATACAACTATGTAAAACGTTTTCTACAGTTGTTCTATAACTCGTTGTATAATGAAAAGGTGTGTGGTGCTTTTTTTTGTCCTGGAACTCCAGTGTATGTAGTAGTGTCCGCCTATGAGTCTAACAACTTGTTTTAATGTAGAAAAATGAAATGAGACACGACTGGGGTGTGTGCCGTGCGTTTATTTAACATATCGGCCGCCTTGCGGTAGTGCGTTCGATCCAACGACTTATATTGATCTCACAAATCAATCAACATCACGAACCACCATAATCTTAATATAAATAAGCGTAACCAGTACGTTCAGAAAGATCACACACAAATATCCCGGAGGGTTCAAAAAAGGCTGTTGCAACCACGGTCTGGTAGGTATCCCACGGTGTAGGGGCGGGGCGGTGCCCTTGCGCTTTCTTCCTTTTGTTATAACTAACTATTCTACACAGTAGAGAGGAAGATAGGACGTCTTCGATATACTTAAGAAATGTTACGGGAGATTAAAACGGACAGACTATGACATGTTATTTATCATTATATATTTTATTTGTACTTATATTAAATTTATGGTATATTTCATATTAATACTGTTACCTCTGAATCTCTAAAAGATCTTGAATTACTTACGATAGGGTTCTAACTATATTAGATGTATTAATATTATATTAGAGCCATACTAAATATTTTAAATATTTTATTGAGGAGTAGGGTGGGATGTCAGTTACAAGTTGACACCGTCTCAGTAGTGCTTGCAATTTCTCAATGATGGAAAGAGATTTGTGAAATATTATATAATATATGTTTTAATCCAGGTTTTTTACGGGATCGGAATTTATGTGGGAAAGAAAAAAAAATTTAAAGTAAAAAATTATATATATTTCATAGAAAAAAAATATTACAAACTTATATTTGAAGTTAATTTTATACAAAAAAAGGGTATATGCCTGCAAACTCACGTTTGTTAACTTTATTCATCATCAGAACCTAGTAGATATTTCCCAATCACAATCCTGAAATTAGTACAGAACCCTCGGTGGGCGAGTCCGACTCGCGGTTGGCTACACAACCATGTCCATTAATAAAATGAAAGACATTAAAAAAAAAAAAACTCTGTTTTATTTATTCCAGACCCACCAGCAATAAGAAGTGCGTGTGGTTAAGCATTATCCTCGGAGCTCTGAGCATGCTGGCGAAGGAGACTGGAGTTACTATATTATTATTGAATTTAGTGATCGACTTTTACAGATGTTGGCCACTGGTCAAAAGGTATGTAATTTTATGTTAAAAGTAATATAATATAAAATGAGGCACAGCGTCTGATTGTTGATGCAACGTTGTGAGTTCAATTCTCAGTAAGGGGAACAAGTTAAGAAGAAACAGTTTTAAATTTCTTTCGATTCAACAAAAACTAGCGAAAAACTACATACTCAAGTCGCTTTTAAGCGATTAAACATAGATTTTTTTTTACCTTCAGAGATTTATTTTGCTCGCGTATGATGTTTCTTGACTTACTTGAATCATCGAAAAAGGTAATCTAGTAGAAACATATTTTTAAATACAAACATTCTTGTCGATCAGATTTGAAGTCACAACCTCCGAATCCTTCGCTGCACCTTTTCATAATCAAATTTCTATTAAAAAAAATGCGACATTATAAAAAAAAAATATGAACGATATTTAATAATGTTCAACATTAAATTATACTTTCGCTAAAATTCCAAGCTCGATACTCTATGTAGAGACGTGTAATTGCTTTAAAATTTAAACGTAATAAAATTTTCCTCGCCATTGATACAGAAATACTAAATTACGAACGGGAGAGCACTCGAGATGGAAATGTCTCATTAAATCCCAAATAATTTATTGGACGTGACGCACGCTTGTACCGGAAGGTTGTGTAATGTTACTGATTAATGACTTATAATTAAAATTCGTTGTATCTGATTTGTATGAATGTAGTTTCTTCTGGTTTGTGTTCTGAATTTCAGCCTCATGCTATATCCCACACACAGCAGGGTAGGCAGAGAACCTAGTGTTAAGACACTCCGTTCCCCATTTTCTGCCGAATTCTGGAGACATTGCGTGCAGAGTGGCAGAACTCAACGCCGCACTTTGCCTCGACACCAGATTCTGCGCTCTGGTGTCGAGGATAAATTTAAATAAATTTAGATAAATTTAATTCGGAGTGCAAATATAAATTTAAGTAAACATTTTATTTCTGTGGTGCAGTGAGCTTGTTTCTGATTGCAAGCGCGATGGTTACAGGTTCAATCTTCATTAGAAATATATATTTTTTCATTTCCTCGCTTTGGTGGACAAAATAAGACTTTAATTCCAATACATAAGCGTGCGTGTTTGTTAACGTCATAGTTGTGGGTTCCATCCCCATTTGGGAGAATGAAATATTTAATATTTTCACATACTCGCCCTGGTAACGAGGCAAAGCGCAGCGTTAAATTCCACTACTCAACACGCAAAGCTCCTAAAATTTGGAGGAAAGTGGGGAACGGAAGTATCAGAATTGTCTTAATGGGAACGGAGTGTCTCAACACTAGGTTACAAGGTTCTTTAGATGCCTCTATGCTGCAATGTGTGTGATACACACTGAACGTCTTTTGAATTCGAGCGATAAATGGAAATTAAATAATATTAATATTTTTACATTATATTTTCTTTGCCTACTCTGCTACAAGCGACGCTTATTAAGACATAGGTTTTTTAATGATTTCTAATAAAAATAAGTATATATCCTTTTGAGTGGGAATTGAACTTCCACCAAAATTTCCACTGTGCCACGATAGCGCTTATTTATCGTAATAAAGGAAAAATATTTATTTTAAAGTAAAATTTGATTGTAATACTGGCTAATAAACTCATAATTTTATATTTTTTTTACTTAATGGCTTTCATTATTTAACTTTTAATTTGTACTCTATATTATCTTAATAAAAACATATACATAAATGAACTAGTGACCACTGTCAAAGGTACTAAAGCAAAATAAGCTATTGAATTAAGCAAAAAATATATATTATTTGAATACAATTAATGATACACGCCACTTATCGCAGCTAACCGCTTTGGCTTACCACATTTTGTACTGTTGCCTGGCGTTAGCTTTTTACGTTGCATTAATTTTAACTGTCATACTAAAAATGTTGGTTAGCTATTTATTGTTATTGTATGGGTTATTGTTTATTAGCTTCACGCTATATTATTCGTTTAGCAGAGTATGCCAGAGGGAACCTAATTTTAAGACATCTGTTCCCTCTTTCTCGTTGAATTTTCGAGACATTTAGTGTTTAATGTTGAGTGGCGGAGCCCAAAATCACGCTTTTGTCTCCTTACTAGAGCGATGAAAATAAAAATATTAAATATTTCATTTCGTCGAGGAGGAATCAAACCTATAAGCTGCCGAGTTTCCAGAGCTTGTGCTCCTGCGCCAAGATGTTGCTGTTACTCCAGCACAGGTTCACTAACATAATATAAACCGAACCCACATTTTTTAATATAATAACTTAAGGACAACTGTTGCATATATATGTACTTCTAGCACCAAATATACCTGTAACATTTTAAAAATATATCTTTATTTTTATATTTTATAACTTTTATACTGCACTTCGCCTCGCTATACATCGTTTTAACAGGATTTATACGAACCGTAGGGTTTTCCTGAAGTGAATATATTTCAAATTTCATAATATTTATACGGCCGCGAGTTGTGATATACGCTTAGTACTTTTAAAACTTCAACTCATAAATTAAGTGTCATTGTACGAGAACTCTTTGTTTTACTGTGTGTTCTATATATTTTTAGGCAAGTTAGTTTCACGCTATATCCCGTATGGGAAGGTACGCAAGGGAACCTGGTGTTACGTCACTCCGTTCTCCACATTCCGCAGATTTTTTTCGAGACATTTCACGTTCTGCTACTCAACGCTGGGCTTTTGCCTTGGTGTCTAAGCAAAGAAATGAAAATATTAATATATAGTGTTGATTGAAACTACTAATGCCACGTTACAGTCACACCTTAAAAAGACTCCATTCCGCACCGCCCAATTTTTAAAACATTGCATGCTGAACAGTGGAACTCAACGTCACGTGTTTTCTTGTTGCCAGAGCAAAAAAAAAATTAATATCCCCGGTTGGGAACCTAACTTACAATCTTCGCATTTACAGTCAGCCACTGTACCCTTACCCCATGTTTTCCCATTAAAAATCATTAAAGAAAAACAACATTTTTCACAAGAAACACAAATAATTATGTAACTTACTTTATTTTTTTTTAAGATATATTTTTTCTTTATACTTTAGTAATAAACGCGACGGTTATGGATTCGATTTGTGCAAGGAGAAATGAATTATATGCATTTTGAAAATAACTCACCTCCCTGACGATCCGTTGAGTTTCACTGTCCTAGCCAGGAATATAAGAATGGAGTGTCTTTACACTAACTTACCCTCTGCTTACCCTGCTTAAATAAAAAAAACGTTTTTTTTATGATTTTAAATAATGTATTATTTTAGAAATGGGGAATGGAAGTGTGTTAATGAGAATAAAGTGTTGTGATATTAGGGTCCCAGGTTCCCTCTGCTTTGCATATCCTGCTACAGCGTGAAGATAAAAAATATTTTTCAGAATTTCAAAAATTATACAATAAATACAATATTTTAATATTTTTTCTTAGAAATGCATATTTTATTCGGAATTTAATATAAAATTTATTTTTAGATCGCTAAATTCGCTAAAGATAGAGAAGAAATGTACAGGATTATCAGTAAGAACGACCAAGGTGCTAGTATCATTGGCGTTGTTAGTGTGTCTTCGACTCGCGTTGCTGCAAGGAACTTGGCCCACATTTTCTCCTCAGGATAATCCCGCCGCTTTCCACCCCAGCTTCTTTGTAAGGTAAGTTAGATTTGTATTTTATTTTATCTCTTTATTTATTTATTTATTTATTAGGAAGCCTGTGTTAACTGTGTGAAAAATTCTCCTACATTACATACTATACAGGCCATATTTTAGGGCAGTCGTAACGTAGGAGGACAAGCGTGTGACTGTAGACGCAACCGGTGGTGGGTTCGATTCCCAATTGAAATAAAATATTTAATATTTTTATTTCTTTGCTCTGATCTCGAAGTAAGAGTGCTGCATTGAGAATTCGACGGAAAGTTGGGAGTGGAGTGTCTTAGCACTAGGCTCTGCTTACTCTACATGCTTGAAAAGAAAAGAAAGAGAGAAGAAAAGAATGAAGCTGGAGAAAAAAGTAATATAATTATAGAATATAGCAAATATTCTTATTGGAAGCTAACTATTCTAAAGTCAGCATGTCATTTATTCATGGATAGATTTGCAACAATAAGCGAGCTTACAGCGGAAATGCTTGTTAGTTCACTTGTATGGAAAAAATATATTACTTATAAAATGTATGCATATTAGTTCTTCTTTTACTTTTCTTTTCTTATATAAATTATAGAAAGCAGTTTATTTGCACTTTAAGATATACTTTTATGTATGTATTATAATGATGTTTATTTAAGATCGATTCGAGGCCGTCATTGCTCTGCGGCACAGCGTCAGATCCGCACGCGACGGTTGTCGGTTGCGTTCTAACTTGAGTAAATTAATTATTTTCGGTTTATTTTCGCAACTGAAGTGCAATATCTCATAAAAAAGCGAAAAATGGAGTATGTTCCCTCTGCCTACCTTGAAGCGTGAAGCCTGAATTATTTTGTTTCCCTTACTCTTATGAGACAGAATTCTGACAGAAAATGAAAAACTAAATATCTTGGCATTGCATTATCTCCGTTCACTTTGCTGAATTCGAATGTACCGAAATCCCTCCATATGTACATAGCAGGGCAAGCAGAGGGAACCTGGGTTAAGATACTTCGTTCCCATTAAAACACTTCCGTTCTCCACTTTCTTTTCAATTTTTGAGGCATTGCATTTTGAGTAGCGGTACTCAATGCCACGTATTATCTCGTTACTTGAGCAAGAAAATGAAAATATTTCATTGCCCCACGAGAGAATCAAACCCAAAACCGTCGTGTTGATTAAAGGCCGCATACTTGTCCAACTGCGCCACGACGGTAGGCACGGAATTTTCTCGATGAATGTGGATAGCGGTAGAAAAGGAATAAAAACGACAACCCACTGAAAAAGCATAAGTTTAGTTTATAGTAAAATTCTTTTTTAAAAACACCCCAGATTTTATACTAAAAAGAGTTAAAAAAATATCAATTTGATCTCATCTAGACTTTTAATAATTGACTCTTCAAATCACTGCAGCGTGCTTATACAACTTGTTGAGTGCCGAACGAAAAAACCAGCTTAAATCCGGTTGAAACGTTTTTCCATATTATGTTTCATGAAAATTATGTTTGAAAAATCATATGAATATATGAGAGGCCGTCGTGGCGTAGTGGCACAGTATGATGACTGTAAACACTACGTTTGTTAGTTTGATTCCCATTTGGGGGTAATAAATTATTTCCTTTCTCTCTCTCTAGTAAAGTGCGGTATTGAGTTCCGCCACTCAAAACGCAATGTCTTGGAAATTGAGTGAAAAGTAGGGCAAGAAGCGACACACGACACTAGACTCTCTGTACCTACCCCGATTAGTACATGCGGGATACAGTATGTAGATAAAAAAAATACAATATAAAAACCACTTTAGACTAAAATCTAGACCGAAAAAAAAACACTACGTTGTGTTTCCGACACTTTCACGCAAAATCAAACGTGAAAGATGGGTTGAACACAAATAAAAACATAAATTCCGAAGTAACCTCACTCTTTCAGCTCCGACGCTTCCACTGCTTTAACGATTCTCAAATCGTATCTAAAGTCATTGGCGGGCGAGTTAAAGTTTATCCCAGTACTAACAATAGAAAACAAATTAGACCGAGTTAGAAGTTGGCAACGATACAATGGAACGTAAATTAATGTCAAGTGAAGCACGGAGAACTTCACAATGGCGTGTAAATTATGAAATTCGACTTAGAACATTCGAAATTTGCCTATTTTTTTAAGATAACCTTGTTTGTTTTTCGTTTGATTCTGTTTAGAATGTTAATAAATAGATTTGTTTAAATTTATTTAAATGCTAAATATTCTTCTTTGAAATAGAATTTTGCTAACATGGTTTCGCAAGTCAATTCTAGTGAGAAGAGTAAGCAATAAATTCAAAAAAGAAAACTTGTCTTTTTTCAATATGGACGTTACAATTTTATTGTTTTTTAAACATTTTAAAGTGTTATTCCACACTTAGGAAAGAAAAATACTTATTTAGAAAACGTATAAAACTTGACCAGGTGCTGGTCGGTTTCCAGGAGGCGCGGGTTTGAGTCCTGCTACGTTAAAAATTTTATACGTTTTCTAAAAAGTAATTTTATTGTTGCTATATGAAATTTAAATTATTTATTTCAATTAAAAATAATATTTATCCTTGCAATATTCTTGGATAGATTAATAGGTTTTTATGATTACGCATTGCTTTTACAGTTACTTTAAATTTATCTGAGTATCCCCCATATCACATATCCCGCATTCCGTTCCCCACTTTCTTACCAATTTTCAAGACTCCCGAAATTGCGTGAATTCTAGTTGAGTAACGGAACTCATAGCCACGCTGTCTTTGTTACCAGAGAGAGGAAATAAAAATACAGTTCCCCCGACTAGGAATCGAACTCACAACCGCCGCGCCTACAATCACATGCTGCATCACGACGGCCTTTAAAAACATATATTATAAAAATATTGTTTATATATTTTCCAAATTTTTTTTATAAAACTAAAACTAATGAATAGCCCATTAAAAAACTCTTTTTTTCCAGATTAATGACATTTTGCTACCTAGCCGCGTTCAACTGGTGGTTGCTCCTATGCCCGTGGTCGTTGAGTCACGACTGGCAAATGGGTTCCGTACCACTCGTGACAAGTGGGTGGGACCCTAGGAACTTGATTACTTGTGCCGCTTTCGGAGCTTTGATGCTACTGTGCTATAGATGTCTCGCTGATTTAGAGGTAAGTTTATATTATTGTAAATTATCTATATATTTATATAAATCTTTAGAAGCGAGCGTGGCACAGGAGCTAAAACGGTACGATTGTAAGCGCGACAGGTTGTGGGTTCTATTCCTACTTGAATAAACTAAATATTTTAATTTAATTGCTCTGCTAACAAAGCAAAGCACGGTGTTAAGTTCAGCCACTCAACAAAGATCTTAAAAATAGGTTCCTTGGTTCTCCCTGCCTACCTAATATGTTCAGGTGTGAAGTGATTCCTCCCTCCGATTTATGTCACTACTACTACGGTAGAATTGTAAAGTGATTTTAACATTTAATGAACACAAACTACGTATTTCAAAATTATTTTAGCTAAACAAAATATTTTATATGAAAATGATTGAAACAGGGCCTCTGTGTAATTTATATAATGTGTTTGCTAACATTAATAACACTGTGATTGATGTCTGATCTCTTTGATTTTATATCAAATAGATAATTACGGGCGGCGGTGCTGAATATTATGTTGTTTTATTATAAAATTTGAACCGGAAGTTAAATGATTTATTAAAATATTTATTTATTTACTAAAATTCCATATTTTTCACCTTCACACTGTATACCGTATATAAAAAGGCGAAGGGAAACTAGAGTGTTAATGCACTCTGTTCCCCAATTAATCAAATAATTCCCAATTAAGACATTTCGTGTTTAGTGGCAGAACTCTATACCGCGCTTTATCACCTTTCTACAGAGAGGAAATTAAAATGAACAGTTAATTAAAATAAGATAAGGTACAATCGTACACACATTTATTATAACTTACGAAGAAACGACAATATATAATACAAACCTAAAAACTTAAATTTGCCTTTCAACTTAAAAGTATTTCTGGTTAAAAATGCTAACTCAACAAACTTAAGCTAGATTAAAGCTTATACCCCGCAATACGCTAACAAGGTTTGGCTTAGTAGTATCGCTCTGCTTGTCATTTCTTAAAATTAATATATTTCAAAGTTTTTGTATAAACTTGATAAAAAACATCCAAAATTTATAAGGCCAGTCGTGGCGGATAGGGCATAAAGTGTGACTGTAAAATCGACTGCTTGTCGGTTCGATCCCCAATCGAGGAAATGAAATATTTATTTACATTTATAATTTCATTTCTTCGTTCTGGGGTCGAGGCAAAGCATGGCGTCGAGTTCCGCCACTCAACACGCAATGTCTTCAGAACTCAGTGGAAAGTGGGGAACGGAGTGTCTTAACACTAGGTTCCCTCTGCCTACCCTGCTGTGTGCACGATACAGCGTGAAGCTGATTTTTTTTATATATGTATATATTCACAAACAGGTCCAAAGGCACACGCCGGCCGTGGTCGGTCTGCTACTCCTGGTGGTGCCGTTCGTGCCGGCGAGCAATCTATTAGTCACTGTGGGTTTCGTTATTGCCGAACGCGTTCTTTATATACCGAGGTTGGTGTGTGTTTGATTTATATATTTTTTATAAATATTATATTTTACGTATCTGTATGAGAAAATATTTTAATAGTTTTTTCTAATTAAGGGTCATAGGTTTAATGCTAGGGCTGGATAAGATAAATAAAAATTTGAAAATTATTTATATATTTAATAGAAGTTTTTTGGTTTTTTTTCTTTTCTATGAAAAAAACTTTGCTTTAAATTACACATGCAAAATTTCTCCATAGGTATAATGCTATAAAACAAGTAAAATCATGTGTTTCTTATGAATTAAATTTTGCTAAATACCAATTTTATACTTTACTGTCCCCTTAAATGTGGTCAATAACATTACTTAATCAGAGCTACAGGTTCAAATCGGAACAACAGTAGGGGAGAGGGGGGCAGCTTAGAACAGGGGCACCTTTGAAAATTTGTGTTAACAGAGCTATTTAAAAAAGAAATTTTGATAATTTTTTTTTGAGTAGTGGTAGCACTAATCTGCACACGTGTCACTTGTCACCGCTGATATATGAGAGCCAGTTGTTGAGTTACGAGGAGTGTTTGATTTTGAGTAAAATTTTATAAATTTTTAAATAAACGCGTAAGGATCGGGATCCAATTCAAGGTATATGGTTTTATTTTTTCCTCTTTTAGTTAGAATGTTTCATATATCATGCAATAAACTAGAAATTACTACAATTTTTAAACTTTTACTTGAAAAAAAAACGTTTGTAATTTTTTTATTACCACTGAGGCAGCTTTGAACAAAATGAAGGGGGCAGTTTTGAATATTATTATATGTAAAAAAATACCGCGAAAGAAAAACAAAACTGTACTAAACTTTTCTTTAGAAAGAAAAAGAAGAAGAAACTGACTCAAATGCATTTGGTATCAGGAGAGGAAGTGACAATTTACTGTGAAGAGAATGAAGATAACTGATACCTGTGCGTATGAAGACTACGAAATGAAATTAGACTACAACTTAATAAATATTGGAGACTTCGTTTTAGCGAATGTCTCATCATCTGTGAATAGTAAAAAAGTAGCTTGTTTATTTTTTTCTTTCCTGAGAAAGAGGACAAGTGCTACGTTAGTTTTTCAAAAGTCTTACGTAGACTAGACTTGAGGTCAGTCATGGCGCAGCGGCACGAAGTGTGACTGTAAAACCGACTGGTTGTGGGTTCGATCTCCACTCGAGGAGATGAAATATTTACTTAAATTTATTACATATTTATATTTATTTAGTTGAGTTCTGCCACTCAACACGCAATGCCTTCAGAATTCGGCAGAAAGTGGGGAACGGAGTGTCTTAACACTAGGTTCCCTCTGCCTACCGTGTTGTGTGCGGGATAAAACGTGAAGTTGATTTTTATTTCTTACGTAGACTACTTCCTCACATTTCACTTGCTGGTTACGTCACGTACTACATCCATGTTTTCCTTTAATTTTAATTTTTCTAAGTTCAAATTAGGGTAGTAAGCTGTTTATTTAAAAAATATTATTAAATTAAGTTAACATGATACTGATATTTGATCTCCATCGTTTCTAATGTTAAGTTTATTAATAAAGTTACTTAAAAGTTTGATAAGTCTTTTAATTTCATTGTATTCGATGATAGTTCAAAACTGCCCCATACATGTTCAAAGCTACCCCGCAAGGGGGGCAGCTTTGAACATTTGACTACTGCTACTAAAGTTGATATTGCACCTTTACCTTATATATTTTTCTACATACGATGCTACGATTGTGTGGCACAATAGTTGGACTAAGCCTTGTGAAATAGTAAAGAAGTTAAAAACTGTAGAATTTTTAGATATGACACAAAGTTTAAAAATCGTTCGAATGTGCCCCCCTCTCCCCTACATATTTTTTAAAGTTTACACTACTTTTCATTAGCCAAAGGAAATTCATCACTAATCACTATTATTTAACTTATCCCACTAGTAATTTAATCTATTATTAAAAAAATACATTAAAAGATTTATTATGAAAAATAGGTTATAGCGTGACAAAGAACGAGAAATATCGTTCTTTCTCGTTCGGTTATGTGTTGTATGAATGAAAAGTAGAAGATCGGCAACGCTTAGTAGTATTTTTGTAGTAGTATATGTATGTTTGCGTCACACAAAATAAAGGTATGGAAAAAAATCTTGCAATGAAAAAAAAATCCTACGTCTAAACTGTTAAGGTACCTTGATTAATTTGTTTAGATGGTCTGGGTTTGAAATATTTTATCCTATATGCAGTTTCAGTAAAAGGAGCGCCTCTTCCATCCTGTATAAACTACAATATACAACTAAAGTAAATTTTTCAGTGTCGGCAGCGTAATAATAACAGCGTATGGCGTCCAACTAATGTGGTATTCCAAGCCTGGCTCCAAAGTGTTTCTAGTGGTCGGACTCGCGGTGCTGGCGGCGAGCGGAGTCGCGAGGACGCATCGACGCAATACCGATTGGAAGGATCGAGCTACTTTGCTGAGGTAACCTTACCTGAGTTTACTTTTGAGATGTTTTTTAGATTCTAGGTCTAATAATGTAGTTGATTTTTTTTAGTCTTTCGTAAGTTCCTTAAAAAATTATAGTGCACATTCTAAAAATAACTTTCTTTACAAAAAGTGTTTTTGTATATTAATAGCTAATAGTAAAGTAAAGTATTTTTGTATATTAATATAATAAATAAAAGAAAAAAAACCTGAGTTTTGTAACACTAGATTGATATAAAATTATTCCCTTTATATATCAATAAGATTTTATTATATCTAGTTTTCATTTCAAATATAAACAAAATCAAAATTCTAAAATACAAATATACTTTGAAATATGTACATTTAAACGTAGTTCTCCAAAAAGAGTTGCAAAATATTCGCAAAGGTTCCCAAGCCCGCATAATCATGATGCATTACTCAACAGAGACGAAAGGGGCGAAGAAAAGAAAGTATTAAATTGATACGATAGCACTTTTTCCTCTTTTATTTTTGTGGAAATTCTATTTTAATATGTTTGAAACGTTCATAAAATTACTGTATGAGACATTCTAAAAAAATAATCGGTATATTTTTTATTATAAAATTAATATACTTAGTTAAGTCGTCTATATGGGTTAGTATTATGCATAAGTCAGGATAGTAGAGGTTAAGACACTCCGTTCCCCACTTTCTGCCGAACTCTGGAGGCATTGCGTGTTGAGTGGCAGAACTCAACGCCGCGCTTAACCTCGACACCAGAGCGAAGATATGGAAATATAAATTTTAAGTAATTAAAATAGTAATTTCATCTCCTCAAGTGGGGATGGAACCCACAACCAGTCAGTTTTACAGTCACACTTCGTGCCGCTGCGCCACGACTGGCCACAACCAAATATTATCATTATTAAATAGAGGTGAAGCTCATAGTGTCTTAAGTCTTAACAATATATTCTCTCTATCATTGTCTATGCGAGATGATCATGAAAAAAAAACAAACAAAATCTCTTAACAGTTATATTTACATCGTTTTCCGGTAATTACCAAAACGTATAAACAAAAGCGTAACTTCCAAAGAGATTTAACCGCAAAATTAAATAATTCCAAAAGCTAACCTAAACACATAATACATGCAAATAAACGAAATAACATGATTCATCATACACAAACATGTTAATACAACATGTACGCAAATAACCATTTATATTCATATAAACTCAAAATCTCGGCTCCCCTATTATATTTTTGCCTTGTATACGTACGTGGGACTAGCCATCTAGGCCCGGCTTCGTCCGCTTAAAATTATGTTATATTATAGTGAAATTATACAAAAACTTTGTACAAATTGTAATGTATGTATACATGTTATACACCAACCAACCAAGTTATTTATAGGTTCGATTCCCACTCGAGGCATCGTTGAGTTTTGCGCCTCAACACGCAATGCCTTTTATATTTGGAGGAAAGTAGGAAAAGGAAGGTCATAATAATAGATTCCCTCTGCCTACCATACTATCTGCGGGATACAACATGAAACTGAAAAAAATATTATTATTATTCTGATGTATAAGCTATATTACTGTTAAATAAAAAAAATCAGCTTCACGCTGTATCCCGCACACAGCAGGGTAGGCAGAGGGAACCTAGTGTTAAGACATTCCGTTCCCCACTTTCTGCTAACTTCTGGAGACCTTGCGTGTTGAGTGGCAGAACTCAACGCCGTTTTTACTATTTACTATTACTGTTAAGTTACATCTAAATCTGTTTAGTAATTTTTGTGTAAAAGTCGAACAAACATGAACAAACACCTCATAAACTTTCACGTCTATAATATTAGTAGGTTTATACAAATGTGTTTTGTTTTAGGGCGGACTTACTCACTTTGCCCCAAAATGCGAAACTGCACTACAACTTTGGCAACTTTCTCCGCGAGACGGAACAGCAAGACAACGCTATCAAACATTATAAAGAAGCTTTGAGGTAAGCTTTTGGTGTGAAAAGGTATGTGTGGTGTATACGGTTTATGTAGATTGATATAGTTTATTTGTCGTTGGCTTTACGTTGTATTCCTCATATAGCTCGGTAGCCAGGGGAAACCTGGGAACCTGGTGTGAAGACACTCCGTTTCCCATTAAGACACTCTGTTGGCGGAACTTAACACTGCGCATTACTAGAGGGAGAAAAATATATATATATATTCTACCGAGTGGAAACCGAATCCACAATAGTTCCGTTTACAATCGTACACCTGTGATTCTGCGTCACGACGGACTGTTAATCTTTCACATATGAGTGTATAATATTTTTATACATTTCTAGGTCGAATAAAACATTAATTTGATATTATATTGACGCTAAATACTATCGTGGTACAGAGTCTGACTGTCAACAAACACAGTAGCTGTGGGTTCGATTCTCACTCTCAGGACTGATTAACAAAATTTTCTGTGCTACAATAGTCAATGTATAAAAAAAGTATTAAATAAAATATTAAATATTTTAGGAAATATATAAAAAACATTTTAGAAAGTAATTCTTTAATATGTAATATTCATAATAAGATATACGGATAAGTTCACATATTATTTTCCTCTTGGAATGAATGCCATTTCAATTCTCCTTCAAGTCTAAGTAACCGCTTGCGGGCGCGATCTCGGTTTGTAGCGCTAATTGTGAACTATGTAGGTCGACTTTATACTAAATCTTTTGTCAAAGAAAGATTCAAAGTTGTTCGTGTAATTCGTGAAATTTTGTTTTTCTATCTTTAATATAAATAGACACGATTATTAAATTTCTTAGAACGTATAAAAAATATTAACTAGCTTTATTTCTAGTTAGTTTAGAGGCAGAGGCACAAGGGTGTGACTAACGTGACGGTTGTGGGTTTGATTTCCATAGAGAGAATGAATTATTATTTATTAGTAATTTTGAATTAGTGTCAGCACTAAGGCAAAAGTCCGGCGTTGAGTTCCGCCACAAAATGCCTCCAAAAATTCGGCGGAAATTGGGGAACGGAGTATCTTAACACTAAGTTCCCTCTGCTTATCCTGCTGTATACAGTGTGAAACTTATTTATTATTTTTTTTATTTTTTTTATGATTTTTTAATTGAGTTAGTAAATGTTTATTATATTTTATGTGAAAATATAGATAATAATGACTTGTGTAGGTACAGAATACTGGTTCCAAAGTTTGTATTTATTTTCTCTATTCCGCAAAAACCAATAAATCACCTTCTTTCGATTCCCAGTCAGGGGAATTAATTACTTTCGGGTGCATTCTGAACTTATAACCGTCGCGTTTAAAATCAGATATTGTTACACTGACCCACGCACATATATATTTATAATATAATTGGATTTTAAGCTTTCACGATAGCTTTATTAATTATGAGCTTTGTTATGATATTACAATTAATTCGTAATCAATCCGCATTATGCTTACAATTAAATATAATATATTTATAATAATTTTGGTAACATTATATTGAGGCCACAGTGGCGCAGCGGGACAGGGTATAACTGAAAGCACGACGGTTGTGAGTTCGATTTCCATTCAGGGGGAGAAAGATATTTTCATTTTCTTGCTCTGGTAACGAGACAAAGCGCGTAGAATATCGCAACAAAACACTCAATGTCTCAAAAAATGGACGGAAAGTGACATGTAGTGTGGTGAAGGAGTGTCTTAACACTAGGTTTTCTTAACCCAGCCAGTTATAAAAAAATTAATAAAAAATGTTTCTTTCACAGGCTATGGCCAACATACGCGAGCGCACATAACAATATAGGCACTTTAGTGAGCGCGGAGAACGCTGAACAACACTTCCTACAAGCCATCAAGTACAATAGACACCATGTTAACGCGCACTATAATCTTGGAAAACTTTATAAGTAAGTATTATATATTTAGGCCAGGCCAGTCGTGGCGCAGTGGCACGAGGTGTGACTGTAAAACCAGGTGTGACTGTAAAACCGAGTGGTTGTGGGTTCGATCCCCACTCGAGGAAATGAAATAGTTACTCAAATTTATATTTCCATTTCTTCGCTTTGGTGTCGAAGTTAAGCGCGGCGTTGAGTTCTGCCACTCAACACGCAATGCCTCCAGAATTCGACTGAAAGTGGGGAACGGAGTGTCTTAACACTAGGTTCCCTCTGCCTACCCTGCTATGTGCGGGATACAGCGTGAAGCTGATTTTATTATATATTTAGGCTAGACCAGTCGTGGCGCAAGGGCACAAGCGCGACAGGTTGTGGGTTTGATTCCCACTGAAGGACATGAAATATATTATATTTTCATTTCTTTGATCTGGGCGTCGAGTTCCGCAACTCGTCCAAAATTCTTTTAAAAATCGGCGGAAAATGGAGAACGGAGTGTTTTAACACTGGACTGCTACATGCAGAATACAAAAGCTATTTTTTTTATTATATTCTAAACAAACATGATCAATGTAGGATCGTTTCCCACTGAAGGTATTATTTATTTTTATTTCCACCAATCAATACGCCAGTCGGGCGGTGCGCGAAAAACGTTGTCTTGACATTAAATTTACTTTGCTTATCCTGCTACATACAACTCAATAATGTTATTACTGTAAATCATATTTGATTGCGAAAGTCAATTAATTTTTCGACTCGCTTATTAGTCAAAAAGAGTAGGAAAATTAACTCATGTAATAATTAAATAAATAAATCAGCTTCACGCTGTATCCCGCACACATCAGAGTAGGCAGAGGGCTAATGTTAGGACACTCAGTTCCCCACTTTCCGCCGAGTTCTGGAGGCATTGCGTGTTAAGTGGCGGAACACAACGCCGCATGTAATAATTAAATAATATAATTTAATAGTATTATTTCATAATATATCATGTTAACTTTAAAATGTTTGAAGTATCGACTTAAATTAAAATATATACATATACTTTTATGATACATTCGTTGAATATATTTCCATTCATCAAGTAGTGCATTTCGTTTCAATTAATTTTTACGTATTCAATTTCATATACTGCGTGTGATTTAATTGGAACTTGTTTTATATATTCCATACCGGCAAGTCGCCCTGACTTTACTTAGAATAAATAAAAAACTAATGTCATAATTTAGAGTGCCTTAACTAAAGGTAAAATAGACCCTATTACCAATACTCCGCTGTACGTCCGTCTGTCACCAGGCTGTATATCTTATGATTATTATCGCTATACAAATAAATAATGAAAAACATAATAAAACAAATATTTAATAGGACTCCCATATACCAAACGAACACATTTTTTTAGCCATTTTCATAGATATTTTATATATATGAGAGAGATAATAAATGAGGTCCGACTCGTACTTGACCGGTTTTTCTATAAAACTCTCTACATATAGCATAGTAGGCGGAGATAATCTAAACCAACACCGTACACTGTTCTACCAGACCGGAAAGACGAAAAATATTTACTTACTATAGTAATTTTATTCAGTAAGTACTAACTATACTAAAAATCTATATAAATTTTATTAAACTGAAGAGTTTGTTTTGTTTAATATGCTTAAGTCAGGAACTTCTAGTTCGAATCGCTGTGATTGCGTTACATAAAGTTAATATGGAGTCAAATATAATATTTAAAATCCGTACTCTTCATATTAGTCAAATGTTTGTGTATTGGGCTGTTGATAATTACAATGAAACCTCAAGTCAGGTTTCGGTCCAATTACAAATTTTGACGGCGACGGCGCGTTTTGTGAGGAGGTTCCTCTCTCTTGAGCCCTAGCCACCGAAGGCTTTGACCTTTGTCTCACCAGCGGAAGAGTGTTTTTTATATTTTTAAATGTATTTTTTACAGCAATTTATATTTAAAAATGTAAAACTCATTCATCTTGCATAATAAAAGTATATATATTTAAACATTGCATAGCTTACGACAAAACCGTCAATATCTAAACAAAATATAATATATAATTAATATACTTATACAATATATTTGAACAAAATATTTCAGCAAAATATAATTTAATTTCAAATATCATTAATAAATAACACAAAACAAATTGCACAAATTCTGTAAAACCTAACCACATCATTTCAGTGTATTATTGTAGTGGTCGTTTGGACACTAAATAATGAGAAGTTTAATTGAATTATGCATAAATAATAATTACAATCATCACAATGGGATAACATCTGACTGTAAACAGGATGGTCGTGTGTTCGAATCCCATTTGAGGGATACATTTTACTGTAAATATTTTCATATATCAGTTTCATATGTCCGAAAATGTCTTAGGGGGGTAGTAAGGAACTGCTATGTGGAAAAAAAGCACGCAAAAAATGTGAATAATATCTCAAGACGCAGTGAGACTGTATGGTTGAAAGCGCAATAGTTGTGGGTTCGATTCCCATTAGAAAGAATGAACTGTTATATATCTTAACTTATTTAATCCTCGTTCACTGACCAAATCTTTGACACATTTTAAATAATATTGTATATTTTACTAATTTAACTAATAATTTTACATTTTATAAAAAGAAACTTTGAAAACAAACAATTTACTTTCCTTAGGAAGAGTGGTCGAACATCGCAAGCGATCAAGATGCTTGAACGCTGCATAGTATTACAGCCTCGCTTCGTCCAAGCTCACGTAGAATTGCTTACTTTGAAGCCTGATACTGAAAAACGGAAAATACTAACAAGACTTGTGGAACTTGAGCCTAACAATTGGGAACATTATGTTCTTTATGGGAACTGGCTGAGAACGAGGGGTAAGCTTATTTTATAGTTTTAACAAATCTTATTGAAAAAAAAGAACGAAGCATTCTTCTAGGAATGAAAATTTTAAAGTTTCAATATATTTTAAATATTAAATAAGAAATATATTGTAATTTGAATACATTTAAATTGTAATACAGACTTTGATTGCCTGTAACAAGCTTTTATTTAACTTGTCGTATTAGTATGTGTGTTAGTGTATGTGATCTTGAATCTTGCAAGCTCATTTGACCTACTTCCCAATGTCCGATTGGGCTGAAATTTGAATTACGACTGCAGTTCTGATGACATTGAAATTACATACAACTATTATTATTGTTAATCCAAATAGTCCGCTGCAACAAAAAAACCTTGTTCTGGTAAGAAAACTAACAGCGGCGTTGAGTTCCACCACTCTACATCTAATGTCCTGAAATTTGGGCGAAGAATCGGTGACGGAATATCTTAATACTAAGTTCTCTCTGCCTACACGACTATATGCACAATACAGGATAAAGCTGTATTAAAAAAAGAAAATTTATAGAAAAATAAGTATACAATTATACCGTATTTAAATTTTCAAGAATATTTTTAGTAAGCTACTCAACAAGAATTCGTCTATTATGGAATATTAGAATACTGATAGGCTCATTCAAAGTTAAAATACTTTACCCTTTTAACTTTGAACCTTTAACAAAAGCCTTAATAAATCTGATAACATAAATATCTATTGAACTTTCAAAAGCTAGACGTTTATCTTTCATGTTTAGCGTGAATATTACAAGTTTGATTCCATATTGAGATACTAATTTTTAAGTTCTTTGAGACTATTCCTTTAGAGGTAAATCTAATCTTAGTTTGACTGTTTGAATTTTAATAGTGTAAAATATTTTAAATTTGTAAATTTATTATGAGATAATTAGGTAAAATTTAGTAAATCATTTAATTTGGTTTATCGAGGCCGGTCGGGGCGCAGGGGAACAAAGTGCTCCTGTAAACGCGACTGGCTGTGGGTTTGATCCCCACTTTAGGAAATGAAATATTTATTTAATTTTCTATTTCCATTTCTTCGCTCTAGTATCGAGGCAAAGTTACATTGAATTCTGCCACTCAACACGCAGTGTCTGCAGAATTCGGCGGAAAGTGGGAAACAGAGTGTCTTGACACTAGGTTCCCTCTGCTTACCCTGCTGTGTGCGGGATACAGCGTGAAGTTGATTATTAAAAATATCAATATTATTTTCTTACTACAGGCTTACCAAGTGCAGCGGCGAAATATTTCTTGGAAGCGACAAGACTTAGTTTCAAAAACCGAAACTTTGACCGAACAGTCAGAGGAGATCTAATATCTTTTAGATCGACCGCCCTCATGTATAGAAGTTTGGGACAGAAATCAAGAACGCTACAGCTTCTAACAAGGTATTTTTTTTAGCTTAACGCTGTATCCCACATATATAGGAGGGAAGGTAGAGGGAACTTAATGTTAAGGCACTCTGTTCTTCACATTTTTCAATTTCGAGATATTACATGGCGAGTGAACAAACTCGACGGGGAAATGCATTGTGTATCTCTGGTAAAACGACAAGGCGCGGCGTTGAGCTCCGCCACTTAACATACTATGTTATGGTTGGACGGAAGTAACGGAACGGAGTAAGTAATACTAAGCTATTTACCCTATATGCATGTATATGCAGAATAAACGAACAAAAAAACCTTATTCCAAAATTCCATGGGGACTTCCCATAAATTGACTTAAGTGAGAATGAAATAATAAAATAACAAAATTAAGTTAAGAAAACCAAGTAAAAAAAAACAAGAAAAACGAGAAAATAACGAATATAACAATAAGGGTAGGTGGTAGATATAAGAGAGAAAATACAAAAATTTGTTACGGGTTGTGAGGTTAGGTAATTGGAACGGAGCCGCGGGCAGTGAAAAATTTCCTAACGCTGCTTCAAAATATACTTTATATATATATATATATATATATATATATATATATATATATATATATATATATATATATATATATATATATATATATACATATAAAATGTTATTTTTAAGAATTATGTGTGTACGTGAGTTTGTGTTCACACACTTTTCTTTGTCTCTATAAGCATTTTAATTTCGATTAAATGAGATATGGAACTTTTTCGAAGCGTGTTGAGTGGCAGAACTCAACGCCGCGCTTAACCTCGACACCAGAGCGAAGAAACGGAAATATAAATTTAAGTAAATATTTCATCTCTTCGAGTGGGGATCGAGCCCACAACCAGTCGGTTTTACAGTCACACTTCGTGCCTCTGCGCCACGACTGGCCTCAAATAAAGAAAATATCTAGTAGATACACACTTCATTTTAAAATGTAACAAGCCCACTGTTATCGTTTGTTAATGAGATAACTATTCTTGAAAGTGTAAGAAATACTTATTTTGTATTTCCATCCGTAGCATTAATTATTAGACTTCTATCTGAAACTTTAACCGTAACCGGTGAGACTGGTCCATATACGTTTTTTTATCATTATTTTTTTTTAACTTTACGCTGTATGCCGCACATAGCAGGATAAACAGAGGACACCTGGTCATAAAGTGTTAAGATACTCTGTTCCCATTAAAATATTTCCATTCCCCACTTTTCGCTGAATTATGGCATCGAATTAATTATAAGCTTATCGGTAAAAACACGAGATTCATTGCTCGTGTGTATTGTATACTTAACGTATTTTAGAAAATATGAGTAAAAAAATAAACATAACAGGCCAATAAAAGGTGCCGTTGTTGCGTTCCGCCACTCAACACTCAACGTCTCAAGTTCAGGCAGAAAGTGAGGAGTGACAGGAGAAATGTCTCGACAGTAGGTTGCTCTTAGCCTACCACTTAGGAGTTTCAATAACATGCAAATTAGGTTACAGCCAAGTAATGACTAATTTAAAGTAATCTTCTAATAATAGTAACTTCAAAATATAAACTGTATATAGCCTGACGCTGCATTTCTAATGTTAAGACACTCCGTTCCAAAAACAAATCAATTTTCGAGACAATGCTCGTTGTTTGGCGGAGCGCAACGCCGCTGTCTTGTTACCAGAGCGAAGATATAGGCGCTTGCAGTAGCCGCTGCGCCACGACCGCCAAAATATAAACAATTTCTTATTAAATTAAAATGTTATTTGACAGATTTTGATTGGTTTCACAGGTACATTTAAGCTTAGCGACACATCTATATAATAAAAAAAAGAAAATATCTCTTACAATTTGACAAAGTGATAAAAAGAATAACTCAATATAAAAAGATAAATATTTTTTCTAACCACAATCATATTATTATTTCTTTTTTATTTACAACAAAGCCCTCGTTTGACTTATAGACACGTATTATTGTTTTGCTTCACAGAAATACAAAAATAAGTTTATAAACATATTTTTTTACAGATATTTGATATCTTTTTCTCTAAATCTTTATTGAAATTGATGCCGAATCGTTCATATCGATTTCATTAAAATATTTATTTTATTCAAAGTTGCTTTCTTGTACTTAGAATGAAATATTATACTTTTTAGAATAAAAACATTTGTGATCTTTTGTAAATGTTTATTTAGATCTCTTCTTTGGAATTACAATACGATAAATAAACTTTTATAATTGTGTATTTTATTACAAATTATTTTCAAAATATTTTGGAAAACGTACAAACATTTGAAAGTATAGGGTCTCGAACCCGCACCGGGTTTCATTTTGGATACCGGACGAGCATTCTAACCTAGAAAGACATACGTAAAGTATTATCGAGGTATACGTTTTGATATCCAACATTTTTTTATTATACATAAGTATTAGGTACATAAAAACTATAACTATATACAAATGAAACTATTGGACTTAGAAAGTTGAAATTCGACATGTAGTCAAATTTCAACTTTCTAAGTAAATTTCAACGTTCCACTAAGAGGGGGTTTCTGATTGATATGCATACCATTCCGAATGAAGTATGCGAACGACGACTTGTTTTAAATAAAATAATTTTAAATATTCTTTAATAAATTAACCATACAACGTTAAGTTACCAACCATAAAAAAAAATTGTCAGCTTCCCACTTTATCCCGCACACAGCAGGATGGAAGGGGAACATGTCTACGTCCTCCATTAAAAGAATATAATTTAACTAAACTCAATTGGACTTTGATGATTTTCTTTCAATTTCTTCAAAAATTGTCTAGACTAACTAACTGTATGTGATATTCGCCTTATTATACTAAATAGGCTCTTTACGAAAAGTAAATACCATAATGTTTAATATACGTACTTTGATATTTAGTAGTAGTTATTATTACCTTCTCATATTATTCAATAAATAACAATTACTATTAGTTATTTAGAAAATGTATAAAAATTTGAACGTAGCGGAACTCAAACCCACGCCTCCTGAAAACCGACCAGATAAGTATTTTTTTTTACACTTTTGTAAACAATACCTACTCTAAAATATTTAAATAAAACGTATTTTACTGAGGCCAGTCGTGGTGCAGGGGCACAAAGTGTGACTGACGAAAATCGATTGGTTGTGGGTTCGATCCCCACTTTAGGAAATTAAATATTTACATTTATGTTATCAAATCTTCGCTCTGGTGGCGAGGCAAAACGCGGTGTTAAGTTTCGCCACTCGACACACAATGCCTCCAGAACTCGGCGGAAAGTAAGGACCGGAGTGTTTTAACACTAGGTTCCCTCTGCCTACTCTGCTGTGTGTGGGATACAGCGTAAAGCTGTATTTTACTAAGTACATAAAATGTTAATAAACGCTACATTACACTTTAAACAAATTAGAAAATCCATACTATTTCCGTAGCGGCCAGTATAAAAAGATCCTTTTTTCCTTTTCAACGTAGTAACATTTATAAAACAATAAAGGTTCACCCTATATTGGATAGGTAACCGATCAGCAATAAAAGCGCGGTAGCGGCAAGTAAAATGCTATTGAATTGCTTAGTGAAGAGCCACTAGCATTGTAAATATTTTAAGTGGAAAATACTTTTTAAATATTTGTTATTTTATGTATTATTCTAGAATTTAAATTACAAGCCTTCTTCTTAATATTTTTATATATAAAAAAGAAGGCTATTCTATGCTCTTCTGCTACTATAGTTTGTAAATGCCGTATTACAGGCGACAGTTGTGAATTCGATTCTCATTCGAGAGAACAAATTATATTTATTTGGTAACAAGACAAAGCGCGACGTTAAGATCCGCCATCCAACACGCAACGCCTCTAAAATTGGAGTGTCTAAATGTATGTGATTGTACTGTTTCCTGTGACTAGACTACCCTTCAAAATATATAATAAAGCGTGAAGTTTAAATAATCGCAAAACGGAAATTGAAGAATGCAGTATCTTAATAGATTCTATCGGGTTACTCTGGTATTTTTATATTTATCCCAAGAAATAAATATTTAAAAAATATAAGATCCAGCATATAACAGAGTAGGCAGGCGGAGGTAACAGATTCTTATTATACTGTTATCTCTGTAGAAGTTTCATTTAAAGGAAGGGGAACAAACATTGTACTATTGTAACTTTCTCAAGTGGAATTAATGAAATGTCGCCATGAATTGTGTATAGGTGCTTATTAAAATTAGTTAGTGCTTTAGAAAATATAGCGTTTCAGATAGCAGAAATTAATGCAGGATGTCCAATCAGCCATAATATAAAGAAAATACAATACAATACAAGTGAGAATGGAACCCACAACCGTCGTGTTTGCTGTCACACGCAGTACTAACGCGCCAGGATAGCTTTTACTTTACATTTTACCCAAATATACCTAGTGGTGTACTCAAAGCGAATTTAGTATAAAAAGTCACTTTTCTCATATACATATAAGTATAATTTTTAAATAGGTGAGGCCAGTCGTGGCGCAGGGGCACAAGTGTGACTGTAATATCGACTGGTTGTGGGTTCGATCCCCATTCGAGGAGATGAAATATTTATTTACATTTATATTGTCATTTCTTCGCTCTGGTGGCGAGCGCGGCGTTCAGTTCCGCCACTCAACACACAATGCCTCCAAAACTCAAAAAGTGTCTTAAGACTAGGTTCCCTCTGCTTACCCTGCTGTGTGCGGGATACAGCGTAAAGCTTATTTATTTATTTTTATTTTATTTAAATAGGTGGCATACGTGGCGCCGAGGCTGGCCCAGCTCAGCGGCAGCGCACACTTACCTGCGGGACTGGCGACTCAAGCTGGAACTAGAGGGGCGCGTCAAAATATACTCCAAGGCTGTAAATCCCACTGTAAGTAGTGCTATAGGGGTTTTCTTTTATAATGTATTGTTATTATTATCAATCAGCTTCACGCGTTTAGTAAGGTGGGCAGAGGGAGCCTAGTATTAAGATACTCCGTTTCCCCCTTTCCGCCTTATTTAGAATGCATTGCCGGTTGAGTGGCGGAACTCAACGCTGCGTTTTCTTATAATATACCTATATCTCTCATTTGTTGCAGCAACGACATAATTGCAGGTGTTTTAGACAAAAAATAAATGTGCCAATGTGGAAAGAATATTTATAAAATTTGATTGCGTCTTCTATAATTCACAAAGTATAAATGCATCATTGTTTTACCAATTGGGTCATAAACAGATTGTTTTTTAAGCAAATATTTTGACCAATTATAAATAATAAAGTAGACAATAAATAAGTATCTAATTTAAGTACAAATGTTTAATGTTATTTTCTTTTGTTCAGAAATCCACAAAGTGCTTCGACCACTCTCAACTAGCAGTGACTGCTGCTTCAAGAGAAGAGAACTTGAAAAACAAGGAAAGATCAACCAGCGACGAAATAGTAAATAGAAGGGACGCTGACAGTGATAATAACGTGATAGTCGATAGCCACACGTGTGATACAAAAAATTGTGCAAAAAAACGCAATTTATCAATATCCACTCAAATAAAAACAACACATAATAAATCCGAAATAGGTCTGAAACAAAAAAAATGTACGATGCATAGAAAAAAAACTGTCAAAAACAAAGATGTGCTACCGAACATAGCGCCGCTTGCTGAACACATTTTGATGAAGACATTCTAATTTTGTACGCTTCTAGTTTTGATCAAAGTGAGAAATGTGTGATTTAAAGTGACATTGGACTTTGGTAATATCAGTGAGGTTAGTTGTAAAATACGCCGACAATACCGCGTGGATATAAGATAGGTGAAGTTTTCGATGTGAGAAGCTTCCATTTAACAACAAAATGCAATATTTTATGTAAAGAAATACCAAATTTTGTGAAAATTTAAAAAAATACAACAAATATTTCTAAAATTTTATGTTGTGTTTTGGTTTAATATGATGGTCCTTCGAGCAGGATAACTGATGTAAAGTGAAAACTTCTCATATCGATAAAATTAGATAGGAAACTAATTCTAAAGACAATTTTGTAGAAAAAAAGTTATATTTTTGTCAGAACGACGACTGTGTTAGTTTGATAATGTAACGGTTTTTACGCTAGACTAGGTAATGTTAATTAAATTACAACAATACTTTCTGTTAAAGAGCTCAATTGAGAGTAGTTTAATATAAATACAACATTATATATTTATATTATTTTAGTATAAAGACTAAATGATAAAAATAAAAATAATTACAACAATTTCTTTTTTTATAATTAATGTATTAACTGCAAATGCTAAATTACTTAGGTAATCACATAATGTTTACTTTCTATATATTTTTTCAATTATACCAGGAGATTTTTCATCCTCTGTTTTATAAGATAATCAATTTAAAGGCCATCGTGGCGCAGCACCACAGAGCTTGAGGGTAAACAAGACATGGGTTCGCTGCCCTGTCGGATTAATTCAATTTTTTTTATTTTTCATTTCTTCATTTCTCTGCCTACCTGTACAAATATGAAGAAATCTAAATCTCTAAGAGAAAGTATTGTAAAGCACGGCTAAGAAACTCACTACATACCGCTTGGCCTTCAATAATCAAATAAACTTTTTATATATATATATATATATATATATATATATATATATATATATATATATATATATATATATATATATATATATATATATATATATAACTCAATAATATATCATTTACCAACACTTATCTCGAACATGAGTTACTATAGAAACGCCCACTACAAGAGCTATCGTAACGAATCGTACTAAATTGTTACAATACCAATGAAAATGTCATATAAATGTTTTACGCTTCGCTAGCCACTGTCGAATTACTCGAAACTACTCGATTCAGATATATGACTAGTGTATGAGATTTATACGACTGGTGTTTGAGACGTGCTCGCTATCGAATATCGACAACTCATGTTAGAGATAGTCTTCATATTTAAATAATGTACATATTATTTTTAAGGGTAGACTAAAGGCACTTGATAATGCTTTGAATGTACTGAGAATAAACGATTGAATTATTGGTGTTCGTTTTATTTTGGATGTGATGTAATATAATATTGTATGGGTAAGTTATTTTTATTTAAGCTCATTTTTTAAGTCAAATAAGACGATTTTTTTTTCCAAATTTCCAATTCAATCAAAATAATTAAATATGTTTTTTTGATATTTTTAAAGTGTTATTCTACACTTCGGAAAAAAAATACTTAATTAGAAAACGTATAAATATTTTAGATTTGCACCCGCACCTCTTGGAAACTGTCCAAGCGCTCCGACCACTAAGCCATATATAGTAATCGAGCTACTATGACGAAGGTGGATGGCGAGAGTTCTTCAGTGGGACGGAAGTAAAACAAGAGTATGCCACTATGTTTATATTCGGACGTTTACAAATTTGTGTCCTTCCGATACATGCTATTTTATACTCTTTTTAAAATACAATTACCCACTTTTACAATTTATATTTAGACACGTTCCATTTCTCGATATCAAATAATTATATTTAAAAATAATAAAAGTACTATACTTTATATGCTAAAACAAAATTATTATTAATTATATTTTATTAAATAATTATTATGTATATTATAATAATCATATCATATTGAAGTATAAGACAGAATATAATTATATTAAATAGCGGGTGGTATAATGCGAGGCATTATATTATGTGTTACACTACGTCGAAATTCTTATACGCTTGTTACAACTTATTTGTGTTAGCATTTCAGTAATAAGTGTAATTATATAAGTAATTCGCCAAATGAATCGCCAATTTATGACAAATTCAAAATGTCCTAGCTAACTTTGACCGTAAGTCCGCGTATAGCAGATACAGAGCGGAATCTCACTTAACCTAGCGTTCGTTCTTCAGTTTCCACCTATAAATAAATAAATACATGTAGTATTCATACATAAATACATACATAGATATCACATATACATTTATATAGAGATATAATTATTACTTACATATATGCATAAAACAGATACAATGACTATAGCGATAGATAAAACTCTTTAAGATGACGCTTAAAATCACTAACTGATGTCGACCGTTCCATAATTTCACCATTTTTACGGTGAAAGATTCAATGTAGCACTTGGTGCGACATAATGGATCCTCCAATATGTTGTCATATCTTGAACGAAGATTGAAAGACTGAAGGCGGGAGTCCAGGAAAGTAAATCTTTGTTTGAGGTATGAAGGAGTTAAAGGCAGATACGAGATAGAGTATAAAAGGATAAGTGCATGATAATTGCGTCGATGCTTGATGGTCAACCATTTAAGTTGAAAATTATTCATTGTTCTAAGAAGAAATTGAACCGACAGCCGTAGAGCTTACAGTTTATATGTAACAGCTGCGCCTCGGTGGCTTCTATACTTTTTATATCGAAATTCATAAAACGCAGTCATTATTATTATTTTCAACGTACAGCCGCTCTAACGATCCTAGCTATTTGCTTAAGAAAAAAATAGGTCAATTTATTCATATATGTCAAGCTTAATCGGGTACCCATGGGACGAGGAAAGCAGAAGGCTTTTTTCTGTTTATCTCTTCTCTATATATAATAAGACAGTAAAAATATTTTGTCTGTACATTTAGTAATTTTGACTAAAATGGATAGAGGGATACTTAAAAAGACTAATAGAAAGCAAAAAGATTTTTTTTGAATTTCTTGTCTGTCTGTCTGTCTGTCTGTCTGTCTGTCTGTCTGTCTGTCTGTCTGTCGACATATTGTTGTCCGCATTTTTCTCTGAAACTACTGAACCGATTTACTTGAAAATTTCACCAATTGCTTTGTTTTAACTCAATTTAGGTTCTAAAGTTTGGTTCATCAAAATTGGTTCATTAAAAAAAAAGTTATCGTCATTTGAATGAACTCAAGGCATTAGCTTGCCAGCGAATGTTATATAGCAGTCGTGGCGCAGCGGCAAGAAGTGTGACTGTAAAACCAGCTGGTTGTGGGTTCGATCCCCACTCGAGGAGATGAAATATTAACTTAAATTTATATTTCCATTTCTTCGTTCTGGTGGCGAGGTTAAGCGCGGCGTTGAGTTCTGCCACTCAACAAGCAATGCCTCCAGAATTCGGCAGAAAGTGGGGAACGGAGTGTCTTAACACTAGGTTCCCTCTGCCTACCCTGCTATTTGCGGGATACAGCGTGAAGCTGATTTATTTATTTTAAGTAAACAAAATTGAATTGTTAGTAGAGATTACCTTCATAAATCGTAACAGTAAAGTTTAAATCGTAATTAATTCAACACAGAGATAAAGAACGATTTGATCTTCAAAGAAATATCAAGTAAATACATAGATTTTTTGGTTCGTTCGTTCGTTTGAAATAAATCTATATAAAAATGCCTAAAAACATCCTTTCTACGTGTACTCTGTAATAACTACATATTTACCAATTATTCATTTATCAAATTAATAATTTTACATTTAAGACTGTTTCTGAAGCAGTACAATTATTAAGTGACATCAGCACATTTAACAGAGCTTTAAAAAACATAACATAGGTAAAAAGAACGTACTGTTACAAATATATATATATATATATATATATATATATATATATATATATATATATATATATATATATATATATATATATATATATATATATATATATGAATATCAAATATCGACATTGGTCATATTTTTTAGTTCGAAACAATCAAAAATTCTTACAGAAGTTACGATAATGTCGTAAAAAAATCATAATAGAATATTACAGATTAAAGTAACAAAAAATCATATTAGAAGTCATTAGAGTTGTCTTTATATTATATATGTTGTTGTATGTTGTCTTTATATTTGTTTGTCATTCTATTATAGGGTGTGAGGCCAGTCGTGGCGCAGCGGCACGAGGTGTGACTGCAAAACCGACTGGTTGTGGGTTCGATCCCCACTCGAGGAGATGAAATATTTACTTAAATTTATATTTCCATTTCTTCGCTCTGATGTCGAGGTTAAGCGCGGCGTTGAGTTCTACCACTCAACACGCAATGCCTCCAGAATTCGGCAGAAAGTGGGGAACGGAGTGTCTTAACACTAGGTTCCCTCTGCCTACCCTGCTGTGTGCGGGATACAGCGTGAAGCTGATTTATTTATTTATTTTATTTTATTATAGTTGTCAATCAATTCTGCTTAAATCAATAATCATGTATTTAAGCGGGCGAAGCCGTGGGCGGGCCGCTAGTTCTTAAATAAAGTCAGAAAATTTTAAATAAATTAAGCCCTCCAGGTGAAATCGAACCTACAGTCGACGTGTTTACAGCCAGACGCTGTTCCTTTGCGCTACGACGGATTTAAAACAAATAAAATAAATAATTGCCTACAGTTAAAACAAGATAGTTTATAAATAGTTTAGTTTGATTTATTTCGCTCTAAACAGAAGTAACGCCGAATACCCTCAGTGCATTGTGAAATATACTACCAATCAACTTAGATATGCACATTTGTTTTTACACAATTTTTGAACTTTGTATTGCATTTCCGTTTTGTTTTTTTTTTTGGTAGGAGTGGTTTAAATTATTGTCAAATAAATAAAAAAATCAGCTTCACGCTGTATCCTGTACACAGCAGGGTAGGCAGAGGGAACCTAGTGTTAACTCCGTTCCCCACTTTCAGCCGAGTTCTGGAGGCGGAAATCAACGCCGCGCATGCCTCGACACCAGAGCGAAGAAATGAAAATATAAATGTAAATAAATATTTCATTTCCTCAAGCGGGGATCAAACCCACAACTAGTCGATTTTACAGTCACCCTTTGTGCCCTTTGACCAGTCGTGGCTGGTCTCAATTTAATTATTTTATCAATTTAGCTACAAAAAACACAATTTCCCGATTAGTTTGAAAGAGGTCGGCGAGCTAATATATGTTTATTAATGTCTTATAAATAAAATGATCACTTCGTGTACCCCTTACTATCCAAATTCCGAAACATTGCGTGTTGTGTAACGTAACTTAACGCCACGCTGTAGACAGCGGTAGTCTAGTAAGCACCAGAGCGATAAATTAAAAATATAATCATTCTATTCTTAAGTTTTATATTAGAGGCAAATTGCAGGGACAAAAAATCACGACTGTAAACGTGAGAGGTTGTGCGTTCGAGTCCCACTCAAGGAAATTAAAATGGAAATTTTTACTCGAGATGCCTCCAAAATTCGGAAAAAATGTGGGGCGGATGTGTCTTAATGGGAACGTAGTGTCTTATCACTAGGTTCCGTCAAAAATGTATATTAAATTTTATATGAATGTGTAAGTTAGCATTCTCTCGCGCTTAAAACGAAACAGCAGCAATCACACTTATCGTCAGAGGCGGTCACACCACGACGTCCTCAAAAATATATATATTAGACACAAAATAAGGTATTTAAAATTAAAATCCTACTAAATTAAAAGTTAATAATAACATACTTAGCGCTACGTGAAATAGATGTTTAATTAGTCATCAGTTCTTCAATTATGATTAAGGAAGTCCTAGGTTCAATTCTCGTTTAAGATAATTATTTGTGTATAATTTTGTAGTACAAGTGTGCGAGCCTGGGTTGGTATTCGGAAACACGAAATATTTAATATTTTCAGTCCCCCGCTCCAGTAAGTAAGAAAAGCGTGACATAGATTTCCGTCATTTAACCCGCAATGCTATACATTATACATATGATTACCTATAGTAAATATATCAGCAAAGCCATTATTTTTTAAATTAACACAAGATTCAATATAAGACTTTTGTTTAACATGTGTAATAATTGCGAAAATCAAAGATCGTTCCTCACTTTCCGCTGAGTTTTCGCATTGTTCTTTGTCACGCCGCGCTTTGTCACGGTACCAGAACGAAGAAATGAAATATGGCCCATATTTAATGTACCTGCCGGTACATTAAAATATCAACATTTCAGAGCAAACATATCCTTATATCAATTTTAGTCTCTTTTCTAAACACCTTTTAAAAATAAACATTTCACCAGTCCACCTGACGCAAAACTCAAACGTAACGAAGAAAATACGTAGAAAATTGTGAATTCTGTTTCTGTAAGAATTTCCTTACATCACGAAGTCGGTTTAAAAATTCAACACCCAGCATCGGTACCTGTACATAGATAGGACAGGAGGGTCTTGTAACTCTAAATTGAA